>SJYT01054070.1:762010-873105 GCA_006410635.1 Cephalophus harveyi
TTGGTGGTTGGGCTGGGGGTGGGGGGCTGTGGGGGTGATTTCGGGTGTGGTGTTGGTGGTGTCGTTCTCTAGACCCATGTCCACTGCTGTCCCTTGTAGGAGGGGACATTTTCTTTGCTGCACATGTCGCTCACCTCTGTCCACTCCCCCTTCCAGCCTGCCTGCCAGTCCTGAACACACTCCAGATGGCGTACAACCACTTAGAGACCGTGGAGGACATTCAGCATCTCAGGGAGTGTGCCAGGCTCTGCGTCCTTGACCTTTCCCACAACAAGCTGAGCGACCCCAGGATCCTGAGCATTCTTGAGAGCATGCCTGACTTGGTAAAAAACAAACAAAAAACAGAAAGAAACACGCACACTGGAGACTTCCCTGGTGGCCCAGTGGTTGTGGCCCCGAGCTTCCAGGGCAGGGGCATGGATTCAGTCCCTGGTCAGGGAAGGTCCTGCACACCGCGCGGTGCGGAGTGGGGGTGGGGACACGCCCCCGGACACAAGTCGTGTCTCCTTGTGTTCCCTAGGCAGCAAGTCTCTTTTCTTCTCCCCTCCCTCCCTCCTCCCTTCCTTTCTCCCCGCCTTCTGAACACCCATCACACTTTTCCCCTCTATTTTTAGCTGCTGCGTTTTAAATGCCAAATGCTGTGTCATTTCACCTACAATTTCAGTGTGTATTCCTGACAGATAACGACTTTTTAAAAAGCATCATTACAGTACTGTTATTATACCTAAAATAGTATCAGAATGACAGTTAATACCCAGTCTATGTTCAGTTTTCTCCATTTGCCTCAAGCTTGTGTTTTGACCATTGGATTCAGCTCAGTCATGTCTGACTCTTTGCGACCCCACAGACCACAGCATGCCACGCTTCCCTGTCCGTCACCAGCTCCTGGAGTTTACCCAAACTCATGTCCATTGAGTCAGTGATGTCATCCAACCATCTCATCCTCTGTCGTCCCCTTCTCCTCCCACCTTCAATATTTCCCAGAATCAGGGTCTTTTCAAATGAGTCAGCTCTTCGCATGAGGTGGACAAAGTATTAGAGTTTCAGCTTCAACATCAGTCCCTCCAATGAACACCCAGGACTGATCTCCTTTAGGATGGACTGGTTGGATCTCCTTGCAGTCCAAGGGACTCTTAAGAGTCTTCTCCAACACCACAGTTTGAAAGCATCAATTTTTCAGCTCTCAGACTTCTTTATAGTTCAGCACTCACATCCATACATGACCACTGGGAAAACCATAGCCTTGACTAGACGGATCTTTGTTGGCAAAGTGATGTCTCTGCTTTTTAATATGCTAGGTTGCTCATAACTTTACTTCCAAGGAGTACTGCAGTCACCATCTGCAGTGATTTTGGAGCCCCAAAAAATAGTCTCTCACTGTTTCCACTGTTTGTCCATCTATTTGCCATGAAGTGATGAGACCGGATGCCATGATCTTAGTTTTCTAAATGCTGAGCTTTAAGACCATCAGATTTTACCAATCCAAACCAGACCCACACATTGTATTTGGAATATGCATCTCATCACAGCCCTCCCTGCTTGTCTCTTCATCTCCCCCCACCCCACCCCCCTGCCAAGAATCTGCTGAAGAAGCCGGGTCCCTCTGGATGTCAGCCACTCCCTGGATTCAGTCAACTGCATCCTCATGGTGTGGTCTAACGTGTTCTGCTGTCTCCAGTATCTCCTGTAAAATGATGATGGAGCCAGAGGCCTGGTCAGATCCAGGCTCAGAATATAACCCTGAGGTCAGCTGTGGCATCAGTAAGGGCAAGCGTAACACCTGGTTGCCTCCTGCTGTGACTTTAAGTGTCACTAGTGGGTTTGACTGCTGTCAGTCTGATCCAGCTTCAGTCTGATCCAGCACTTGGCCTCCCTTCCCCCGACTATTCCAACAGCTCCCAGGCACACTGCCTCCCTGTGTGAGTTCATTAGCAGTCGCTCAGGGATCACATTCTAATTCTCTTATTCCTTCTGCCTTTCTTAGCGGCGATGCTTCCACAAAGAGCACTTTTGCTCATCAACAATTTACATCCCTAATGTAAAGTGTATGCAGAAAACACTGGGATGAAAGCGTCTTTGTTTTTCTTTTTATGTATCAGTTTTCAGAGAAATGGATCCAGAACCTAGGGACCTCTAAAGATGACAGTGAAGGGTTTTTCTTTATCGCTGTGGACAGATAGATTTAAAGATACAGTATTTGGAGTGACTTAACCTTTCTGTCATTTTGATTTGGGATGCTTGAGTGCTCCCATCTTCTAGTCCGTGGCAACCCCTGCAGGCAGCTCCTGTATCTTCTGGCCTCAACTCCAGCAGCCTGGGACAGTTTCCTTGCTTTTCAGTGTGTATGTGTTGTCATATGTACTAGGAAAAAATATTTTCCAAATAGCACACGAAAACCCTCAGTTCATTGTTTCCTGCTTAGGGCCTGGGTAAGCAAGGGAAAAGTGAATTCATTTAAAAGAAAACAGTAAGGAAAGCATCAGTTCAGTTCAGTCACTCAGTCATGTCTGACTCTTTGTGACCCCATGAACTGCAGCACGCCAGGCCTCCCTGTCCATCACCAACTCCGGGAGTTTACTCAAACTCATGTCCTTGAGTCAGTGATGCCATCCAACCATCTCATCCTCTGTCGTCCCCTTCTCCTCCTGCCTTCAATCTTTCCAAGCATCATGGTCCTTTCCAGTGAGTCCATTCTTTGCATCAGATGGCCAAAGTATTGGAGTTTCAGCTTCAGCATCAGTGCTTTCAATGAATATTCAGGACTAATATCCTTTAGGATGGACTGGTTGGATCTCCTTGCAGTCCAAGGGAATTTCAAGAGTCTTCTCCAACACCACAGTTCAAAAGTATCAGTTCTTCGGCGTCCAACCTTCTTTGTAGTCCAACTCTCACATCCATACATGGCCACTGGAAAAACCATAGCTTTGACTAGATGGACCTTTGTTGGCAAAGTCACGTCTCTGCTTTTTAATGTGCTGTCTACGTTGGTCATAACTTTTCTTCCAAAGAGCAAGCGTCTTTTAATTTCATAGCTGCAGTCACCATCTGCAGTGATTTTGGGGCCCCCCCAAAATAAAGTCTGTCACTGTTTCCATTGTTTCCCCATCTATTTGCCATGAAGTGATGTGACCAGATGCCATGATCTTAGTTTTCTCAATGTTGAGTTTTAAGCCAATTTTCTCACTCTCCTCTTTCACTTTCATCAAGAGGCTCTTTAGTTCTTCTTCGCTCTCTGTCATAAAGGTGGTGTCATCTGCATATCTGAGGCTATTGATATTAGGAAAGCATAGTTCAAGAGTAATCTCCAGAGCAGACTGGCACCAAGAACTAGTTTAACATTCACACAGTCACCAGCATATGGCATGATAATACACAGCTGAATAGTACTACTTTTCTGGGGGGCCTGGCTGTCATAACAAGGTACCAGGCTGGGTGTTTTAAACAATAGAAATTTATTTTCTCATGATTCCGGAGACTAGAAATCCTAAATCAAGGTGTGGGCAGGCTTGCTTTCTCCTGAGGCCTCTCTCTTTGGCGTGTAGACAGTCGTCTTCTCCCTGAGTCCTCACGTGGCCTTCACAGTCTGTCTCCCAATCTCCTCTTTGTATAAGGACCTATGGGATCAGGGCTCACCCTAGTGACTTCATTTAATCTTGATCACCTCTTCTAAGACCCTATTTCCAAATGCAGTCACATTCTGAGGCACTGGGGTTAGGACTGCAGCAGATGAGTTTGCTGCAGGCGGGGGTTGGGGGGGAAATAACAACAGTCTGTCTCGTGGTTGTTTTCTGGTGGCTTCTGCATTCTCCACACACACATGCCCACCCCTGGGGCGCACTGCTCCCCACACCCAGCCCTACAGGATAGGCCACTTGAACATGTGACAAGAACTATGATGGCCAGATAAGAATGAAGTTTGGAAAATGCTAAACTAACCAGTTCACAATATATTCATTTTCTCCAACAACAAAGAGCATTTTAGATATAAAAACCATTTCACCAGTTTAGGCAAACCCATTTTAAATGCTTCACCCACATGTCACCTTGATGGATTCCCCTCCTGGAGAGGAGGTGACAGGATTTAAGGATGGGGGAATGGCACACTGGCACTGCTCTGTCGCTGTCCCTCTCCTGGTCCCGGCTTGACATCCAGGAGACCTGTAAGCCTGGCAAGAAGGGGCTTTGGGGTAGCTGAGAGGGCACTCTGCATCCTGTCCCCTTGGTCACTGTCTCTTATCTGTCCAGCCGCTGTGTGCATTTTCTTAAAACGGGTCCTGGCCGGGAAGGACAGAAAAGCGATCAATCAGAGATTAGTTCCAGTAAAAGAGATCGGGCGAGCAAAATCACCACCCTCGGGAAGGGCTCCAGGAGGGTTTTCCAGCACTGTTCTGGAAGGACCGTGAGAGTTCAAGTACAAGTTCAAGTAGAAAAAGGGATACCCCATTCTCAGGACGGTTCTGATGGCGTGCTGACGGCACAGGAACAGTGACAGCCTCGGCTTCTCTCAGACTGTCCTCAGGATTTCATGTCGACCCTCCCTGTCTTTGTATTTCTTCTCAGCGCAATGTGCAAGTGATATGTTTTAACTGCATCTTTTTCTCAGTGCCTAATGAGGTTTTGCCTCTGTGCTTCCAGCGTGTGCTGAATCTGATGGGGAACCCGGTGATTAAGAACATCCCCAACTACCGAAGGACCCTCACTGTCCGGCTAAAACACTTAACATACCTGGATGACAGACCAGTTTTTCCCAAGGACAGGTAAGGAAGCGAAAAGCCTTTTAATAACACTATGTAACAGTTGAGCATGCTCAACAGGTAAGTTTTTAAATTTTCTGATTTTTGAGCATTCCCACACGTCTGTCATATATTCCAGTGAGGTAAGTTTAATGGCTTACATGACTGTTTATAATAGGAAATTCCCTGTTTTGAGCACTTATTCCTAGATTTTTTTCATAATGCTTTGATAATTATCCTTCTATATAAAGTCTCTGATCCCATAGCTAGTTATTTCCTTAGGGTGGAATTCTGAGTTGTATTGCTGGATTAAAGACTGTAGTTTAAGACTTTTAAAAGGCACTTATAGTTTCTAGAATGTTTGTATCATTTATAACTTTCCCAGACACAGCCATGTTAAAAAAAAATGTAGCCAGATTAATTGATAAGTGAAGATAATAGGTCATTTGCATTTTTGGGTAACAGATGAAGTTCATCGTTTTTACCTTGGTTGGACATTTAAAGTTTCCTCCTCTGTGAATATTGCATTCATGACCTCTTTCCAGTTTCCTTTTGGGTAGATTTTTTTATTGATTCATAAGTGATAATTGCTCAATCGTTTCTGACTCTTTGCGACCCATGACTGTAGTCCACCAGGCTCCTCTGTCCATGAGATTTCCCAGGCAAGAATACTGGAGTGGGTTGTCATTTCCTTCTCCAGGGGATCTTCCCAACCCAGGGATCAAACCTGGGTCTCCTGCATTGCAGGCAGATTCTTTACCATGTGAACCACCAGGAAAGCTCTGTTTCATTAAGAGCTCTTTGCCTATCAAGAATATTGAACCTGGGGCTGCCATGTGTATCATCACTGCTTTGATTTGGGTTTTTTATTTACCTTTTGATTGAGGCTGCTATTCATTCCAGCTTAGAATAAAACCTCAGTAACTGTTATGGCCCGAAAGGAAGTGCGGTCTGAATTACCCGACATTTAAAAACACACTTGAACTCACAAATTTTAGTCAAACTAACANTCATCACTGCTTTGATTTGGGTTTTTTATTTACCTTTTGATTGAGGCTGCTATTCATTCCAGCTTAGAATAAAACCTCAGTAACTGTTATGGCCCGAAAGGAAGTGCGGTCTGAATTACCCGACATTTAAAAACACACTTGAACTCACAAATTTTAGTCAAACTAACACAAATTTCAAAGGGATAGCCTCCACATGGACCAGGTGAGAAAGCCAGGATCCCTCCTTGTGCGCAGTCGGGCCGCACAAGGCACAAAGAGACATGGGTTTGATCCCAGCTCCCAGCACCCTGGCACCCAGCCCTGGGCGTTAAGGCAGACAGCGGGCGTGCAGGGCCTGGGGGCGGACCGCAAAGCCCAGCTCTGCAGCTGCGGGTCCTATGCCCCTAGTCAAGCTTGCCAACCTCCTCAGCCTCAGGCTGTCTCCGGAAAGTGGAGACAAAACCGATCTCGAGGTCTTTGTGAGTATCTGTTAGTATCACGTGGGACTCAAGCAGGAAGAAACCAATGGGAACTCTCGGCTGCCCCGGGGCGGGGCGAGGCGGGAGGCGGGGCAGGGAATGTGAGCTCCCTGCTGCACCCTGGGGCAGCGCGACCAGCAGGAACGTGTGTAAGAGCTGGGCTCTTTGCAGGGAGACCCCTGCCCTGGACGATATAGCAGGACTCCTCTTCAAGAGCTGGTGTCACTTGGGTTTGAAGCCTCATTTCTTTACTCTCCAGCTGTTCCGCACTGGGTCCTTGACCTTCTCTCAACCTGGGATGATCTTCACAGGTGTTTGTTCACCTGTGTCTGAAGATCTCCACGACCAGCCACCTATCTAAGCCACACCTTTGCCTCTTCCATCTAGTGTCTCTTTAGCCTGATTTCTTTTTGTAGGACACATCTGCCCTTGACATACCTGTTTCCTCTTTTAGAGTCTCTTTCCCCATAAAAGGGCAGGTCTAGTCGAGAAAGCCACGTCATCTCTTATGTTAACCTACTTATCTCTGGCCCCTAGAACAGTTTGCTCACTTCAAGTGTACAGTTCAGTGGTTTTTCAGTATATTCAGAGTTGTCCAATCACCCCCACAATCAATTCTAGAATATTTTTTATCACTCCCCAAAGTAACCCTTACTTATTAGCAGTCATTCCCCAACCCACCTCTGACAGCCCCAACAACCACAAAGCTGCTTTCTATCTCTGTGGATTAGACTGCTCTGGACATTGCATATGCTGTGTGCTGTGTGATGAGTCATGTTCAACTCTTTGCGGCCCCACGGACTATAGCCCACCAGGCTTATCCGTCCATGGAATTTTTCAGGCAAGAGTATGGGAATTGCCATTTCCTCCTCTAGGGGATCTTCCCAACTCGGGGATCAAACCCATGTCTCTTGTGTCTCCTGCATTGGCAGGCTCAGATCTACCACTGAGCCGATATGGATTTGCCTACTCAGGACGTTTCATATAGATGAAGTCATACGATACGTGGTCTTTTGTGACCGGCTTCTGCCACTGAGCATATTTTTAAGGTTCACTCATGTTGCAGCCTGCGTCAGTAAATGCTTCCAAAATAACACTGTGAAATAATCTCCCGTTTGGGAAGGCCACGTTTTATCAGCTGAGGGACATTAGGGTTGCTTCCACTATTTGGCTGTCGTGAACAGTGCTGCTATCAATATTCGTGTGCAAGGGTGTGTGTGTGTGTGTGTACATTTGTTCTCAACTCATTTGAGTAAATACTTGGGAGCACGATTGCTGGATTATACGGTAAGATGATCTTTGCTTTGGAATTGGCAAACTGTCTCGCGAGGTGGCTGCTCCATTTTGCATTTCCACCAGCCCTGAAGGAGCACTCCTGTTGCCCCACATCCTCCCGGCCTTTGTGTTGTCAGCGCTCTGGATTTTAGCCATTCCATTGGGTGTCAAGTGGTTAGGTTTGCACTCTCCTGATGTGACCCAAAGATGAGCTTATTTTCTACCTAACTTCTTGGTGAGGGGTCCAGTTCTTTGGCCACTTTTAAAACACTTTGTGTGCTTTAGATAACAAGCCATCTAGCGGTTAACTTTCTTCCGCGTGTTTTCTCCCAGTGCAGTTTCTTTTAACCTTTGCCCACCTTCAGGTTGTGTTGACTCTGTGTGAGCTGTAATAGGTCTTCATGTAGTCTAGATACAACCTCCAGTCGAGTATCTGATTTGCAGCTGTTTTCTCATTTTCTGTGGGTTCTTTTTTTATGGGATTCTTTACATGACACCCCTTTTTAATTTTGGTGGAGTTCACTTTCTCTATTTTTTTTTGCTTTTGTCACGCGTGCTTTTGACCTTATAGCCAGACGGGCTTTGCAAACCACTAGAACTTTCAAGATGAAACTGTGCCTGTGTTAGTATGTCTCCTTACAGTCACATGCCCTCTGTGCCTTTAGTTTGATTTTGGGGAAAAAGAGCAAGTTTGGTCAGAGAGTATATGTTTTGAATTTACTGTTAACCTGTGACAGTTCAGACCAGCCTCCCCCCTGCCCACCCCAGACTTCTGAGGTCTGGGGTTTGTTTTTTGTTTTTAATCCTCCTAAACAGAGCTTGCGCAGAGGCCTGGGCCCGGGGAGGGTATGCAGCGGAGAAGGAGGAGAGACAGCAGTGGGAGATGAGAGAGCGGAAGAAGATCACGGACAGCATCGAGGCCCTGGCGGCCATCAGGCGCCAGGCGGAGGAGAGGAAGCGGCAGAGAGCGAGCCAGGAGCAAGGTGTGAGCCGGAGACACAGGAGGGCCCCCGAGCTGCACTGAGATTCATCCTGGGGTGGGGGGCGAGGGCGGGAACGCTTTGCTCACAGGCCTACGGATCCGTCTGCCCTCGACCTCACTTAAGGACAGTGCTCAAGACACATTAATAAAGTAAGAACCCCGTCCTCTTCCTACATGCAAGAGGAAAGAGTCAGGGGCCCTGTGTGTACCTTCTTTTTTTTTTGGCTTGTGGGATCTTAGTTCCCCGACCAGGGATCGAACCTGCACCCCCTGCAGTGGAAGCAAGGCGTCTTAACCACTGAACCACCAAGGAAGTCCTCCATGTGTACTTTTAAATGACAGTGTTTTTCACCTAATTACAGACTGTGACTACACTACAGATAGAAAACATAGACAAGCAAGGGTCATCACAGAATTGCAGCAAGAACTGCTCAGTGTTCAGTGTGAGCGTTTCCCGGCTTTTCCTCATGAGTGTAGTGCATACTTTTTTTTTAATAGAAGAAAGTGGCACAGCTCTATTGCTTTCTGCCCACTCACATTCCCATAAAATAGACGTTCTCCTGCAGTATGCATTTCCCCCCCTTTTCCAACGTTTAATTTGGACATTGTTCAAACAATGGTCAAATGAACACCTGTGTCATCTCCTCACGTCGGGTGTTGATTAACATTTTGGTGCACGTGTGCGCACACACACGTTCCTGACCTGCTGACATGCTGGAAAGCCAGGGCAAACATCGTGGCCCTAAGCCTAGTCCCTCAGCCTGCATCTCCTGAGAGCACCCGGTACAGTCTTCCAGGGGCCTGATGTACTGCACCTGCTGGGCATCCCCCCGGTGGCTGTGCAGCCTGTTTATCCAGCACCCTGGTGACCGCCCTGCCGCTGGTCCCCACTGCCCACCCTCGGCCTTCGCTGCGGGTCCTTCCTTGTCCTCCTAGGACCGTCCCAGCTCACCTGTGGACTTGTGCTCAGGGGAGGAGCCTGCGCCAGCCGGTGCTGGGGACGTGGACACCGAAGTGAAAGGAGAGGAAGAGCCTCAGGAAAAGAAAGAAACGAGGCAGAAGATAGAGCAGTTTGTCAAGGAGAGCTTCGAGGCCAAGGATGAGCTGTTCCTGGAGAAGCCAGAAGAGCCGAGCCCCCTGGAGGAGCTGCCTCTGGATGTCGGGGAGCCGAAAAGGCTGCTCCCCCCCGAGGCCCTGCCAGCGAGCCCCAGAGCTGCCTGGGAAGGTAGGTGGTCGAGGAAGCACAGGTGCATTGTACCTGGGGCAGCTCCCAACCGGGGGCCCCCGACTGCCTTCCACCCTGACCGCTCGGTCTGTAAAGTGATGTACGCACGTCACCTCACGCCAGGACCACGAGCGGAGCCCGGACTGTGTCTCCAGCATCCGGTCCAGCGTAGTTCAAGGAAATGGGCAAGACACTAACAATGTATTTTATCGAATCCAGAACACCTAAAATATGTCTTCTCAGGTGACGCAGTGGTAAAAAAAAAAAAAAATCTGCCTGCCAATACAGGAGACACAGGTTTGATCCCTGGGTCGGGAAAATCCCCTGGAGGAGGAAATGGCAACCCCCTCCAGTATTCTTGCCTGGAGAATCCCATGGACAGAGGAGCCTGGCGGGCTACAGTCCATGGGGTCACAAAGAGCCAGACTCCAGTTAGCGACTGGGCACACACACCTAGAATGTAATTTAAATCCATGTGAATTTATTCATGAGATAGGTTCCTCTTTTTGACACTAAGTCTTCTAAATCCACTTGCTTGTTTCATTCTAACTGGGTGCCCCAGTGTGGCTCTTGAGTCAAACTGGCCCTAGTCAGTCCCCAAGGTGAGCATGACTTGAGCAGAGCGGGGCCACTCATCTCTGATGACCGAGGCTGGAGAGGAAGCAGCGGGCGGAGCAGGAGGGGACTAGTGGGAAGAGAGGAGCCCCGTCTGGACCCCACATTCCCTGGGCAACCCTGCAAGGGCGTCGCGGGTCTCCTTGACACTCTTGCAGCAGGAGGAGCTGTGAAACTTGCCCGCTGACGCCATGGCCTTTCTTTCTTCATCTCCTAGTCGAGCGATCATGCTTTTTCCAAGGTTCCTGCATGTTCTGCATAGACTCTTGGCTGGAGCTTCCATCTCCAGGCCGTAGAAAGAGGGTGCTCTCTCCCTTCCCTTCCCTTTCACACATAACCTTTTCCTCAGCTTTTGTCACAAGGGCTGGAGGTCTTCAGACCCGAGGGTTCTGTCCTTTCTCTTGGAATCCACCCTAACCGCAATTGCCCGTCTGACTGCCGTGTATGAAACAGACTCCAAGATTACTGTAACTCTGTTGCCCTTAGAATTGGCTCCAGAAACTGTGGCCACTGAAAGTGCATCAGGCACAGAGCCCGATGGAGCTGAAAATCTGGAGGCCACAAGACTGGAGACGAAGGAGCAGCTCTTCATCGACGTACGTAGCCCGTGCACCTGCAGAGAAGCATGCATGGCATAGCTGGTGTCGGTGTCTGATCAGACACAAACCTTCCGAATCCTGAGTTCAGTGGGGCCCGTGGGCTGGCCCGCGTGGCCTCCCCTGGAGGTGCCAGTGCTCAGCATCTGCAGTCAATAAGCTCTCCTGGGGGCAGGCGGTGGGGTGTCCATGCCCGTGCACCTTCAAAACTGAGAGCACTGGCCAGACAAACCCCTTGAACTAGGTCTACAAAACTCCTGATGCATTTCCCCACAAGAAGTTACCCTCTCAGCAGCTCCTTCTGGCCATAGACGGAACTGCTAGGAAAGCTACACTTAATCAGCAGAGCCTCACGTGCTTTTGGGACCACTGCCCATCTTCCTGGCCTGTCCTGCATCCTGTCCCCCAGGGCTGATTCAGGGGTGCCGCCTGACCTTGGGCCCGATCACATCCTTGGGAATGGCCCTCCTCCCTGCAGCCTGTCCACTCTGATGACAGCCTTCCACGCTGTGCCCACGAGAATGCATCTCTGGGGATAGGCACGTTTGGTACGACCCCCGGGAACTGTGCTTTAGTGGGGTGAGGAGTAGGGGCTGGTCCCCCCATCTTTAGGTTTACACCCTGCTTCCCCAGAGGACAGCCGCCTCTCTGCCCACAGGCGAGCTCCTTCCATTCAGACCGTGTTGCGTGGCTTTGCCTGCCCTCTGCCCGCTTCCTTCACAAACTGCTACACTCGTGTTTCACTCCCAACTTCACAATTTCACGTGGCTCAGAAAGGTTCAACTGAGCAGTCAGCATTCAGAGTGGCATTCCCAGTTTTCTGAGTGGGTCTAATATAGATACAACAAAAGTGGGCACTTCAGCCCTAACGTGTGAGAACCAACCATATACAGGACCCCGATGCTACACTAACACTGACTGTTCTTCCTTTTTGTCCGGCACCACTTTAAATACCTCTTGTATCAACTGATTTAACCCTTACAGTAACTCTTAAGAGGTAGGTTATCATCCCCATTTTACAGACGGGGAAACTGAGAAACAAAGAGTAGAGCACCTTGCCCAAGGCTACACAGCCAGACCGTGGTGGAGCAGGACCAGCAACCCAGGCAGTCTGGCTCGAGTCCAGGCATCTGACTGCCTCATATGCAGGTTGGGGTGCTACAGATGAAGATATCCCAAGACACAGAACAGAAAAGCACTGCCTCCCCACCTCAGTTTTGGGAAAGGTTCGAAAGAGACTCACTTTGTGCCAGGTAGCGTCCTCAGGACCCTATTTGTATGTAGGAGGTACAATTCCTCCCAGATGAACTGGGTAATACCAAAGTGAAGTGGAGAATGAGGTGGAAATTTTTGAAACACGTCACACCTTACGCTCTTTCACTGACCAGATCCAGGTACCTGGAGTGTTACCTGGCGTGTGTGTGCTGCCTGTACACGCGGCTCGAGTGGCCAAGTGTGTGTGTGTGTGCACATGCGGCTCGAGTGTGCACGTGAGTGTGCTGCGTGCGCACATGGCTCGAGTGTCTCGCTTGCTCCGTGGGCCCCTCCACGCTCTGGTTGGTTGGTGGGCTGGCCACGTCTCTTCCGAGGACTGGATGCTGAGAGCGCACCCTCCCGCTGACCAGGGTCACTTCCTCTTCCAGGACCTGCCCGACTTGGAAGATGTGAATGCTGGCGAATCTCTGGGCGACCGGGATAGGGTGAGCTCACCTGCGTCCCCGCAGTTCCAGTTCCCTCCTCCTCTCCCAGCCCCGTGGATGACCAAGTATGTCGGGGAGTCGCAGGCCCTGCCTGATGCCTCACACACCCGGGACCTTTACCTCAGCCTCAGGAAAGGTTTACTGCTGCTCCCTTCTCTGAGGTTCTACAACTAGCCACGTGGGGGTTTTTTGGGAACAGATCTTTAATCACTGATCCTTAATAACCATGTACTGTACATCATTACCTGGACTTTTTTCTGTCCTTGACGTTTCTGTGTGTTCATCTAGCGAATGCCGGTATGACAGTGACACCCAGGCAGGGAAAGGAGAGAGCAGGGAGGAAAGGGCAGGGGCTCGATGTGGATGTCTCCTGTGGTGACCTGATCCTCCCCACAACATTACCAGAGCCCCTCGGGGCCTGAAGAAGAGAGAGAAGCCTGGGGCGTAACCTCAGGGCGGGAGCCAGGTATGACAGTGACACCTGGGCAGGGAAAGGAGAGAGCAGGGAGGAAAGGGCAGGGGCTCGATGTGGATGTCTCCTGTGGTGACCTGATCCTCCCCACAACATTACCAGAGCCCCTCGGGGCCTGAAGAAGAGAGAGAAGCCTGGGGCGTAACCTCAGGGCGGGAGCCAGTGATCACAGCAAGGACACAGACACAGAACCCAGTTCTCTGGGGGCCTGACCACCAACGCAGGGCTAGGTAGCCAGTGCAGGCGCAGCGCACCAGGAGCCCGGGCTCACAGATGCCTGGTTCAGGACCCAGGTCGGGGCTGGTGCAGCAGGAGCAGAGAGGGTGGGCCCATGCCCCTGCCCCATGGAGACCCAAGGGAGGAGGGGGCGCCAGTGGAGACCTGGCCACAGGGCTCACGACCACCTCAGGGTCAGCACTGTGTTCCCAGGGGCCGTCCTGGTGTGGTGTCAGAGTGTGACGGACAGAAACGCAGAATTAGCAGCATGCACTTTAGGGACGCTAATGTGGAAACAGCACAGCTCAATACGTCTTTTCCTTTTAACAGGAGCAGTGCTTCCCAAAGATTACAGCCGTCTCGAGCCTGAATGACGCCAGCGAGCCTGACGTGGATGACATCTCATACCTAGCGCTGGAAAACACATCCTCGGACATGCTTTCCAGTATATTTGCAGCCCCCAAGGACACCTCCTGGAGGGTGGAGACTGAGATGCCCTTCACAGACATACTTAAAGTGGCACCAGAGAGGGACCCGGAAACCCAAAGGAGAGCGAGCGAGGTCCCTCGCCCACTGATTCAGGAGCTGGGTGATGACGAGGAGCCCTCAGGACCGCCACCCCTGCCCCCAGTCTGCAAGGGGGAAGCCGTGCCTGCCCCACGCACTGAGGACGGTGATGGGGACCTGCTTCCAGCCCCCGCTCCAGGTAATGTCCCTTGACCTTCAAGGTCACAGGGGCCAAAAGCTTCTCGGTGGGGAAACAGACAGTAGACCACCGAAGCCCAGAACGGTGGCCACCTGGGCCTTTGTCGTCAGGATCCCATGTTCTCAGTGGGGGTGGTGGGTCATTCACAGCATATCCAGAGACTGCAGAGGCCCCTAGAGCGTGTTCACCTGGGCGACTTGCAGCGTTACTGGCCAGAGCTGAGGAGCTGCCAGGCTGCCCCCCTCCCCCACCGCCTCCAGACTCGGCCTTTCCCAACCAAGGGAGGAGGGGACCAGTGACACCAGTCTCATCACACGGGATGAGACCAGGGCGGCAGCTGGCCCAAGGGTGGTGCTGCGCACATGGATGCCCAGAATGGCACGGGTGACGTGCCAGCTGGGAAGGGAGTTGCGGCAGCTGTGGGCAGCGCCCACAGTGCCCGGTGGGCGGGGCAGGAGAAGCCACACACCACCTGGCCCACCAGCCTGGGGGCTTGTGCCCGTGACCAGAGAGAGGCACCATTGGGGCGGCTGGTTAGTGCCTGCTACTCACAAGCACACGGGGGTAGCTCCATGTTCCGAGACTATGCTCCCCGACTGCAAACCCAACACGGGGAGCCCTTGGGGCAGAAGATCCCCGCCCTGACCCACACTGCGTGGCCATCTCGAGGCCGGCACATGGGAAGGGGTGAGGGCTGACCACACTTCCCCAGAACACTGAGCCACCCCTTGCCTAACTCCGTAGGAAACGGCCCTGAGAAGGATCAAGTCCAATCTGAGGTGGAGCCCGTGGAGCGCCTGGGGTCTGAGGCAGGAGAATACCGGGAGGACATTGAATTTGGCCTGGACTGAGCCTCTGCTCTTGTACCAGCGGGCACCAGCCCAGGCCTGACCCCCCAGCAGGGGCGGGTCACCCTTTTGCCCGGGCTCCCCTTCCCTTCCGAGCTGTGGTTGCCGAGGGCGTGGGCCCCGGTTCCCTTCTCCCGTGGGCACAGCCCCGTGCTCCCCGCGCTGCAAGCCTCTCACAAGCCCGGTCACTTGCAGTGGAAACCATGTCACGGTATAAACATTTCAGTATCCATGTGGGCCCTTGTGTTACTAGATTATCTAACATCTGGGTGAGTCACAGGTCATTCATTCCATCAGGTACTGAGACAAGAACCATTCCATTCTTCTGAGAAGAAACCCAGGTCCCGCCCCAAGGCCTGTGCCATTCCCAGGGATGGGGTGGGGTGACCTCCCCGCAGCAGAAGCAGGCTCTTCACTGGGGCCACAGAGCCATGGAGGGTGAGAACCTAACGCACTGAGCGTGGAAAGTCACAGTAGGGGACACAGCCAGCCTGAGAAAGTCCATCATTCAACACCAGGCTCAGTCACGGGTTTGTTTATTCAACCCCTAACATGGGTCCAAAGTGCCTCCCTCTCCACGTTAGATTGTCCTAGGAACTGCGTCACACAGACACTGACCACAAACCACCGCTGACACCCAGCAAGCGCAGGCCGGCCAGGGAGCTTATTCCACCATCACCCACAGCACTGAGGAGCCGGGGCTCTGGCCCCGTGGTCACCAGGGGCCCAAGCGCACCTGCCACCCCTGCCTCCAGCACGACACTGTTAGCTGGAAGGGATCCCAGCGACACCGACCTTGAGGATGGGGCTGCCAGGGCTCCACCACGTGCCCCCAGACCATGACCTATGGGAGAAACAACTATTTTGCTGTCCTCCTTCCCCCGACGTTGCTCTGACTGCTTCCGAGCGTCTCCCACTCATGAAGGCGTTCCAGAAACAGGAGGTCTGCCCCCTGGGGACTGTTCTCTGATTTCCATCTCAACCACAAAAGACGCAGCTTATCGAGGATGGCAGGCTCCTGGTGCTGGCAACGTCCCCGGGCCTCAAAAGCCCATGCGGGGCTTCTTCCGGGGCCGCTGAGAGCTGGAGCGTGTGGCCAGGACACTGGGGGTCTGGGAGGAGGGCGGGGTGGTGCCCTCCGGGGTGTCCCTTCGGGGCAGCTGCTGGACTATGCCATCCCGGGGGGTGTGCTGCCTGGAGGGCATGGCCCGGACACTGGGGGTCTGGGAGGAGAGCGCAGAGGCCCCTCCTGGGGTGTCCGTGCAGAGTGGCAGCTCAGCCATGTAGTCCCGGAGGGTCTGCTGCCGCTCTGAGGGGATGCCCTGGGCCCAGGGCTCCTGGGTGAGCTCCTGGGAGGGCGGGGTCCTTGGGGGCTGGGGCCTGGCCTCGGGCAGTGTACGGTCTGGACTGGGTGGGGGGCTGGCGGCGTCCGAGAGGTCCACACGGCCGCTGAGGGAGGAGAAGGTGCTGGACAGCTGAGTCCGGCGCTTGTGCCGCTTCGGCTGCTTCCCAGGCCCCACGCAGCCGCCCCGCCGCCTCTCCCACCAGGCCGCCGCCCCGAACTCCCAGGCTGCCTCCAGACGCTCGCTGAGCTCATCCTCGGGGCCAGGCTCGGGGGCGGGGGGCCGCTCCTCTGGGGGGAGCAAGCCCAGGTCCCTCCGCTGTAGGAGCCGCCCCTGGGCCATGGCCCTGCGGAAACCCTCGGGCACCGGCCCCTCCACCTTCTGTGGCTCGAAGCATCCCACCGCTCCCAGCAGCCGGCGGTAGGAGAAGGTGGGTGCTGCCCACACCGGGGGAGCCAGGGGCACTTCTAGCAGGGCCTCCAGCCACCGGCTGCAGCAGGCAGTGGCCTGGGGTGTCCAGGAAGCTGCGGGGGCACGAGCATTGGGCCCGGGGTCTGCCCGGAGGTGGAGGCGCTGGTGGAAGACATCTCCGGCCGCAGAAAGCTGGAAGAGTGACAGCACTGGTGTGGAGGCGGGGGGCGGGATGGCAGCAGCCAGACCTGGGGACGGAAAGACAGTGACCAGACGGCCTGGCGGGGGCGCGGCTCCCCACGCACCCCAGCACCCAACGCACCTACGGTGGGCACTTTCAGACGCTCCTGCAGCCGCCGGTGACTCTTGGGCTCCAGCAGGGGGAAGGCCGAGAGGGAGTCGCTCCTGGTGGGGAGAGACTGGGGGAGCCCCGCCAGCCGGGGTGTGGAGGCCCCCACTCCTGGAGGAGAGACAGACAGCTGAGGCCCCGTCCAGGCCTGCCCCCTTGCCCCGCCCCCCGCCCCCTTGCCCTGCCTGGCCCCTCACCTGCGAGGTGCAGCAGCTGCAGCTCCCCGCCTTGGCCGGCCAGGAGCAGCGGCTGGGGGAGGCCTGGGCTCGGCGGTGGCAGCAGCCGGGCCAGCAGGGGCGCAGAGTGGAGGCCATGGTTCCACTTGAGCAGGGGCACCAAGGGGAGGCGCTCATCCATCAGGTAGAGGGAGAACTGGCAGAAGACGAGGGGATGAGACCGACAGGACGGGACGGGTCTCTCTGGGCTGCCCCCCGGCCCCTTCCAGAGCTCCACGTGGTTTTCAGAGTAGCCAGGCTCTGCGCAGGAGGCGTCTCCCAGGCAGGCATCCCTCGTCCTGATGGCCCCGCTGGGACAGGGGCTCTCGGGAGAGGCTCTCGCAGCCTTCCCCACCCTTGCCCAAGGCTGGCACACATGCCTAGACACCCAGGAGCACTCAGGGTGCTGAGAGGGCGGGGTAGGGCAGGGCCAGACCTTCTCCCCTCTGCCCTCCCCATCCCCGGCTGCATCCGGGGCCCTGTGACCTGTGTCTCCAGTGACCTGAGACAGGGCAGAGTGGAGAGAAGAGGAGGTGAGCCCACCTGGGTGCAGACAAGGTGGAGCATGGGGTGCAGGGACTCGGGGCCGAGATCCCCCAGGTGCTGGGTGAGCAGGACTCGCTCTCCTTTCTGGCACGACGCCTCTGCCCCTCCACGAAAAAGCAGCAGACCACAGCCCAGCGGGCCCTGGGGGACATGCTGGGTCAGCTCTCCCACAGGCCACCATCCGTGGTTCCAACCGGCCAGGGACTTGCTCTGACCCTGCGGCTTGTCATGCCCACTGGCAGAGGCCCCCCCGCCCCATGTCCTCACCTGAGTGTCCACCATCTTCACTCCAGTGCGGTCCCCCACCGTCAGCACTCGAGGGTGGGCGGTGAAGTCTGCCCAGCGCCAGGAAGAAGGGTCCCGGAACACCAGGGTCTCGGGGTCCTTGTAGATTTGCCGCAGCCTTGGGGAGACAGGCCAGCCGTGGTAGGGGGACAGGCTGAGTGGGGAGGACTGGGCACCCTGGCTGGGTCCCGGCCGGGTTCTGGGGGGCCTGTGTTGGGGTGGGGGTTTCTGTGGCAGGGGCCTTACCTGTCTTCGGCACTCCACAGGCAGATGGCTCCAGAGCGGCTGCAGATGACCAGCTCTCCGGGCAGGTGAGGGCTGCAGGGCACACGCGTGAAGAAGGCCGGGCCACCCCTTCTCCCAAGCCTAGCTCTGCGCACACCGCCCCCTCCCCCCAAGCCCCTCACCTGAGGCTGATCCCTGTGGCCCCCTTGTCCACCTGCAGCACCTGGAGAGGGGCCGGCTGCCCCTGCGTACTGACCTTCCACAGGGCACAGTAGTGGTCAGAGCGGACAGCCAGCAGAGCTGGAGGAGGGAGAGGGTGAGGGTGAGGGTCAGGGTCAGCAGCAGGTCAGTGAGCAGCCAAGGGAGGCGTCCACGGCCTTACCTTCTCCCTGCACGCTGCGGGTCACCACCTGCCGGACAGGTCCCCGGAGCTGGATACGGCCAGGGTCTCTGAGAACCTGGGGCTCGCTCTCTGGGGTCAGACTGACCTTCTGGAAACCTGGGCATCTTGCTAAGGACAGGTTCACAAACTATGGCCACTCGAGGCCCACAACTCCCTGCCCATCCCTGGCCTATGCTCAGCAAGGGAGGATACACAGTGTGTCCATGGCACCGCCCACGGGGTAGACCAGCTGCCCGGCCCCAGGGGTCCTGCCGGGCACCCAGGCCAGTGCACCCCCGGTGCAGGCATCATCCAGGAGCAGCCGCTCCCAGCGCAGGGCCAGCTCCTCGTGCAGCAGCTCTCCCAGGAGGCTCGCCACCGACGTGCTCAGGATCGGGGCCCCAAGGATGGAGAACCGGCGCTGGCGCTGGCTGAGGTAAGCCCAGGGACAGCTGGGGCGAGAGGATGGCAGGAGGGTCAGGCTGGCCCGAGGGGGCCCAGTGCAGTGGACGCGTGTTTAAATCAACCTGGAACTCCTTCCTCTGCGAGAGCACCCCACCCTGCTCCTGTGCTGCAGTCACACGACCCAGGCCTGGGCACTCGGGAGTCGCCCCAGCCACAGTGATCGGCTCACGCCAGGCATGACACCCAAGCCAAGCCAAGCCAAGCACACCCTTCCTGGGACTTCTGCTGGTGCCTCAGGAAGGCCATTAGCCCTCTCCCTGGAATCAATGGCCTCTCCCTGGAATCATAAACCACGTTGCTGCCACCTGGAAACAGTCTGCCTAGGAACTAAGCCAAGCAGAGGCAAGTGGATGAGAAGGTGAAGGGCAAAGGCAAAGCCCTATTAACACCTGGACGCAGCCATGTCTACACTCCATGAGCTTGCAGTCCTTTCCCCCTGCACTGCTAGCATAGCTGGGATTTGTATGAGGAAGTGTGGCTCATGCTTGCACTGGGGAGGGTGGAAGCAAATGTTGATTGGAATCAGCATCCTGGCCTGGATCCTTCCAAAGCCCCACCACCAGCTAGGCCTACCCAACCCGTCCTCTCTCACTAGCCACTTGCCCCCAGGGCTGGTGTCCACCGAGGTCCTGGAGTAGCCTCTTCACACTGACCACTGTCTTCGTCTTAGAGCGGCTCTGTGTGGAAAGGCCTCGTCAAGCTCACACGCCCTAGGGCCCAGCCCGATGGGAAGTGGGGCGCCTCCCCCCTCGTGGCCGGCCAGGGTTACTCACATGTGCTCCTTCCAGTTTGAAATTCTCCAGCAGTAGCCTCCCCAGGGGTGCGAAGGCTATGTCTCCGTGGTTCCACAAGAACCGGCTGATCTGCGGGAGGAAAGGAGGCCGGGTCAGGAGGCACAGCCCCGGGCCCACGGCACTGTCCACTGGGCAGGCCCACGCACCTGCTCAGTAACATCCAGCACGGCTCGGGGATGTCTCCGGAACTGGTAGCCTCCCCGGAAAAGCAGATCTTTGGCAGTCAGGCCGGGGTCCCAGGGATCTGAGGGAAGAGGGAGGCTGGAAAGCAACTGAAGTGGAACCAGGTGTCCCAGTGCCTAGAGATGCCAAGGACCCTGCTGGGTGGAAGCAATCAGCAGGGGGCACGGGGGGTGGGGGGGAGGCCTCAGGGTGAGGGCTGGGGAAGAAGCAGTGAGTGGGAACAGCTCGGGGCCCCCAGCCCAAGCTCCTTACCGGGACCAGGAGGCAGCAAAGGCAGGGGCCCAGGCGTGTCCGGCTCCCAGAGCAGGACCTTGGCCACGTGCGGCGCGCTGTCCTGAGGAAACACAACCACGGCCACAGTGCAACAGTGAGCGAGCGCCCAGGCCAGGCCCTGTCATCAGCTTTTGTCTCTTATTAACTCCTTCAGTCCTCACCAGGCGCCTGCCAAGCTGGTCACTGTCACTTTAATGATGAAGAAAATGGGAGGAATGGGGAGGCCATCCCTGGTCCCGGGCAGCAACCAGAAAAGAGAAGAGCCGGGATCTGAACCCAGGCAGCCTGACTCTGGTCTGTGCTTCCCAGCTCCAGGCTGCATTGCTCTCGGAGGACCACCCGGCCTTCACTAGCCGGCCCAGATCTCACCCACATGTCACTTACACTCGGGAGACCGTACAGTCACCCACAGGCTCGTCCGCTCCCCTGCAGGGCTGGCCTCAGACAACTCAGCTCCACACTCGGGACAGAAGAGCAGCAGGTGAGGCTCCTGATGGAAGCCCTTCCTTGTCAAGGGAGTCCTGCAAACCCCCACCCCCACCGCCGCCGCCCTTCCAGTGTCTCTCTTAAATTTCTCACCCACATGCCTCTGCCTGGCGTAACCCTTAGCCAGCCTGTCTCCAAGTGGCAGCCGATGGCTTAGGCGTCCAGGGAAAGAGCAGGTGTCCTTCTTCTCCCAGGAGGTCTCCCCGCCCCCCTCACCTTGCACTGTGCAGCTCCAGCATCCTTTTGGTTTTGCTCAGAGCTGTCCACACTTCGAAATGATTTTATCTTCTGCCCTATTGACTTGTTAGTCCCTACTCCACCTAACTGTTCCCCAGGGGCAGGAAGCGCATCTGACTTACTCACTCTGGATCCCCAAAGTCTGATAAGGCACCTGGCACACAGTAGGGCTATTCAGCGAGTATTCGTTGAACAACAGAGGAAGGAGAAGGCGGGGGGAGAGGGAGCCAGGAAGGAGGCTGAATCCTCTGTGGATGGTAGGGCGCCCCAGGTCCCCAAAGGACAGGATTCTGGTTGAGCCTGGGTCTTAGTAGATTTGTACCAAAGCCCCCCACCCTGCACTCCTGCCAACTGGTGTGACCTCTAGGGTGGGGGGGGGTGGGTGCAAATGGGCCCTCCCCCAAGTCACCAAGGCTCTCCCTGCCATCCTCACCTGAGAGGCTTGGGGTGAGAACGCCGGCAGGGTCAGCGCGTCTCTCCAGCTGCACATGAACGACAGGTCAGGGACATCGCTCTGACCAAGGGGGCCAGTCATGAACAACGAGGGTGGGAGGGAGCTGGGGAAGTCCATCTTGAAAAACAGTAGCCACCGTCACCCTGGCCTTCCTCAGAGACCTGAACCGGACAGCGGCTTCCGGGGCTCCTGGGAGAGTGAAGAATGTCTTAACAGGAGGATAATCTCTCAGGGGAAGCAGATAACGAAGAACAAATGAATATGTTGCCGAACACCCGAGAATAGTAGATGCTATACCAAAACCAAGCAACCCGCCAGGAGGGAAGGGATGGCAGGGCCTGAGGGTGTGCTTTTTAGCATGGGTAGCTTCATGAAGGTGATGTTCGGCACACACAGAGCCTAATGAGAGAGACAAACATGCCAACTACAGGAAAGAGGGTACCGGGCAGAATGAACAGCAAGAACAAGAGTCCTGGGGCAGGAAGTATGTGAGAAGCAACTGGGCAGCCATGGGTAAAACTAGGTGGTGAGTGACGGGAGCCAAAGTTAGAAGGTGGCTGATGGGGGTCAGCTTCTATCACGCTCTCACGTAATACATTATAATTACACAGTCCTACCTAGACGACAAGCCTCACACTCTAGGCTACACTCTCAAGACAAACTCAAGTTCCCCAAAGCCAGAGATGAGTTATTATTTGTCTGCCTTCCCACTGTCAAGTACAGTACCTTCCAACAAAAAGGAACCAACTGTGTGTTGAATAATAATGTTTATGTCAAAGGGTGGGAGGGGGTGCAAATGGGCCCTCCCCCAAGCCACCCTGGTGACTGCAGCCATGAAATTCAAAGATCCCTGCTTCCTTGGAAAGGGACGCTATGACAAACCTAAACAGTGTATTAAAAAGCAGAGACATCACTTTGCCAACAAAGGTCCATATAGTCAAAATTTGTTTTTTTTCAGTACTCATGTATGGATGTGAGAGTTGGACCAAAAAGAAGCCTGAGCGCTGAAGAATTGAGGCTTTCAAACTGTGGTGTGGGAGAAGATTCTTCAGAGTCTCTTGGACTGCGGGTAGATCAAACCAGTCAATCCTAAAGGAAATCAACCCTGAATATTCACTGGAAGGACTGAAGCTGAAGTTCCAATACTTTGGCCATCTGATGCGAAGAGTCGCCTCATTGGAAAAGACTAAAGCTAGGAAAGATTGAAGGCAGGAGAAGAGGGTGGCAGAGGATGAGATGGTTAGATAGGATCACTGACTCAATGGACATGAACTTGAGCAAACTCCAAGAAATAGTGACAGACAGGGAAGTCTGGTGTGCTGCAGTCTGTGGGGTCACAAAGAGTGTGAACTACAACAAAATACAAAGTGCTCGAGAAGAATAAGCAACCGGAATATCCTTTATTACCTGTAAAAATAAGAGCAGTTCTCACTTACTGAGTGCCAGCATCTGCCCGACATGGTACTACAAGTTTTATTATCCTGCCCCTAGTATGGAGGTCAGGAAACAGGCTGGGAAAGAGCAACCTGTCCAAGGCCAATAGCACGATCCTCCAGCAGCTCCAAAACCCGGGTTCTGAACCACTACTCTCCCTGCATCCAGAAGCGAGCACCAGCCTCAGAGCCTGATGATGCAACACCTTTCCTCTTAGAGCTACCACTGCATGTATCCATTTATTTTGTAACCTCTATACCTCCAGGTACTCTGAGCACCTTGCAAAGTGCTCACCACACAGTAAATGTTGGTAGATGGTAAAGAATCTCCCTGCAATGCAGAAGACTGAGGTTTGATTCTTGGGTAGGGAAGATCCCCTGGAGAAGGGAATGGCAACCCTCTGCGCATTCTTGCCTGGAGAATTCCATGGACAGAGGAGCCTGGGGGTTACAGTCCATGGGGTCACAAAGAGTTGGACACAACTAAGTGACTAGCACTTTCATTTTTCAAACAAGGAACTTCCCCTGTGGTCCAGGGTCTAAGACACTTCACTCCCAATGCAGAGGGCCCAGGTTCGACTCCTGGTCACAGAACTAGATCCCACATGCTGCAACTAAGAGTTTGAATGCCACAACTAAAGATTCTGAGTGCCACAACTAAGACCCAGTGCAGTCATGTAAATAAATAATAATTAAAAAAAAAAAAAAAAACTTGTCAAAAGACTGTGTTTCTCAGGGCACGGGTCAGCCTCATTTTAATTGTGGTTTATATGCCTTATCTCTTCTTCGGGACTGCTCTCTGGGACAGGAACTATATCTGATTCATTTCTGACCTCCAGGCATCTGACTGTTGTTGTCTTTCTCCTCCATCACAGGAGAGAACAGTGGTGGGAATGCGTCTTTTCACCAGAGGACCTTTTCACACACTCTCTCCACTAAAAATGAACACCACTGTCCTTCCGACCCACCTATAAAATCTGCCCCCATCCTTTGAGTCAGGAAGCCTCTCCTGGTTCCCCCAGCCCTGTCCCACATCACCCTGCATCCCTCCTCTGGAGCACGCATTGCGATGTGTGATAAGATATTTAAAGGTAAACCTATGTAATTCCAAACTGCTCTGAGAGTCCGCGTGGGGAAGGGACTTTATCCCCGGTGCCTGCCTTATTTACTACGTGATGGATAGGACATGGCGCGCTGCATGCAGTCCATGGGGTCGCAAAGAGTTGGACCCGACTGAGCGACTGAAATGAACGGAAATCAGTACGTAAAAGCTGAAGGCACAAATCCAAGAACGAGGAACTAGACAGTCTCAAACAAACGCAGGGAGGCTGAGGGAGCTGGTGGAGCCCACGAGATAAGACAGCCTCGACTTCCCGCCCTCGTCTCTCCCGGACTCTAATTTAGACCTCCAGAGTTTCGTCGGGTCCGCACGAACGCCGGGTGCGGCAATAGGTGCGCCTGCCGGAGGATGGGAGAGGGGATCGGGGAGGCCCTTCCCTTCAGACCTCTACTCGCCCACGTCCTCCCCATCCGTCTCTTCCCACTCCACGTCGAGGCCCCAGAATTTCAACCCAAGAACAGCAGGCATCTCGCACCAAGCGCTGTGTGCCAGACAGTTGTTGCTACGACGCTTTACAACGGCGTGATGCTCCCCGTTCCATGAGCCAGAGACTGCTCACCGCCCACTCTGCGAAGGTTGGGCGACTCGTCCCAAAGCTACACAGTTTGGAGCCTGTGGACGGGAGCAGGGGGACCCGCCCCTCCGTCCCGTCGGGGCGGCGCGCGCACTTACGTGATCCCGTCGCGCCGTGCTCGTCGGGGAAACCGACCTCCGCGTGACGCCCGCCTGACCCTCGTGCCACGAGGGAGCAGCAAGGCAGAACCCTAGCTCTCGAGCCCTCAACTCGACAGCCCCAGAGACGCGATGAACAGCCTCCCCGGGCTAGGCCGGAAATGCTTCCTGGAAGGCAGGAAGTCCCGCCTCCCAGCCCGGCCTCAGGGGCGCTCCAGAGCGCCACCTCCCGGGCGGAGGGAGAATGCGAGTGCAAACGGCGCCGTGGGCCCTGGAAATTAAGTAAAAGGAAATGAAAAGTGAAGTCGCTCAGCCGAGTCTGACTCTGCGACCCCATGGACTGAAGCCCGCCAGGCTCCTCTGCCCATGGGATTCTCCAGGCGAGACTACTGGCGTGGGTTGCCATGCTCTCCTCCAGGGGATCTTCCTGACCCAGGGATGGTACCTGCGTCTTTTGCAACTCCTGCATTGCAGGCAAGATTCTTTACCGTGAGCCACCAGGCAAGTCCTCAGAATTGTCTTTCTTCAGGTCAATCCTTGAACCGTTTGGGAGATTGAATCTACCTTGCTCCACATCTGCTCTTCCAAGTCAAATGTTAACAGATGCTACCAACTGTTTCTCTATGCCTTAGTGTCCACATTGCCCCCGTCCTGGCTCGTGTTGTCAGATCCGAAGGTAGCAAGCAGCAGCAGCAGTAGCAACAGTAACACAACTTACAGACCATAAACTTAGTAACTGGTCACATTTTCCCAGTCACTGGCTCCTCAAGACTGTTAAAATTTCCATCTCCTTCAAGCAACCGTGTTGCACGGTAGCGAGCCACATGTAAATTGTCTTCATCCTTAACTTTATTTTTGTTATTTCTCCTTCATCGCTAGACCCTCATTTTTAAGAGTTGCTATCTTGACATGTTTTTACGAACCAACACAGATTCACTTCTGAGGAAAAAAAAAAAAAAGCAGGAGTGGGGTGGGGAGGGCAGGATATCAAATGACTAATTTTAGCTAGAGCCCACGTGGAACACTTACAGTTGGCTTCAGGAAGGCTTAAGGTGAACAGATTTTAAATGTAGGCCCTAAAGATCTGTGAGGCTGCTACAAATGAAAACACCATCACTTACAGAATGAGCACCTCCCATCCTCCTCTAGGCTCAGCTGCTTAAGCAGCTGGGCAGGGCAGGCTGGCAAAATGGGGAGTGCAGGGCATCCTTGGACGGTAGCAGGGGTGAGGTGCTGAACTTGGGTCCCCAGACTCCTCCCCTGCTCTTTGTTTCCCGAATACCACGCAAACAAGCAAACAAGCGCGGAGAAGAAGATAGGAAGGCCCTGTCCTCCACCCTCACCTTATACCCGGAGCCCTGCCCTTGAAGTAAGGAGGTTGGCCAGATGGCCACTTAGTCCACATCCAGGCTCAGGCTGCCTGGAAGACTGACCTTCCCATTGGCTGGGCTTATTGTCCTGCTACAGTTTTATGGGCTCTCATTGGCTATGAGTGAGGTGGGAGGCGGAGCTTACCATGCGCCAACGGTTGTATCACGTGCTCCCCATGTGGGTGCTCGCTCTGGCGAGTAAAAGGGCGCGGGTGGCGCCAGAACGTGCCTGCTGTCCCCTCCAGCCCTCGAGTCCAGCCATGGCTTCACAGGCCAGCACAGCTCTGGGCACTGACGACAGTGGCCGCAGGAAGCCCCGTCTGGCAGCATCACTGCAGATCAGCCCAGGGTCCAGCCTCTGGAGGCCCCCGGCCAATCTGGGCCAAGAGCCTGCGCCCGCCCCCAACGCAGAGAACAATGAAGCGGGCGGGCAGCTCCAGGCCTCGGCGGCAGCGGCTGGGGATGGTGAGGCCTGGGTTGGGGCAGGGATCGGGGAGCTGGGTGCGGCTGGGCACAGGAAAGATGGGGAGGTCCCTGAGGGTCGCTGTACTACCCGCAGGGCCCGCTGGCGACTTCCCGAAGGTGACCAGACATCTGGGCCTGCAGCTCAAAGACTCGCCGCCGGGCCAGGCCGTCGCCTCACTTACTCAGTACGCGGCCAATTTGGGCATCTCCCTGATATTTCGAGAAAGCCAAACAGCAGGTGAGGCCCAGGGGGCTGGGACGGCAGCATGCCCTGGGCTGTTCTCAAATGAAGCCAGGAAGACTGAGTTGGGCCTGAGCCTGGGGCCCGAGGTAGGCCTGCTGTTAGCAGCGTGGTGCTAGGGGCACCAGGTACCCCAGATTTCTAACTAGCAGGTGACAGGGGCCAAATCTGAAGCTCAGGTTGGTTAAAGGACCTGCCTCAAGCTACCAGCCTTTCAGCAGGCTTTTTTGAAGGTCAGTTATATACAATTACAGTTGCCGTGCCAACATTGGAGAGGAGGTGCCTAAGTGAGGGCCAGACCACCCCATCTCAAAGAGGTTATCAGCTACAGCTTAATGATGGCAACACTGTCTATAGGTGTAATGGTTACAGTCGTCCTCCTGGAACCACCAAGATCAATACACCAGGTCTCTCCTAGATTCAGATTCCCAACTTTCAGCCAGCACATTCCCTGCTTCTAAGAACTTTTGGGAGCATTTGTAAAACTTCCTAGGAGAACCTCAAACTGAATAACTCAAAACGAGATAATGTATTAAAAAAAAAAAATCTACCTGGGATTTGTTTTAATCAGGTATGTTAAGACAGCAGATGTCAGAGTGCTTGTCACGAAGGGGTAAGTATGGATTCCTAGAAACAGGAAGCACAGATGGCCATGCAGGGTTGTGCCGGAAAGAATGGGGGGGCCAGGAGGAAGAGGAGGGGGACAGGCACAGCCCAGGGCGTTAACTGGGTTTTCTTGGGAAAGAATGGTCGGAGCAGGGTACCTATGCAGAGTGAGATTAAGATTGATAACAGCAAGGCACTGGATAAATTTAGGGATTATGGGGTGGTTCCTAGCTGCCTAGTACCTGGCCTCAGGGGTGATTTAGGGCATGGGGAATGTTAGTTTGTCAGAGAGTTCTGTGCTTGGGGTGTGAGCTCTGGATTGGTCGGTTTTTATATGAAAGAGTGAGCTTGCAGAGAAGTTGTTTGCTATGTCTAGGAATTAGCTAGTCCTGGGAGGGATGGTTTCTCCAGAATTAAATCCCCAAATGCCAGAGCATCAAGAATACAGAAAATAGGGACTTCCCTTGTGGTCCAGTGACTAAGACTCTGAGCTCCCTTGCCAGGGGCCTGGATTTGGTTCCTGGTTAGGAAACTAGATCCCACATATATATTATTAAGACTTCGCATGCTGCAACTAAAAAAAAGAAGGAAATCAATTCAATACCAGTGATGACAGCTAACATTCATGAGTTCTGGGTGACAGACCAAGTGTTATTTGAAGGTCTTCAGACACATTAACTCATTGAGTCCTCACAAGTATTCCTAAAGAAAGGCAGATACCATTACCACTGCTTTACAGATGGGAAGACTGAGGCCAGAGAGGCTGAAACTGCCAGGGGACAGTCTGGTTTCAGAGCCTGAGCCGAACCACTGCCACTCCCTTCCACCTAAGGTCCCTCTTTCCACTGTCGATGTGGGTAGGCATTTTTTGTCATTTCTATTCTTCATTTTGGTAAATTTTCGAAGAATAGTATAAAAGAGCTCCCATAAACTCTTCACCCAGATTCTCCAGTTAACATTTGTCACATTTACTTTGTTTCCTTCTCTCTCTATATATATATTTATATATAAATATCTACATTAATTTGTTTTGAACAATCTGAAGGCTTAATTACCCCTTAAACATTTCAACATATATTTTCTAAGAACAAGGGCATTGTCTTATATAATTGCAGCACAAGGATCAAATTCTGGAAACTTAACAAATGACCCCATGCACTATACAGTCCATGGAACTCTCCAGGCCAGAATACTGGAGTAGGTAGCCTTTCTCCAGGGGATCTTCCCAACCCAGGGATCGAACCCAGGTCTCCCGCATTGCAAGTGGATTCTTCACCATCTGAGCCACAAGGGAAGCCCAATAATACTGGAGTGGGTCGCCTATCCCTTCTCCAGCAGATCTTTCTGGCCCAGGAATTGAACCAGGGTCTCCTGCATTGCAGGCAGATTCTTTACCAGCTGAGCTATCGGGGAAGCCCATTGATAAAATACTATTACTTAGGTACCATGTTCAAATTTTGCCACTTGTCACAGCGATGGGCATTTTTTTCCCAATCCAACACGATTTATTACATCAGCCTCTTTAACCTCTTTTTATCTGAAACAATTGCTCAGGCTGTCTTTGGCTTCAGGACAGTGATGATTTTGAAGGATAAGGTCTGGTTATTCCGTAGAAAGTTGTCCGTTTGGGTTTGTCTGTTTCCTCAGGATTGGGTTCAAGTGATGCATAATCAGCGGAGGCATCTGTGGCAGCCTCGTGTCTGTGGCGTGCATCCCGCCAGGGGCCCGAGATCTCCTTACTCTACCCCTGGGGTGTCAGCTGGGGGGGCCTAACTAAGGTGGTGTCACCAGGTGCCTTCACTTCCCTGCCGGGTGTGTCATCACTCGTCCAAGCGGGGCATCTTGAGGTGGTGTGACCATCCTGTTCTCTAGAACTCCATATGGCCAGCGTTGATTATTACCACACTGGCTGCCGGAGACTTCTGATGCCAGCCTTCCTTCTGCATCTCCCAGCTGGCATTCTTTTGTAAATATCTATTTGGCTGCCTTGAGTCTTAGTTGTAGCACACGGGGTCTTCATTGACACATGTGGGCTCTTTCGTGGCCCGTGG
This sequence comes from Cephalophus harveyi, assembly GCA_006410635.1. Classification (NCBI taxonomy): domain Eukaryota; kingdom Metazoa; phylum Chordata; class Mammalia; order Artiodactyla; family Bovidae; genus Cephalophus; species Cephalophus harveyi. Next base: position 791,453 of record SJYT01054070.1, read on the forward strand.
GCTCAGTAGCCGTGGCTCAGTTTCCCCAAGTCATGTGGGATCTTACTTCCCTGACTAGGGATTGAACCCACCTCCCCTGCATTGGAAGGCAGATTCTTAACCACTGGACTGCCAGGGAAGTCTCCCTAACTGGCATTCTTGTTGCTCTTTTAAAGTAGATGAATCTCCATGCTAGGGAGGGGTACTGAAATTCGGGTTCTCTTCGAAAGAAACAGGCAGCCCTTTTGGGAGACAATTTAGCAGCAGATAACAGCAAATACTGTGAATGGAAATAAATATATGCCCTTTGACCAGCTGATCCCTGTTCTAGGATTTTCATCTGTCTCTGCTGTGTCATAAGTAACACCTGGAGTGGTCATGTTTGGAAGACGAGCTTCTTGTAGAGAAGAAATAGAGCAGTGTGTCTGAGAGAGGAGAGGGGACGTTCCTCCTGGAGACAGTGCAGCCCTGGATCTAGGTCCTGACAGCACCTGGGCTCGCTGTCCACCTGCCTACTGTGTCCCCCTCTGTACAATGGGGTCACAGGGACCTATTTCAGAGGGGCTGGTGTGGATCTGTGAGCAGGCATGGCCTGGCATGCAAGGCCTGCACCGGCCTGGACAGAGCTCAGCAGTCTGTCTGCCTGTCATTCTGGTCATCCTTGCTGGCAGGTGTCGTGGTCCTGCTAGGAAGCGCCTGGGACAAGGATGAGGCGCACGGTACCACTTTTCAGCTTCTCCTTCCCCAGACCCCTGCTTGCCCTTCTCTGTGTCGGTGGAGCTGGATGGGGTGGTCTGCCCGCCGGGCACCGCCAACAGTAAGACAGAGGCCAAGCAGCAGGCGGCGCTCTCTGCTCTCCACTACATCCGGCGTCAGCTGGAGGGCCCAGCCGCAGGGGCAGGTAACCCAGGGCGCGGGCGGCGCGGGAACACACGCGCGCCTAGGGGTGAGTTGCTGCAGAGACCATCTGGGCACCAGGACCCGGCCTGCAGGGAGCTGGGGGTGGAGACATGAGCAGACCCCTGTCCTAACGTCCTTTGAAGCCCACCCACCCTGGGCCCAGGGACTGCTGAGGGCAGCTGAGGGACTTTTGGCTTCTGAAGGATGACCCGAGCCCCCTATCTTCACCCCCCACACACACCACTCGCTAGTGGGACCTCTTGGATTCCTGAAGGATGAAGGATGGCACCCACAACAGCCTACCCTTTGTCTCTCTTTCAGAACCCCCAAAGACCCCCAACCAGCCTCCTCTCACTCCTCTGAGCATAGGTAGGTGAGACCCCACTGACGCCCATCCCCCTAGCATGGGAGGGCATGGCCTGTGAAGCCGCCTCTGCCCCCTCCCTCCCCTGCAGAGAACATCGTGACCCACGAGCAGCGCTGCGCGGCCGTGGTCAGCGCGGGCTTCGACCGCCTGGTGGACGCCAGCTCGCCGTACCGGGCCTGCAAGGGAACCGTGGCCGGGGTCATCCTAGAGCGAGGTAGGGCGGCCCTGCCCCTGCCTCCCCGGGAAGGCCTTTGGGCCCCCTGCCTCAGGCCTGTCTTCTCTGCCCCCTTCCCCGCAGAGGTCCCTGGTGCCAGGGGCCACGCCAAGGAGACCTACCAGCTGGTGGCGCTTGGCACCGGCAGCGGCAGCTGCGCTGGGTGGCTGGACTTCTCGGGCCGGCAGCTCCACGACTGCCACGGGCTGGTGGTGGCCCGCCGGGCCCTGCTGAGGTGAGGGGCAGCGGGGGTCCCCCTGCCCAGCCAGCCCCGTGGAGACGGGACCACCCCAGCTGCCACTCCACCGCCCCCAGGTTCCTGTTCCGGCAGCTCCTGCTGGCCACGCAGGGGGGCCCCACGGGCAAGGAGAAGTCCGTGCTGGCCCCCAAGCCGGGGCCTGGGCCCCCCTTCGCCCTCAAGCCCCGGATCTTCCTGCACCTCTATGTCAGCAACACCCCCAAGGGAGCCGCCTACGATATCTAGTATGTGGGGTACCAGGCGAAGGAGAGCCTGGGGGGGCCGCACCCTGGAGCGCCACATGGAGGTGGGAGAGGGGCCCTGACCCCCCACCCCGGTCCTCCACAGCCTCCCTCCGTCCTTGGAAGGTGGCCTCCTGCACGGCCCCCCACTCCGCCTGCAGGCCCACATCCAGGGGGAGCTGAAGCCGGTGTGCTACGTGGCCCCTGCGCTCCGTGACACCCACGTGGGCTGCCTCTCCGCGAGCGACAAGCTGGCGCGCTGGGCTGTCCTGGGGGTGGGGGGGGCCCTGCTGGCCCACTTCCTGCCCCCCCTCTACACCACCAGCCTGGTCCTGGGTAAGCCCCACAGGGCAGGAGGGCAGGGGCGCGTCATGGGGTGGGGAGATGGGGAACAGAGACTCAGACCTTGTCCTGCGCCCCACAGCTGACACCTGCCACGACCCCCCAACCCTGAGCCGGGCCATCCACACCCGGCCCAGCCTCGACAGGGTCATGGGGCCATGCCTGCCAGCCCCCTACACCCGGACCACGCTGCACCTCTTTGCAGGGCCCTCAGTGGCCCCCTCCAACCTCACCCCCAACACCTGCCAGGGCCTGAGCCTCAACTGGAGCCTGGGGGACCCTGACATCGAGGTGGTGGATGTGGCCACCGGGCGTGTGAAGGCTGAGTGAGAAGGGCCTGGGGGTGGGCTGGAGAGGGGTCTGACAACCCAGGGGTTGGTCCCCATTCCCTTGCCTGTGGGTTGCCTGGAGCCGGGTCTGACAACCCAGGGGCTGGTCCCCATTCCTTTCCCTATGGGGAAAGAGGATGCGTCTGGCCACCAGCCTCTTACCAGCAATGTGACCCCCCCCAAGATCGTCAGGGTGGAGGTGCTGTGAGAGGGTGGCGGGGGCCTTTGGCTCGGGCCTCCTTTGCCCTCCCCTGATGTTGGGGCCCCTTTCTGTTCTTCCCAGCACTGCCCCCGGGCCTCCCTCCCGCCTCTGCAAGGCTGCCTTTCTTCGGGCCTTCCGCCAGGCTGCCCACGCCCTTGGGAAGTCCCACCTGCTGGCCTTGCAGACCTACGAGGCAGCCAAGGTCAGCGCCTTCCCGCCCCCGCAGCCCTCTTTCCCGCACCCTCGGCAAGCACCCCCTCTCACCTGCACCTCTCCCACTCTAGGCCGGGCCCTACCAGGAGGCTCGCCAGCAGCTGTCCCTCCTCCTGGACCAGCAGGGCCTGGGCGCTTGGCCCTCGAAACCACTGGTGGGAAAATTCAAAAACTGAAGCAGAGCTCCAGGGGCTGAGGTCCTGAGCCCAGTGGGACCCAATCTCTGCTGCACACTGGGGGCTTGAATAAAGAAGCTGATTCTGGTGTTCCTGTGTGCTGTTGGCTTTTTGGCGGGGAAGAGGAGAGCCCCAGTCCCCACCCTTCAGGTCCTCTGGGTCCTGCAAGAGGTGGGCAGCCCTGGGAGCTGGCAGGGGGCTCATTCCGAGTGGGTCCCACCCGGTGAGGCTGTGATACCTGAAGCCCACGTGCTAACTGGGTGGGGGGGTGCCAAGCCCGCCTCAGGGGTGGGGGTTGTGGGGAGTCTGCAGGAACGTCCAGGCTCCCCAAGGACCTTGGGGGCGGAGGGAGGACAGTGCAGCCTGCCCATGCACATGCCCAACCCCCACCCTGGTGCCAGGCACATGTCTGCAGGCCGGGGCACCTCCCCAGCCTGTGCAGGGGCCCTGGAGCAGAAGTACAGCAGCTTTGAAGTCTGGGGCCAGGGCTGATGGAGGACCACAGAAGCCTCCAGCCCCACGCCCTGTGACCAGGGCCTCCCTGCTCCCCCAGCAGTTTCAGGCTTCAGAACTCCAGACCACTCTCCCCAGTCGGCTGGGAAGCTGGGTCGACATTCCAAGCCAGGCAGGAGCAGACACTGAAGCCCTGGGATAGCATCTGCCCCCTCCAGGCCACCTCCCAGGCCCCATGTTTGAAGTGTGTGTGTGTGTGCGTGTGTGTGTGACCTTGGCAGCCACTTAACCTCGGTTCACTCCAGCGGACTCATCCGGAGAAACAACTGGAAGGCCAGCCCACATGCCTGTTCTCCAGCCCACCTGGCCTCAGGCTGGGCTTTCCTTCTGTCCATCTGCTGGGCCCCATCCTCTCCCTTTCAACCAGTGCTGCTGCCAACGAGGGGGCGTGGCGGGGAGGGGGTGATGGAGGAAAGAGCTGACAGGCTGGAGCAGGCCCTGCCTGCCCCTCCCTCCCTGCCCCCAGGCTTTACAGATGCTGTCACATTAAACCTCCCACCAACGAGGTGGATGCTCTGGCTGCTCCACTTTACTGGTGAGAAAATTCACCAGGTGAAGGTGGGCAACTTCCAGAAGAGCACGCAGGGCTGGGATGGAACTGCAGTTCCCATCCAGGCCCCTGACGTCCTCAAGCTCCTGGAAGCCCCTGGGCTGCTGCTGGAGTCGCTTCTGTGACCTTGGACAGAACCCCCAACCTCTTGTATAACATGGCTGGACGGTGTGTTTCCAAGAGCTCCCTCCCGGCTCTCAGCAGCTCTCCTCTGCTCTTTCCTATAGGCTACAGGGGTGAGAGATGCACAATTGGCTCCTGAGAGGACGAGCTGTGGGCTGGAGGGCTTGGGAGTGGGTGAGAAAGGGGCTGGGAGAGGGCAAGAGAGGATGGGGGCTGGGGGAGGCGGGAGCAGCTGCCAAAGGCAGGCTGGTGTTCAGGAACACGCACATGCAAAGGAAGGACAGCGGGGAGTTTGAACCAGGATAAAGGGTCTCAAAAGCCAGACGAGTGCTGATTTTTCTTTCTCTTTAATTGAAAAAACAGTGAGATTATTTCTTAATACCAGTATTGTTATTTAAGGGCTTCCCTGGTGGCTCAGATGGTAAAAAAAAAATTGCCTGCCACTCAGGAAACCCAAGTTCAATCCCTGGGTGGAGAAGATCCCCTGGAAAAGGAAATGACAACCCACTCCAGTGTTTGTGCCTAGAAACTTCCACTGACAGCAGAGCCTGGTGGGCTATGGTCCATGGGGTTGCAGAGTGTTGGACATGACTGAGCGATTAACACACTTTATTGTTATTTAAACTTAAAAAAAAAAAACAGGCTAACTTTGAAATAATGATTTCTTCTTTTTTTTTTCCAGGGATGGAGAGAATTTTTAAAACACCCAAGCCTATTAATTAGCACATTTATTACACATTGTTTTCCCCTGGAGATCATTTAAATTGATTTACTTTTTGTCCTGTGATGGTGACTACAACCAGATCCCAGCCATTCCCAACTGCAGTTCTATGCAATGAGCCTTTTGATATTCATTAATCACATAATCAGTGGGTAAACAAGTTATTCAAAATGACATTAACTCTGCCGTGTTCTGCCAAGTAAGTAATATTTGTCCCCACGTTGCATAAATCTGCCTGTCCAAGCCTTCCCTCACAAGACAGTCCCTGTTACCACATTATTCGCTCAGTTCGTTTGACTCAGCTGATTTATTATTGCAGGGTGATGATGAAAGTTGCTTCTGAAAGGGAGAGCCTGTTAATGTCTTCCTGGCCCAATCCCCCCTGGGCGGAGTTTTGCCAACAACCGCATTTTTGAGCTGGGAGGTGACATAACCTAGCTGGGCACAACACACGAGCCACCTTGCCATCACTCCTATCTCCCATTGCCTGCAGCTCCAAGCCCTGGGATCTGTCCTGGACCCCTGCCCCGTGCTGCCCCTCCCCTTGTGTGGTCTCACCGCTGAGCACGAGTGTGGACCTAGGAGACGAATCAAGGGGCCACTGCACCTTTCCAAGCCTCAGTTTCCCCACCGGGAGAATGAGAGTTGGTCACCAATCCATGGCCCACAGGGTCACAGGGGAATGAACTGGCAAGTGAGCCAAGCCCTGTGCCTGGATCTTGGCCATCATCAGCAGTGGTGGTGGCTGTTATCAGCCCTGGCTGCTCTCAGCTTGTTGTCTTTTTCCATCTCCCTGGCTCCCTGCCCCATGGGGTCTCCCACAAAGAAGATGCCCAACAAACCAGCGTTGCATGGAAAATGAATAAATGATAGAATCTTCTCTTCACAGGTGTGGGTTAGAACAGGGGTCCCCAACATCCAGGATCTAATGCCTGATGATCTGAGGTGGAGCTGATGTAATAACAATAGAAATAAAGTGCACAATAAATGTAACGTGCTTGAATCATCCCGAAACCATCCCCTGTCCCCCATCTGAGGAAAAACTGTCTTCTGTGAAATTGATCCCTGGTGCCAGAAAGGTTGGGGACCATTGGGTTAGACACAAAGAACAGAAACCCTGTTCCAAAATATGGCTCTGGAAGACGTTTTGAAAATTTCCATTTTACTATGAGCTCTTTTTTTTTTTTTTCTTGCTGACCTGTAGAAGCATTCTAAAAGACCTAGAGAGGGACTTCCCTGCTGGTCTAGTGGCTAAGACTCTGAGCTCCCAATGCAGAGGGCCCAGGTTCAAACCCTGGTCAGGGAACTAGATTCCACATGCTGCAAATAAAAGATTCTGCATGCCACGGCAAAGACTGAAGATCCTGCAGGCTGCAACTAAGACCCAGCGCAGCCAAATAAATAGATCAGTATTAAAAAAAAAAAAAAAGACCTAGAGAATGTGATGGAGAAGGCAATGGCACCCCACTCCAGTACTCTTGCCTGGAAAATCCATGGACGGAGGAGGCTGGTAGGCTGCAGTCCATGGGGTTGCTAAGAGTCTGACACGACTGAGAGACTTCACTTTGACTTTTCACTTTCATGCCTTGGAGAAGGAAATGGCAACCCACTCCGGTATACTTGCCTGGAGAATCCCAGGGACGGGGGAGCCTGGTGGGCTGTCGTCTATGGGGTCACACAGTCGGACATGACTAAAGCGACTTAGCAGCAGCAGTAGCAGCAGCAGAGAATGTGGATCAAACCACACCTGAGCTCCTTGTGGATAGTCAGTCATAAGAACCAATACAGTCTCCTTTTCTTTGTCCATTTGATGGATGAAGTCTGAGTTTCCTGTCCTTGGAAACAAAATGTCTCTAACTGATGTTTGTGGATGTGTCCTAAAAATGTACGTGTTTATTCAGATGATCTCCCAAATAAACTGCCTGCCTGTAAATCCTTGCCTCAGGGTTTCCTTCTCGGGGAACCCAAACATCTGGGAGGACGGTGCCCCATATGCCTCCTCCCAGCCATATGGGGCACCTCTGCCCTCTTTCCTCCTAGGCTCTGCTAGTCTTGGTTTTTTTTTTTTTTGGCTGTGCTGGGTTTTTGTTGCTGCCCACTGGCTGCTCTTATTGGGGCACACAAGCTTACTTCCTGTGGCATGTGAGATCTTAGTTCCAGACCAGGGCTGAAACCCACGTCCCCTGCATTGGAAGGCAGATCCTTAACCACTGGACCACCAGGGGAGTCCCCTGTCCTGTTAATTTCCTTCTTAACTTATCTGTGGTCTGCCTCCCTCCCCTGATCATCCCCTCTAGCCACATGTCTGGGAGCATCTGTCTTGCTGACAGAACAATGCCTGGCACAAGGCAGGCGTTTAAGAAACAGTGCCCTAGAAACTAACCATTGCTGTTCCGACTTCTGACTTGGCCATGATCCAGAGACAGGTGAGCTTGACCCCTGCCACCCATCACCTGGGGGACCCTCCTATCTCCTCCTACATCCCGAGGTCAGCCCGAGGTCAGTCTCCGAGGCTAGACCTGCCCCACATACCAGAGAAGCCGCTTATCATGTCTCAGTATTGTTTAATGTTTCTCTAGGAGTTGCAGGGGTGGGGGAGCCCCAGAAGCTTAGTTAGGAAGGCGCAGGTGAAATTGCTGAGTTCTCCAGAGGATCTTATTTCAAACCAGTCATTGACTGAATACAATGGAAGCCTTGGGAACAGCAAGATTGGCTAATTTTAGCTCAGGGTGCCCAAATTCATTCTTTTTCCTTTTGTCCCGCGTACAGGAAAGGTGACTTATGAAAGCCACATGCCTTCTCCGTGTGTCACCTGGAGCTGGCAGCCAGGGAGGTGGGGCCGCTCTGGACGGCCTGGAAGCCTCAAGGCCGGTGAGGAGAGTGCATCCCTTTGTTTATTTTTAACCGACACTGTGTTCTGGGAGGTGCCCCTTGGTTAGATGTCGAATGATGGATGAGCCCAGTGCTGGGCGAGGGTCAGGAAGCACAGAGCTGCAGGCGCTGCCTGCCAGTCCTGGCGCTGCTGCCTCTGACTGTGTGACTTGTCCCATCACGTCCCCTCCCTGGGCCTCCGTGTCCACACCCGTGAGAGGGGCAGGGTGGACACAGCGACCGTAAGGATCGTTTAGCTCTGAGAATGTGTGCGCCAGGCGGCTCCCAGGCTGGCAGAGTCAGAGGGCGAGGGACGGTTCCCTCCTCCTGGCAGCCGGGGAGAGAGCAGACCTGCTCTGAGCCTTGGGGTTGAGGTCACCTGCCAGGCGGACCCCCTCTCCTCCTCACCAAGCCGCTGGGGTGGTCCTTCTAGCATGTTCTATGAGGGCTGCGTGGGAGCTGGGGTTCTTTTCCTCATTTGAATGCCTTTGGGCCAGCCAACACTCCCCATCTTTCTTGTTCCACTACCCTGCCAGCATTTCCCAGGTCACCTCCCATAATAAAGGGCTCATATGTCACCCCTGTATGTGATTCCTGGAGAATAACACAACTTCTGGCCAGAAAAGCACAGCCTCAATCTAACCATGAGGAGACACAAGGGGATGGATGCAAAATGAGGCACATTCTGCTAGAAAAGGGAAATGAAACTCACCCTAAATTTCCATACCATCTATGACAAATGAAAGCTGTGGAAATATCTAGACTACAAGAAGCTAAATAGATAGGACAAGGAAATGCAACATCTAAGCCTACCCTGGACCCTGTCCCAGAGGGAAAAGTCTATAAAGGATATTATTAGGTCAGTCGACGAAGCTGGACCGGACAGTAGATTAGATTAAAATATTGCATCCAGGTTGAATGTGCTGACATTGGTTAACTGCCTCGTGGCTTTGTAAGAGAATGTCCTTATTCTTAGGATCTACACAGCAAAGTATTTCGGGTCTCCTTGGGCTCTCCATCTTAAAATGAAGGAGTTGGTTTCCCTTAGAGCTTCTATCTTTTTATTTGAGGGGAGGAGTTGTAGATTCCTTTGAGAGCCTGATGAAATCATTGGACACTGCACTCTGAAATGCACAAGATGTACACGTGCTTTGTTGCGGGTCAACACCAAAGATTTCCAAACCCCTTGTGGAAACTCTTGGCTAGGAACCCTTGGACCCATGTGTTCTGACAGGCTTTTCAGTTACCATCTTCTTAAGTTCTGAGAGCAAAGTGCAATGATATAATCACCTGCCCTCAAAAGGTCTAGAAAAGCATCCTACATATAGATAATAATAATTTAAAAAATAGAGCAAATGATACAACAAATGGGGCTAAATGTTCTTAAAAGGGGTATTGGAGTCTTCTGTGTACTATTTTTGTATTTGCAACTTCTTTTGGTGAGTTTCCCAAATAAAATGTTAAAAAATCAATTGCCCGGTGCTCAGTAATGCCCATGATGAGCATTTCAACAAGAGGCAGAGGGAGAGAGTTTAGGCCCTTGGAGGGAGGTGGGTGGGGGGAGGCTGAGCTGTGCAGCCAGGCACTGGGTGTGAGATGCCCAGGTGGACAGGTAGGAACATGGTGGTCAGCTTGTGGACAGAGATCTCTGTGAACTCCTATTCAAACTTGAACTACCTGTGGTTTTTGCTAAGGGAGCAGTTCTGCAGATAGTCAGGGACCATAGTGAGCGTTTCTTTCTCAGCTCTCTCTTGGTTTCTTACCTGCCCCCACCCTCCATCATATAAACAGTTGCAATGAACTCCCCAGAATCACAGACTGTCCAGGCTGGGAGAAAACAACAGTCTCCTCCACCCTATCCATGGGATCAGTGACAGAAAGAAACCCCAGTAGAACGGATTTCCATGTCCATGTTATACGAAGGGTGAGAGCTGGTGCTCAGAGGCCCCAAGAGGACTCTCCTTACCCTGCTCGGGGTACATGGCAACGTGTTACAATCTTGTTTTGAATAGTTTCTTTGCAGTCTCAAGTACTGTGGCAGATGAACCTAAGAGCTGATATACTATTAATAGAAAGAGTGTTCTGCTGGTAATCAGGATACTCGGATCTAACTAAATGAACTGGCTGTGTGGCCTTGGGTAGGTGGCTTTCCCTCTCTGAGCCTTGGTCACTCCATCTGAAAATGCAGAAGTCGATTTACTTGTTCTTTTTCAGGGGTCATGGATTCCCTTGAGGGTTGATAAATGTCACTGGACCCTTGTTCAAAGCTGTGCATTTTGAGATGTACATAATCTCAAGAGATTCACACATACCCCGTGGTAACCACCTGCTTAGATCGTCTTCTGATGGGCCTTCCAGTCCTAAAAGCCATGAAAACAGAATCAGTGAGTCAAGCCCCACCTGCAGGATGTTGAAGAATTAACCTATCCATCCTCAAGTCATGTGGGCTCAACTCTGCCTAGAGAGGTGTTGAACCAACATTTTAAAGTTGCCTCTGGGAGCCACAAGCCTTGGTCACTCCATCTGAAAATGCAGAAGTCGATTTACTTGTTCTTTTTCAGGGGTCATGGATTCCCTTGAGGGTTGATAAATGTCACTGGACCCTTGTTCAAAGCTGTGCATTTTGAGATGTACATAATCTCAAGAGATTCACACATACCCCGTGGTAACCACCTGCTTAGATCGTCTTCTGATGGGCCTTCCAGTCCTAAAAGCCATGAAAACAGAATCAGTGAGTCAAGCCCCACCTGCAGGATGTTGAAGAATTAACCTATCCATCCTCAAGTCATGTGGGCTCAACTCTGCCTAGAGAGGTGTTGAACCAACATTTTAAAGTTGCCTCTGGGAGCCACATGGAAGTGACTTGAAGCAGAAGGCCCTTTGCTCTTTGCTTTCAGCTGGAAAATTTCAACTTTTGGCTGCAGTCATGCCCATTGGCCTCCAAGAAAAACAAGCCCTTTTGGGAATCGCCAGACTCTTTTCAGCCAATGGGGATGAAGAGACTGCCTAGCAACCTGCTGGTCACCCCCATTCTACCCAATCAGCATGAAGGAAAGGCAGCTCTGCTAAGCTAGACTAACACAAGATCAGTCCCCAGGGGACATGGAAGGGAGAGAAAAATAGAGCTTTTAATTAAGCCCCACTTGCGAGCAATCAATTCTAATTTTCCACTTCTAATTTGGTAAAGAATTTCCACCGGGCATGTACTGAGACACTGTAGAGGCTCATAATGTTGGTGATGGGCTCAACTATTTTTCTTTTAATCTTGGCACATTTTTGTTTGGATGCTGAAGTATGGGAAACAGGAAAAGAGGGAGGTCTTGGCGGGAACCAGTCACAGAATGGGCTGAGTGGAAGTGAGGGGTTTTTGCCGCAGGTTTGCAGCACAAAAAAGTCTCCAATCAGAAGAGAGGAGGACCTGGGACTTCCCTAATGGTCCAGAGAGATTCCCTGCTTCTAATGAGAAGGGTGAGGGTTCGATCCTTGGTCGGCGAACTAAGATCCCACATGCTGCACAGTGGTCAAAAATTTAGTAAGAGAAAAGAAGAAGAGGAGGGAGGATCAATGTGGAGCCTGATATGGGTCGTAGGCCATTCCAGGTCTGGGGTGAGCTTGCCCCACAGCGGGGCCCTGACTAAAATGGGGGAGGGTGTCTAGAAATTTGCACATTCTTTTAAAAATCATTATTTGCAAATGCTGTGCCTTGGAACAGCAGCAGCCCTGAGGATCTTCATGGGACCCCAGTTGGAAAACCACAGATTTAGCCGAGCCCCTGAAACTGACAGAGAGGGATGGGGCTAAAGTCCTGGGTAGCTTTTCTGAGGGGCAAGACTTTTCCTTGTGTGACTGGCCACTGTGCTGTGCTGTGCTGAGTCACTCAGCCATTTCCGACTCTTTGCGACCCCGTGGACTATAGCCCGCCAGGCTCCTCTGTCTATGGGGATTCCCCAGGCAAGAATACTGGAGTGGGTTACCAAGCCCTCCTCCAGGGGATCTTCCCAACCCAGGGATCGAACCCAAGTCTCCTGCATTGTAGGCAGATTCTTTATTGTCTGAGCCATCAGGGAAGCCCAAGAATACTGGAGTGGGTAGCCTATCCCTTCTCCAGGGGATCTTTCTGACCCAGAAATCAAACCGGGGTCTCCCGCATTGCAGGGAGATTCTTTACCAGCTGAGCTACTAGGGAAGCCCTGACTGGCTACTCTGCCACCATGCAGAGTGTCTATTTGGTGAAATGTCATCTTGGGAAGGACTAGGGAGTGCCCTGCTGATTCTTGGGGGGCTAGAGGAATGGGGGGACATGTATGCCCATCAGCTGAGATGGCACTCAGAGCAATCAAAGGGAATGAGGCCCTCCCTGGCAAGGTCAAGGCCAGCTTGAAGCTAGATGCTGGTGTAGATGGCCCCCTGCCCAAGCCACCTGTGGTTAAACTGACCGTGGCATTGTGGTCAGGGGGAAGCATATGCCCAGTACATAGTAGGCCTGTACTAAATACTAGTGAAATGAAGGTTGGTTGCCCCCATCGATGAAATGCTTACACGTGAACTACATTAGACCCAGAGGTCCACAACCTCCTCTCCATCATCCATGTGCAACTTTGTGCTCTTTCTTAGCAGATTTAAGCCCATGGCACATAGCAATGCATGGCAGAGCCTCTGGCGGGAGGTCACTGGCCTCTCCCAGGTGTGCTCAGCTGGGAAACAAAAGATGAGACTCCAGGACCTGGCACCACCTGTACAATTAATGACAGGGGGGAGGTAGGCGCTTGCAGCTTGCCTGAACTGCTCAATTGTTCCCTGTTCCAAACTGGTCCTCCAGTGGCCCATCCCATCGTCTTCATCCACACTGCAGTCCATTCACATCGCCCCTTCCTCCAGCATCTCCAATGTCTCCTCTGCATCTACTGAAAAGTCCAAGTCCTCTACACAGCAACTCATCCCGGCCCACCTTTCCAGCTTTGTCTTCCAAAACAACCCTTTGCATCCACCCCCTCCTGTGTCTCTGTGAAGCCCTCCATGAGCCAACTGCCCAGAACTCACTGCTCCTTCTCCTCTGCTCAGGATGCACTGCTATCTCCAACGACTTGGTCCAACCTCTGCTTCCTACGCTGGATGCAAAAGGCCAAGCATGTTAATGAATGAAACCTAACCCTAAGCGAATGAATTTGTTTAAATATAGGCCAAAGAAGGTCTTATCCTCTGGTATCAAGGGATCTGGGGAGCAGGCAGGGGGCGCAAATCCTAAGGCTGCCCTCGTTTCTATGCTGTGTCTCTGGTAGTTTAGCTGAGAGTGGAAAGCCGAGGTCCCCAAAAGGCTAAAGGAACCAGCAGAAGGAATGGTTCTCTCAAGGGATAACTGGGTGCCCTGAGAGAGTTAGCCACTGTCAAAGCCAAGGACTGGATAATTGGAGAAGGTCCCACCAAGAGCCCAGGAGGGCTTGCTGTGCCGGCAAGTGGCGCTCCTGCCCAGGTCCCAGGCACGTCAGGAGGGATGGTGGGCCCCCAACCCCCACCGTGGGATTTAACACAGATGCAGTTCTGCTTTCTTGGCTAAAGGCTTCTTCCAGAGCTGGGCAGAGGCAGCTGCGTTAGGAAAATGCCATGGGTGGTGTGAACAATGGGAGAGTACACTGACCCCAGCTGGAACCACTGGTAGGGCTGGGCGGAGAGATCTGATCAGAGGGGTTTGCAGTGACTGACCCCTCCAGTTCCTGGCGGTGTGTTGGCCCAGGAAAGAGGGTCTTACGGGAGGAATGGAATTCTGTAGGTTCAGTTCTGTGGGCATCTGGAATCCAGCCTGGGATGTTGAAGACTCTGCTGGGAAGGAAGGGAGACAGACCTAACCCAGCGAAATTGGATGTGCTCAGCGAGGGGCAGGGAGAGAGGAAATGGCAAGTGACATGGATAAGGCCAGCCCGGACCACTGTACCCAGGAGGGTCACGAATCACCCGACCAAACATCCTTGGCCTCGAGCCCCTCCCAGCTTTGGGAGTGAGCCCCCAAGCTCTACAAACACACTCCTGGAGGATCCAGGCGCTGGTGTTCTCCAGCTCATGTCAGCCGAGGGCCATGCGCTGAAGGTCTGGCATCTTTAGGGGAGGATTTTGAGTTAAATGTATGCGATGGGCAAGGCAGAGCCCTCCAGGCTCAGGTCATTGACGTCCCTCAGGAGTTCGTGTTCGCTGGCCATGGTCGCCTTCTGCAGGCGGCGGAGGCGAGCCTGCAGCTCCTCCTGCTCCTTCTTGAGCTCCAGGTAGGAGTGCGAGAAGGTGTGGAAGATGGACGTGGCTGGGAAGGCCATGATGAGAATGCCGCTCAGGATGCTGCTGAGGGCCACCATCTGGCCCGGCACGCTGCTGGGTACCATGTCTCCGTAGCCCACCGTTGTCATGGAGATGACGGCCCACCAATAGGAGGCCGGGATGCTAGTGAACTCCAGGACCCGCCCGGACTCATTCTCAGCCACGTAGACCAGAGGAGAGAAGAGAGTGATGGCCACGCACAGGAAGAGGAGGAGCAGGCCGAACTCGCGCGTGCAGCGGCGCACCGTGAGGCCCAGCGTCTGCAGCCCCAGCGAGTGGCGCGCCAGGCGCATCACGTAGAGGATGCGGAGAGCCCGCAGCACGCGCAGCGCCAGCCCCACCTTCTCCAGGTACGAGCTCCCACCCGGCCGCTCGCCGTCCTCCTGGGGCTCGTCGGTTACGGCGAGGGACACGTAGTAGGGGAAGATGGCCAGGATGTCGATGATGTTCAGGGGCCCTTGGAAGAACTGGCACTTGTTCTGGGCCTGGACAAACCGCAGGCAGAACTCGAGGGAAAACCAGGCCACGCAGACGGTCTCCACGATGAAAATGTAGTAGCATTTCTGCGAGCACTCCCCCTGGAGAGGGGAGGAAACGCAGGGCAGAGAGATGAAGCACCGGAAATGGCAAGAGAACCATGCTGGAAAGCATTTCTAGAGCTCTGTACTGATATTGAGACTGATTTCATATACCCAGATCCCATATGTACAGTCTCTACTAAAAATGCTATGCTGAGTCTATACTAAATATATTTCATATATTAAATATACTATTAATATATGAACACATACTACTACATATTAATATTTAGTAATAATAATGTATTAATATTTAGAATACATGTTATATATATTATATATGTCATAATAGATTGATATAATTAATGTGTGCTAAGTCACTTCAGTCATGTCTGACTCTTAAGGACCCTATGTACTGTAGCTGACCAGGCTCCTGTGTCTGTGGGATTCTCCAGGCAAGAATACTGGAGTGGGTTGCCATGCCCTCCTCCAGGCATCTTCCAGACACAGGGATCGAACCCGTGTCTCCTGCAGCTCCTGAATTGCAGGCACATTCTTTACTACTGAGCCACCTGAGAAGCCCATTATACTACATATTAAACATTTAAATATGTATTCTCTATATATTCTCTGTATAGTATACAGTCTTTATATTCTATCTATCCATCTATCATTAATCTGTATCTCTGTATCAATGGAGGTTGTTTTAGACTCTTGGTCATCCGCCAGAACTCCCTTTTTATTGTAGTTCTCAAGTTACAGCTGTGCCCATGGCCAATCAGCTAGATCAGAAACCACCTGATCTAGCTTCCCCTGCAGTTAAGTGTGGCCAAATGACCAAGTCCCCACCCACAGAATGTAAACAGAGGTGATGCACCGCACCTCCAGTTCCAGGACTTTAGTGGTGGGTGTGAGTTCTTGCACTGTTTCTCCCCTTCCTGTGAGCTGGGACTACACAGCCTGCCCTGCAGCCCAGCTTAGAACCAGCAGACGGGACCGATGCCCCAGGAAGGATAAGCATCACCGTGGGAAAAACCTGGGTCTCAGAATGAGAGCTGCCCACTCTCCTTGGTCCCTCTTTGGGTGAGAGAGAAACCAGTGTCTAGTGTGTTGAAAGGCTTCCCTGGTGGCTCAGATGGTAAAGAATCTGCCTGCAATGCAGGATACCTGGCTTCGATCCCTGGGTTGGGAAGATCCTCTGGAGGAAGGCATGGCAACCTACTCCAGTATTCTTGCCTGGAGAATCCCCATGGACAGAGGAGCCTGGAGGGCTACAGTTCATGGGGTCACAAAGAGTCGGACACAACTGAGCGACTAAGCACATTGTGTTGAAAGCCGTTCTCTCATGGAGCCTCTTGGTTACAGCAGCCAACTTTCTCCTTTACCAACATAAGCAGCTCTGTGTACCAGGTGCTGATCTGGTGCTGTCACTTAAGCCCCACAGTGATGCCATGAGCAGGCTTCACTGACAGTCCAGGAAATGATTCTGAGCACTGAAATAACTTGCCTGAGCCCACATTCGGAGGAGATGGTCTCCCGGAGACTACAGACTATTTTATAACTTCTCTGCCCACGATCCCTCATTCATTCATCCAACAAAACACATGGAGGGCGGGCTTGTCTGGTGGCTCAGTGGTAAAGAATCCACCTGCCAATGCAGAGGACGTGGGCTCGATCCCTGGTCCAGGAAGATCCCACATGCTGTGGAGCAACAAAGCCTATTTGCCGCAACTGCTGAGCCTGTGCCCTGGAGCCTGTGCTCCACGATAAGAGAAGCCACTGCAATGAGAAGTCTGGGCACCGCAACTATGAATAGAGAGTAGCCCCTACTCGCTGCAGCTAGAGAAAAGCCCGTGAAGCAATGAAGACCCAGTGCAGCCACAAATAAATAAATACAATTACTTAAAAAAAAAAAAAAAACGCATGGCGGGCTCACCTTGTGCCAGGTCCCATGCTAGACTTTGGAGGTAAAGGACAAGAGAAAGAGGGCAGAGGATGCCACCATTCCTAGTACAGCCCTGTGATGCAGATTGCAACTATTTCCTTCCCAAGAGATCCCAGCCAGGTGGGGCTCCTGTGGCTTCCTCCCTGTGTCATTCACACCCCTACCCCTGCCCCCAGTAGAGACTTCCACTAGTCCTTCTGCCACTCAAAGTGTGTCCTGGAACCAAAAGCATAAGCCTCCCCTGGGAACTGCAGAATCTGCATTTTAACAATAATTTATGCACACAATAAGGTTGGAGAAGCTCTGTTTCTAGTATAGAGGTTCTCAGCCTTGACTGTGCGTGTTAGAATCACCTGGGGGGCTTTGAAAAATCCTGATGTCCAGGCTGGGACATCTAGGTTTGAGCCTGAGTGGTAGAACTTTCCAGAAGCCCCATCAATGATTCTCATGTGAAGCCAGAGTTGAGAACCTGATTCTACACATTACGACTGTATGTATATCATCTCTATCTCCCTCTTGGTCTGCGTCGGCCTCTGCATTATCTCCATCTCCATCTATGTCCAGATCTCTGGCATCTGCATCAAGGAGGGAATGAATGGCTGAAGCCAGTTGACTAAGTGAAAAGCAACACATTGACAACTGTGGTTTTCTTTGGATTAAAAACCTCTGAGGTGGAAAAAGGAATTATTTCCAGTGCCTGGACTCACGGGAATGCTAAATTGAAATGTTCTTTTTGTCTGATCTTTGGAGGGAAAAAGGGGCTGAACTGTCCTGATCTCTATTCACCGGTCCTGAGTGGGGTAGCTCTCTCCCCTGCCCTCTCTGATCCAATAGGTGGGAGATGGTGGGGGTGCAGTTGAGGGCGTGGAGTCCAGAGTGTCTGTGACTCAGGTTCACTTCCACCTCCTTAGGCAAATCCTTCATCCCCCCTGGACTGTTGTTTCTCTGCCCTGGGAGAGCTGTGAGCAATGGAGCAATGCAGGAGAAGTAGTTAGCAGGCTGCTACTGCTGCAGGCACACGAAGCATGGCAGCCGCCTGTACAAGATGACCCACTGGTCGCAGACATAGTCTGCCCACTCAGTTGAAGGGTAACTATACCTTCTCCTATCCTGAATTCTAAAAGAAGTGGAGGAAATTCTCCAGAACACAAGAGTTCTTTGTCATGACTGCCTGGGATTTGCTTTGGGGTTCTGCAAAGTTCAGGAGTTTGGGATCCTGATTCCCCAGTCCTGCTACGACCTTGCTTTGTGACCTTTCAGTGGTCACTGCCCCTTTCTGGGCTCTACCTCCTGATAAAGAGGGTGGGACAGAATCGGCATTTCTCAAAGCCGATTCATAACCCCTGCAGCAGAATTCCCCCAGAGTGCTTGTAAAATTTGTAAAATGTGGGTTCTGGGGCTCACATCACAAAATCAAAGCCCTGGAGGGTGGCCCAGGAATCTGCATTTTGGCAAGGCCTCCTGTTGACTCAGAGGCACCTGGAAGTTTTTCAGACTCTGGGCCAGATTCTCTCTATAAGGCCTCTTTCATCGCTGACATTCGGGGAGTTTTTCCTTTGGGGTAAGAGCCTCGGGTGGCCTGGGAATGATCTCCCCAGACCTGTGACCCTGTAGCTCAGGAAGGCGACTCCTGGGAGGCAGAGAAGGCTCTGTGGGCCCGCCTCCCTCTGCCTCTGGTGCCAGCTTTTGGATATTCCGGGCATGAACCACCCACCTCCCGCCGGCCGCCTCCCCGCACTGCAGCAAGTGCTGTGCGCAGTCACCCCTGCATTGCTGCTCAGCTCTGCATCCTAAACCAACCTCCCAGCACCGGTCCTCAGAGAAATGCCCTATGAGCAGCTGGTGCTGGGGTGGTAGGGATTTACAGGGCTCAAGCTGAGAAAATGATTTCCAGGCCAGTCGATATCTGAGGAAAACTAGAACAGAAGGAAAGGAGAGAGTCACCTTCTCTGAGGAGGCTTTTGGTTGTATTCTGCAGGTAGAATGGACCACTCATCCTGGTTTGCCCAGAACTTTCCAGATTGAGCAACAGAAAGTTCCAGGTCACCAGAAAGTCCCTCCTCAGTCCTGGGCAAACCGGGGTGCTTGGTCACCTTCGTGGGGGCACTTGTCCCTGGTGGGAATGAGGGGTGCTCTGATTCCCTCCTGCGATGAAGGGAAACATGAACAGCCCTGGGAAGGCTGAAGGGGTGGCTGGTATGACAACATGACGGATGTCACAGGCAGATGAGGGGTGATGTTTCCATCCGGGTGAAGTCCAAGAGCAGGCAAAGCTCACGGGAGGCGGACAGAATCTCAGAAACAGCAGCCGCCTCTGGATGGGATAGGGAAGACTACAGAGGAACCTGAAAGAATATCCTGGGGTGATGGGAATATTCCACACCAACCAGGGCTGTGGGTGACATGGGTGTGCCCCATTTGTTACATCCGACAGCTAAGACTTGCGCATTTCAATGTATGTAAATTTCTCCCAGAAAACTGTAAAATAACGATAAAATGAATGATCACGATGCTAAACAATTGGAGGTGGGAGGGGCTGGAGAGAGAGAACCGGAGTGGCAGGCTCTCGACAATCTGGAAGGCTGAGTCATGGGTAGTAATTAGGGGCTCGTTAGATTATTCTATTTACTCTGCAAATGCCCCAAATTTTTCATCATGAAAAGATTTTTTTTTTTTTTTAATCAGAGTTGGAAATCAAAAGCACAATGAGATACCACTCCACCCTCACCAGGACAGCTGTGATTGTAAGGACAAAAAATAAGCGTCAGGGGATTAATAGGTACAAACTACTAGGTATAAAATAAATAAGATACAAGGATGTGATATATAGCACAAAGAATACAGCCAGTATTTTATAACAATATCTTTAAATTGAGTATAAGGGAGAAAAATGTCAAATCACTCTGTTGTATCCCTAGAACTAATATACAGTAAAGCAGTAATACTTGGATAAAAACAAACAAGTATTGCTGAGGCTGTGGAGAAATTAGAATCCTCCCCTCCAAATGTTGCTGGTGGGAATATAAAGTGGTACAGCTGTTGTGGAAAACAGATGGGTGGTCCCTTGAGAACTTAAACATACATGTACTGTATGACTAAGCAATTTTGCTGCCAAGTGTATATTTCAAGGAACTGAAAACCCACATGCACACAAAAAAAGCTTGTACATGAAGATTCAGAGTGGTGTGATTGATAACAGCCCAAAAGTGGAAAGTAATTAAATGCACAACAGCAGATGAATGAATAAACAAAATATGGTCTGTCCATACGATGGAATACTATTCAGCCATGAAAAGGAAGTTCTGACATGTGCTACAAAACTGATGAACTTTGAAAACCTTATGCTCAATGGAAGAAGCCAACATAAGAGACCATATATTGTATTATTCTGTATCTATAAAGTGCCGTTGGAAGGACTGATGCTGAAGGTGAAGCTCCAATACTTTGGTTATCTCATGTGAAAAACTGACTCCCTGGAAAAGACCCTGACACTGGGAAAGATTGAAGGCAGGAGGAGAAGGGGATGACAGAGGATGAGATGGTTGGATGGCATTACCAACTTGATGGACATGAGTTTGAGCAAACTCCAGGAGTTGGTGATGGACAGGGAAGCCTGGTGTGCTGCAGTCCATGGGGTCACAAAGATTCGGACATGACTGAGGGACTGAACTGAATAAAGTGCCCAGAAAAGGCAAATTCATGAAGATAGAAAGTACATTCACAGTCACCTGGGGCTGGTGGAAAGCAGCGGGGGATAGGGAGTAACCAGAAGTATGTGCAAGTTTGTTTTTAGGGTGATAAAAATGTTCTGGAATTAGTGGGGATGGTTGCACAACTGCATACTAAAAAAGTCACTGAGTTGTGTGCCTTAAAGGGATGAACATTAGGTGGTATATTATATCACAATAAAAAAGAAGCCCAAGTTTGAGTGGCTGCATCGGTTTGGGCACGGTGAAGCGGGTGGCCCACAGTCTTGCCCGTCCTTCCCCAAAGCTCCGGAGGGGAGCTGCTCTGAAGGGCTTTGGGGTCAGGGGGTGGATGGGGCTTTCTGAGGACAGAGCCACTGTCCCTGAGGGACCATCTGGACAGGCTGTCCTGCAGACGGCTGCAGGTACAGCCAGGGCTAGTTCTAGAAGTTCCATCTGGGGGGGACTCAGGGCCAGAGTCTTGACCTTGCAGCCTCCCTTGCACCCTTTGTCTGTCTCATAGCAACACCTGCCAGCTCCCCTTTGGGAACACAGCCAGTCTGACCCTCTTAGCTCAGTGCTGGTCTCACGACTCCACTCAGCATTTCCACCTCCCTCCCTTTCCTTCCTCCTGGCCATGAATTCCATCATTTGTGCCTCTGGTCCTAGTCTCGGGGTGCTGGCGGTGCTGACTCATGCCTTGCGAAAGCCAGGTCTCTCTCTGCCACCCTCCTCTTCTTTGGGCCTCTTCCATGGTCCTCTCCCTCCCCCTCCCTACCTTGAACAGAAACCCTGAGAGCTCTGTGGAGGGTGTGGAGCAAGCAGGGGCAGGTTAGGAATTGAACACCCCAGACACCAGGGGAGCATGGTGAGGCAGGAGGGACAGCATGAAGCATGTACTCAGGAGAGGGAGGCCCCTGTCCAGGAAATGGGGATTGGTGCTTGCTGGGTGAGATATTAGGGAGACTCAGCTGGGGGCGAGGAACTCCCAAACTCCCCAAAGCAAGTTAAGAAGACTTTTCTAAAGCCATCACCAAACGTCACTGAACACAGAGAAGCTACAGAGAGCGGGCAGTACTATACAGAGCTGATTCATGGTCCAAGAAAGGAGGACCATGGAGGAGGAGATGCTGGCTCCAGCGGGAGGCTTTTTATTCAAGGTGGGGGAGGGGGTGCCTACAGCCCTAAAGGTGAGTTGCAACCACAGCAGGCGAGAATTCTTCCGGCAAGGGACCCCCGGAGATCCACCTGATCATTAAAAATCTCTATGCCTTCCTTCCCAGTCCCCGTGAGAGTGGGGGCACAGCACAGGGCACGAGGGGGTGGGAGACGCAGAGCCCCGAGGTCCTACCCTCAGCCCCCTGGTGGCTCTGCCCCGACCCGGGGCGCTTTGCAGAGCTGCTACCCAGAGTGTGTCCCTTCTCAACATCCCCGAAGTCCCAAGCATGCCTCTGGGTGGAAGTGGAAGCTCAAATGAGGGCAGGGGGTTGAGGGGGATGTGAGGGCACATGCCTGTGCTTATCCCCTGAGGTCCTGAGAGCTGGGAGAGAGCGTGAGGAGCAAAGCAGATGTGCACGTGGGAGGGGCCTGAGTGGGTCCCAGAGGTGGGGAAAACAGCCAGTGCTGGCTCTGTGCCCACACAGGAGAACCAGCCATCGGTCCTAGGGCTCCGTCTGAGCAGGTGTGCCATTATCCTCACCTGCAGGTGAAGAAATAGAGGCACAAAGGGGCTTGTCCCAGGGCAGAGCCGGGTAGCAGAAAGGAGGGAGGAGGGGGTCAAGATGAAAGGACCAAGAGTTCAGCTGTAGCTGCCCAGTGGCCTGCAGCTTCCTCCAGAGGGAGGACAAGGTGTTCTGACCAGCAGAGATGCTGGGCAGAGGCTATCTGAACAGGGCACTAGGGCTGAATGGCAGGGTTGACAACCGTGGCAGAGGACTCTGGCAGAGGGAAGCAAAGAATCTGAGGAAGTGATCATCAGACGGATGGACGAACACACTGTGACATTTACAGACAGTGGAATATTGTGCAGCCCTTAAAAGCAGTGCAGTACCAACACAGGCTACAACACAGAGGAACCTTGAACACATATGGAGTGAATGAAGCCAGAAACAAAAGACCACATGTTGTAGGCTTCCATTATAAGAAGCGTCTAGAACAGGAAAATCCGCAGAGATGGAAAGCAGCCTGGTGGTTGCCAGTGGCTATGGGTGGAGGTGGGGAGTGGCTGCCTGATTGGCCCAGGTTTTTCTCTTAGAAATATACTGGAACTTAAACGGAAAGTTTTTTTTTAAAAAAGAAATATATTGGAATTTGATAGAGGTGTTGGCTGCACAGCATTATGAATTTTGCTAAATGCCACTGAATTGTTCACTTTAAGATGGTTAATTTTATGTTATGTGAACTTTAAAAATGGAGCTGGGATGTTCAGAATACAAGCTCCAGGAAAGTGAAGAATTTGTCTGATCGGCAGCATCTAGATGAGTGGATTTAGTTGGCACAGATGACTGTTGATGAATGAATAAAAGGATAAATGTGATGACTTCCTGTTAAATAGCACCAGATAAGTGAATAATGATGATGACTAATATTTCTGAGCACTTCTTATGTGTTGGCATTGTTCCAATCATGTTACACAAATATTACTCTTTTAATTCTCACCATAATCCTCTGAGGAAAGGGCTAACAGCATCCCCATTTTACAGATAAGGAAACTGAGGCTTAAAGAAGGTAAGTGACTTTCTCGAGGTCACTGAACTCATGAGGGGTGAAACCAAGATTCAAACCCAGGAGGGTTAGAAGAAGGTTCTGTCATGAGGGGTCAGGTTTTGGAGCAAGGTGGAGGTGAACTCAAATCCTGGCTGTGCCACTTTCTTACTTTGAGCTTAGGAAAGTGATAAAACTTTCCTGAGCCTCAGTTTCCTTACCTGCAAAATGGTCGTAGTTACAGTATCCATTTCTTTAAGCTGTTACAAAGATTAAGTCCATCCTGTCCAATGCCAGCCTCCTGAAGGGCACTTAATAAGCATCAGTTCTCTCATTCCTTTGGGGCTGAGCTCCACCAGGGAACCCAGCAAAGTCCACATGCTTCTGGAGGCGCTTTAGGTACTTGGCTTGGTCCTTCCTGTCCATCTGCTTCCCTCTTCCATTTTAATTTGCAATCTTGGGCACAGACTTTGCTCCTCAACTGCCAAGTTTACTTAAGGGATATTACTGTAAGAAGCTAGAAGAAAAAGGGAAGGAAAGTGCTTTCTTTGCATGTGTGCTGATTCTCCATCCCAGGGTCACCTTCTCTATGTTTGATGGAGGAGTTCAGTGGGTCATGTCCCCTTGGGACAACAACTTGGGCCCCCACACCTCCAGGGCACTGCCTGTCCCCAGGAGCAGCTGCCCAGCTTTGCAGCCGGGGCTGAATCACTGCTTTCAGACTGATGTCCAGAGGCCAAATACAAAATACCAAGCGTGTGTGGCCGAGAAAGAACATCATCTTTTTATGTAAATGTAAGGGCATGGTTTGAAAGAACAAAGCCCGCCTGGTCCTCAGCCTCCAGGCTCTCTGAATTACCATCAGAACAGCAAAATACACACACACTTTTTTTTTTTTTTGAGGGCAAGGCCTCGTGGCCCATCTCTAGGCAGAGCACCCAGTGGTGGCTTCCCAGCTGCACGGAGCTTGCGACTGGACTGGGAACACCACCTCTCTCATTCCACGAGTAGAAACGGCTTCTGCAGGATTCTCACTCACCTCTAATTGAATTTTCCAGGTCCCTGTCACACCAATCTGGGTTCATACCCTGGGTAATTTTAAAAGCATTAGGCTTTGTAAAGAGCTTGTCTCTCTGCACAGTCTAAATCCTGGCTCCCTGAAAATCCCTCAGAGGAACAGGCTTGTGAAAAATCCAGGAGTCCTTCTTCAGCAACTAGGATCCAGGGCAACTTTGGAGCATAGGAGATTGAGGCTCCTTACTTTGTCCTAATCTTTCAACTGCAGTGTCCACACGTAAATATTTCAGTGAACAAGAAAATTCTTAAATCATATAATTTTGTGCTAAAGAATGAAAGAAAAAAAAAGTCCACAATTAGAGCTACAGTCCTGTCTATGGGAAAAAAGCTGTCTGAAAGTCAAAACATTTTGGTTGATTTGCTTTATAACAACATGTATAGATTGGGAAAGATACTTTATTCAACAAATATTTATTGAGAGCCTACTCAGTGTGAAGCACTGACTGGGTTCTATATCTATGTCCTCTCTATCTGGAAACTTCTCTGATCATCCCTGGAATACATGTTTAAGGGAAGAGAACTTAGGTCAACTGACACTGGTTATAAACCATCCACAGCCTGCATAACCTTATGTATATGTTTTAATGATCGGCTCTCTGCTGTAACCTAAGCTCCATGAGTCAGGTGATGGGGAGCCATGGAGGATTATAGAGCAACATTTTCACTTAGGAAACAGTCCAATTCTCAGTTTGAAGCTCTCCAATAACCTTCCCAACAAAATGCTAGGTTTTTAACTCACATTTCAGACCATCTGGCCCCTTGGGGTATGTGGTAGGGGTGGGGAGGAGGGTTATCTCATAGCTTTCCGGAAAGACAGGGCCTACTAAGTCACTTCAGTCATGTCCAACCCCCATAGACTGTAGCCCACCAGGCTCCTCTGTCCGTGGGATTATCCAGGTGAGAATACTGGAGTGGGTTGCCATGCCCTCCTCCAGGGGATCTTCCCAACCCAGGGATCAAACCCACATCTCTTATAGCTCCTGCATTGGCAGACAGTTCTTTACCACTGGACTTCCCTGCTGGCTCAGACGGTAAAGTGTCTGTCTACAATGCGGGAGACCTGGGTTTGAGCCCTGGGTTGGGAAAATGCCCTGGAGAAGGAAATGGCAATCCACTCCAGTACTATTGCCTGGAAAATCCCATGGCCAGAGGAGCCTGGTAGGCTACAGTCTATGGGGTTGCAAAGAGTCGGACACGACTGAGCGACTTCACTTCACTTCTTTACCACTGAGCTACCAGAGAGGGCAGGAGTGGGCAAGCAAATGTTTCTGTTCTGGCCTCCTGGGGCAGGGTCACATCTAGATTGACTCTTCCAAGAGTTCCCTGGAGGGAGGAACTGACTGGGAGGGTCAGAAATGAGGGCTGAGGATCTCTTCTGTCATCAGCATCTTTGCTAGATTACTCCGAAGAAGCTAAGTGCCCTGAGCCTTAGTTTATTCCTCTGACAATGGAATGTCAGAGCTGAGATGCCCGTGAGAAGGTTGGCTTAAGGAGGTAGGGAATCTGAACCTGGGCTACTGCTCAGCACAGAACAGCTGCTCAGTTAACACTCGATGGGTGCACTGAGTGTGTGAGCCTTCACAATGATGTCAGGTGTCTCATGGAGGAGGAAACTGAGGCTCAGAGAGGTTGGAGCGATTCTTTCAGCTCACAGAGCTAGGAGAGACAGGGCTGGGCCAGCTCTGCCCATTAAGACCACAATGTCCAGCGTTTGCTCTCAGGGGCAGGGCCCCTCCTGACTTTCATGGGTCCCCTTCATGTGTTTCTTTCTCAAAAAACAAAAAATGTATAAAATATCTTTTACAACTGCCTTGGT
The DNA here is from genome assembly GCA_006410635.1 of Cephalophus harveyi. Classification (NCBI taxonomy): domain Eukaryota; kingdom Metazoa; phylum Chordata; class Mammalia; order Artiodactyla; family Bovidae; genus Cephalophus; species Cephalophus harveyi. Next base: position 817,481 of record SJYT01054070.1, read on the forward strand.
CTGAAAATGAACACAGTCCACACTGGATCATATTCATTTCTTGCCTTCTTGTCTGAAAAGACCTGAAAACGTTTTCGTGGGCCCCCAGTCCCACGGGTCCCGGGCACCCGCGCCTGATGGAGCGATGGACCACTCACCTTGTCCTCCTCCGCCCTCAGGTCGGGCATGGTGCTGACGCACAGGCTGACCGCCGTGGTGGCCACGAAGAGGATGGACAGACAAGCGAAGACCTTCCCGGGGAGCCCAGACTGCGGGTTCTCCACCATCTCGCGCAGCCGGCTCATGAAGAGGCCCCAGCGGGACGTGTGCACGGTGGGCCGCCCGGCCTCCCGCTGCCGCTGCAGGGCCTCCTCCCGGCGCAGCTCGGCCAGGTCGTCCAGCTTCCGCAGCAGCGTCCGCAAGCAGCACTTCTCCAGGTTGGCTTCTTCGATGCCCCAGTAGGTCAGCTCCTCCTGGAAGGACAGCACGCACATCTCCCGCAGGAGGACCAGCTTGCCGGCGGCCAGGAAGCTTGCGATCACCCCAAAAGCGCTGGGGCTCCGGTCGAAAAAGAACTCCTGGTTGTCCTCATCGTAGTCATCGCAGAGCTGCGCGATCTCCTCGTGGCTCCTGCAAAAGCGGAGTTTGCTCAGGCGGCTCAGCGGGAACTCATCCAGCGTGCTCCACGGAAGCAGATAGCGCCGGCCCCCCACGTTGACCAGCATCTCCTTCTTCAGGTCCGCCGTAGGGGAGGCGTCCAGCGCGCTCACCTTCCGGGCCCTGCGGTAGTAAATGCCCTTGATGGACGGCGGCTCCACGGGGCCCGACAAGAAGGGACTCAGAGGGCTACAGGAGCGGAAGTGATAGTGTCCGGCATGCAGGCCCCTGTCTCGGGAAGGCATGGATATTGCGGAAGAAGTCCTGGCGCCGGAAGGGACAAGAGCAAGAGAAGGGAGGAGACGTCAGTCTCAGGGCAGAGTCCTAGATCGCATTGCCTCATGTCTGCATTCCCGCACCTGCATTCTTTATCCTTTTAATCTTTCATCCAGCAAAGATTTACTGAGCACCTACTATGCACCTGGGATCTATCAGTGTAGGAAAGGACATGATGACATCCCTTCTCTGATGGAGCATTTATTTATATCTCAGAAGAATCTCCCTGGAACAGGCATTAGGTGGACTGGGACTCAGGGAGCTCGGTCCCGAGCTGGACAAGTCAGAGCTGTGTCACTTCCAGACTGTGATATCTTGGGCCTGCAGGATCCTTATGCCAATGACAAGACTCACCCAACCTTGCAAAGTACAGTTATTGAAAACAGAGCTTAAGAGTGTAAAAGGTTCTCAAGTTCACTGCCGGGTTGTAATCCCTTACAGACTGCCACCCCAGCTGGGTTTTTCAGCCTCGCTGAACCCTTTGCTTCACTTGCTCAGCTGGGGCAGTCTGGGTGCCCACCTCACTGGGCACAGTGAGGATTACAGGCAATAATACATATGAGGTGTATATTAAGCACCCTCCTAGATGCTTCTGACATGCCAGGCACTGATCCACATGTCCTTCCTATGATAAGTCATCTCAACAACCCCCTGAGGTAGACATTAATAGCTCCATTTTACAGATGAGGAAACTGAGGCCCAGAAAAGTTAAGTAATGAGGAACTGTGCTTGGCACAGTATCTGACTCCCAGGAGAAGCTCCACAACCATTGCCTCAGCCCTCTTACTTGCTTTCCCACTTAGAGGACTTTGCTATCAATGACAGTGCTCCTCCGTGTTCATGGGCTGTTTGTCTCAGCCACCTTGCTGTGTGACCTTGCATCAGTTACTCCCCCTCTCTGGGCTTTGGTCTTGTCATCTGTGAAATGAAGGTGCCTCTAATGCTCTGTCCGTTTCAGACCTGTTTGGGATGCTTGACTTAGAGGAAGGATTTCAGATTTAGCCCATGCATTAAAGAAAGTCATCGCCACAATATTTCTCATCCTCTGCCTCCCACAACCGTTTTCTGTGCTATTCATTCAAGCCAGAGCTGCTGCCGAAGCATCTATAACCTTACATTCCAAGATGCACTCCAATCAAGAGGAAAACTCAGCGGCTGAATGGAAATAAGTTTTCTCAATTTCGGAGCCAGTTGGATTCCAGCAGGCAGCGAAGAGTTGAATCACAGCCTATGCATTTCACACTTGCTCAGCACACAATGGTCTGTTATTCTGCGTGCATTACTTCATTTACAATGTACGGCCAGAAAACGATGAGCAGCCTGCGGAGAAAAGAGTATTTGAAATCAAGGGAGCCTTCCAAAGCGTTCTTGTTTTCCCAGTGAAAAAGCCAGAGCCTGAGGGCTGAAGTGACTCGTCCAAGGTCACACAGTGAGTCCCAGTGCAACCCGGGACACTGTCTCACAGTAGGGTCTCTTTCTAGAACCGCCCCCCCCCAAAAAAAAACTTTCCTTTCTTCATTCATTGCACAAACCTAACTTTGTAACCCACGGCCCCCCAGGAAGAGCCGGCACACAAACCTCCTCCAGAGCAGGGGAAAGGTATTCACTCAAAGCAGCACTTTGGAAGGGATGTTTAAGAGCATCCTGAATACCCCCACCCCCGCAGCAAATACTAACTTCTTCCCCTGAAGTTTAACTCACCCTCCTGTCTCAGGACGCCTATTTCCAGCTGTCTCTCTGCCGGGCAAGGCAAAGGGAGCCCATGTCTCGATCCCCAGGGAAGAGCCGGGTTTGTGGTGAAGATGAAGGGGAAGAAAAGAAAAATCCCAAACACAGCAGTTTCTGGCTGAGTTAGTTTTCAACCTTTCTTCCCTTGCCTCCTTCAGAAACCAGAAGTCCATTCATTCTGCATCTCTCTCTCTCCAGCAGCTGCAGAAAAGCCCAAGAGGAGTGGGGTGGGTTGTTATTGTTTTTTTTCAAAGGACCTAGAAGCCACTTTCCCCGTGAGAGGCGAGGGTCTGAGGGGTTTGTGGTGGGAGGGAGCTGGGCCAGCTGTCCTGCTTCAGCGGCAGGCTCTGCACTGAGTCCCACGGGGACAGCCAGTGTGGTCCTGCAAGAGAAGGGGGGGCGGGAATGGGAAGGGCTTAGAAATAATCTCTCCATCAGCCAGGCAGCAGGCAGGAACAGCAGCCGCTGCTCTGCCAACCGCCTGGAAGGCAAGGAGGGCTGTCATCCCTCCCCGCCAAGGAGGAGCAGAACTCGTAAGGGGTGGAGGGCAGCCAGGGGCTGGGGCGTCTGCCTTTATCTGTCCCAAGGCTCCTGGGGATGTGTTGATGATGGGGAGGTGCTCAGGGAGAGGCTGCAAGAGGAACTTTTTCTGCTTTTAACCAGCCCAGGCCTGGGACAGGTTCCAAGAAACCCAGCATCTGAGCACTGGGTGGGAGTCCTGGAGGCTGCGTGATGGGTCAGGACCGGGCATGAGCTCGGAGTCATACATACCTGGCTCCCTGGCTCCCATGTGAGTGACTGGGTGACCTTGGGCAGGTGAGCGTCAGTTTCCTTATATGTAAAAAATAAGTGAAGGAGAGAGGGTTTGGCTACAAGGCACATGGCAGGCTCCTTCTGTGGGTTTGGCTGCACACTCAGGGGAAAGAGGAAGAGGCTCAGTTCTAGGGCCTGTGTCCTGGTTTCAACTCTGCACTACCTTGCTGTGTGTCCTTGGTCGGTGACTTCACCTCTCTGGGCCTCAGTTTTCTCACTGGTCAAACAAGGACAGTCGAAACGGTGATGGCTAAAATTGCAACAGCATTTGCTCATGTAGGCGGTCAGTGTACACCGGCTCTTCTTAATTTTCTTAAAAGGTTCTGAGGCCCGGTCTCTTGGCTTCCAGAGGGGAGTTGTTATTATCGGCTCCATTCTGCAGATGAAGCCCGGAGGTCCAAGGAGGAGGCTTGCTCAAGGTCACTTGCTGGCTGGAATGTGCACTGAACAGAGTCTGAGTTCTGTGCAAGGATCTGGGAGTGAGGAAGTCCAAGATGGAGCCTTCCGAAGCTACCTGGAGGGGGTGGCAGGAGCAGGGTGGGGACTCCTGGGGGCTCTCTGCAGCCCGGGGAAGTGGAGGAATCCAGGCAGGAGCAGAGGTGCTGATGGGATGGAGGCAGGGTAGCAGTTTTCAAATGGTATTGCCCCAAATCCAAGGGTTCTATCCAAAAGGCTGGAATTGGGGGAGTGACGAAGGGGAGGGCGGGGCATGAGACCCTGCCTCACCATGGCAACTTCAGTTGGATCGGTTTCCCACCGTGAGTGTGTAAGTGTAACCCAAATTAACACTGTGGCCCCACAAGGCCCAGTCCCCACAGTCGGCTCACTCTGAGACCCCAGGGTGCCTGTTAGTGATGGAGATGCTCCTCCCCCTTCCTCTGACCCTCTCCACCCCAATCCTTTCAGAGCCCACGGCTGCTCCAGCGCCTCTCTTAGACCAGACTCCAAAACATCTTTCCAGTTTCTGCTGGCTTTTCCCCTCCTCTCTCTCTCTCTGTCTCCCCACCTCCGCCAGCTCATCACTACTTGTCTTGATTTAACATCTCTGGCCAAATCTTCCCCAACCTGTTCCCCTACCTCTCAGTTCTCTTTGGATCCAAAGTGCATGGGTTCCAGTCAAGAATCTACCACTTCTGGGACCTTCCTGGTGGTCCAGTGGTTAAGAGCCCCTGCTTTCAATGCAGGGGGTGTGGATTGGATCCTTGGTCAGGGAACTAAGATCCCACATGCTGTGTGGTGTGGCCAAATTTTTTTTAATTAAGAAAAAGAATTTACCACTTCCCTGCTGGGTGACCTTCAGCAAGTTTCTTAACCTCTTTGGGCCTCAATTCCCTCACCTGTGAAATAAAGATGACAGCATCTACTTATTGGTTTGTTATGAGTGTTGGACAAGTCAATTTATGTTTACAAGGCAGAGCACGAAGAAGAAGAGTGTCTGGGACCAAGCAAGTCCATTTAAGTGCTTGCTGTTATTATGATTATTACCTTAACAAGTCACCTGCAAGAGACACCAAAAGGGCGGAAAGAGCCTGAGCTCTGAAGGCCAGCTAGTGGCAGGCCAGTGCTCTTGCCACAGCCTCAGAGCCGTCTCTCAGCACTGTCTCTTTATCCAGGCCATTAGTGCCTTTAACTTTAGCCTGGTGTCCTGGCCCAGGGCATTCACTGAGTCTTTCCACAGGACTTGGTAAAGTCCTGATCCCCATTTAACTTAATGCCACTGCCTTCCTGCGCACAGTATTCCCCCCTGTTGTGCATACTTGGCCTCAGCCTCCCAGGGAACGTAGCCCAGCCCCCATCCCATCCCTTTCCAACCTCCAGGGAATCTGGGATACAGGACAGCCTATGCCAGCCCATCCTTGCTATCTTCTGAAAGACTGCCACCTGCCATATTTTTGTGATGAAGGGATGGCCTGTGACCACGCATGAGTCTCCTAGGGCTGCTGTAAGAAAACACACAGATGTGGTAGCTTAAAAGAATGCAACTGTGTTATCTTGTAGCTCTGGAGGCCAGAAGTGCCAAATGGATGTTAGGGCCTAACATCAACACATTATCAGGGCTGTGTTCCTGCTGGAGTTTCTAGAGGAGAGTCTGTTTCCGGTCCTGGGGGGAGCCCACATTCCCTGGCTGGTGGCTGCGTTACTCTGACCTCTGCTTCTGTCCCCCTTCCCTGAGCCCCCTGCCTCCCTCTTATAAGGACCCTTATGATTACCTCGAGCCCGCTGGATAATCCAGGATAATCTTCGGATTTTAAGATCCTTAACTCAATCATATCTACAAAGTTCCTCTTGCCACATTTGTAACATATTTGCAGGTCCCAGGGATTAAGATGTAGATATCTTTAAGCCCAGAGAGACCCATTTTGGATTTTTGACCTCCATCACTGTGACATAACAAATGTGTGCTGTTTCAAGCTGCCAATTTTGTGGCATTCATTGCAGAAGCAACAGCAAACTAATACAAACTCTAACTGGGGGAGGAGCAGGCAGGTAACAAACCAGGCATCAGAGATACTCACAATTTGTTGAGGGAAAGGTCCTTTCTTGTCCACACAGCCAAGCCTGCCAGTACCTGGTTCCAGAAGTTAAGATCCATCCATTCATGTAACATACACTTACCAAGATCTACTCTGCCACAGCGGTTGCTCACTTGCTGTGTAACTTTGGGCAAATCATTTTCCCTCTCTGTGCCTCGGTAAAGATTGGGTAATGATTGTCCTTAGCTCACAGGGTGATTATGAGGTATGAATGAGTAAATGCATGGGAAGTGCTGACTTCAGAGCCTGGCATACAGTAAGCACTCAATGAGAAATTATTTTCATCACCTCTGTTATCTATAATTACAGGAGCTCAAGTCTCCTGATAACAGAGCGTGAGAAGAGCAGGTCCCAGGGTGTTGCGAGTGAGCAGAGGAGGCAAGTAAATGGTGGTGGGCTGTTAAATGATAATAACTGACTTTCTGGTGGGGGTGGGGGCAAATGCTGGTTGGTACCAGTTGCCTATTACTGTGGTGTCAGTACTCCTATCACGAGACTTCATGCTGACGACAGAACATCTTAGCTCTTCTAAGCCTGTGCCGCTTTGCTCCGTGCATCGCAGCACACACAGACCTGGTGGCCAGGGACACACTCCCCAAGCAGGACCCCCTGTTAAGCCTTGATGGGCAGGTGGCGAGTTCATGATTCAAGAGAACAGACAGGCAGGTGGGAATAAAAAATGATGGGATTCTGTACCTTGCCGAGGGCTACAGACTTTTCCCTGGCCACTCCAAAGCCATTTGCTGTGACAGTCTGGTCCTAACTGGGAGCCCAAGGTTGAATCCAGCCCACTGACATGTCTTATTTGGCCCTCCATGTTTTTGTTTTTGTTTTTTAAAAAAAAAAACTCCTAAAAATTAAATACAACATGCATACTGAAGTACTCCATTGGTGATAAAAGCTGCGGTTCTCCACACTGGAATGTTTTAGCATCACCTGGGGAGGTTGTAAAAACTTCAACGACTGGGCCACGTCAGTGAAATCAGAACTTCCAGGGTTTATATGCATTTTTCAGAGCCCATAGTAGCTCACTCAGATGCTTCTGGAGGCAGTGTAAACTGACTCTTTTGTTTTTGTCTTTTGTTTCATTTCGGTTTTGACTGGCTTGCTGGATATTAATTCCCCTACCAGGGACTGAACTCATACTGCCCGTCAAAGTGAAAGGGTAGAGTTCTAACCACTGGATCACCAGGGAATTCCCCTCGTATGACCCTTTCAAAGGGCAAGTTGGGACTATTGACCAAAATAAGAAATTTGAATGCCCTCTGGCCCCCAGTCATATGTCTAAGAATTTATTCTGCAGGTATGCTTGTACATGTCTGCAAAGACAGTATAAAGATATTCATCACAGCATAGTCTGTGATTGCAGCATGACTTCATTGGGGAAACTGAGGCAACCAAATAATCTTTTTTAAGGGCTCGAAGTAAAAGCACACTCAGATCATTTCCCACATTCTGAGAGTCCCAAAGTCAAGGTGCCTCCAGAAGCCAAGAGGGATGGCATGAGGCAGGTTGTGTGGGGATTATGGGGGAACCAAAACATCAGTCACAGACGTGGAATGGGAGTCCCACATTGTGGGATCTTTACACTTTGAAGGGAGAGCTGTAACCTGATTTTTATGCTAACTCTCTCACGTTCTGAATGTTGCCAACTCATGAGAAATTTGTAAAGTGCCAGCAGATATGTGCATATCTGCTGACCCAGCAATTCCGCTCCTAGGTGTATGCCCATGAGGACTGTGCACATATGCTCACCAGAAGGCACGGGTTAGGAGGCTTGTCACAGCGCTGCTGTAACAGCAGCAAATTGCAACCCCCACTAACAGGAGAGTGCGTAAACAAACCATGTGTGTTCCCACAGTGAAATACCACAGGGCAACAAGGATGCACAACCACAACCATCTGCAACAACACGGAAGAGTCTCACAGCCATTATGTTGAGTGAATGGAACCAGACACAAATGAGCAGATACAGTGAGAATCAGAAGCAGGCAAGACTAACCCACAGTAATAAAAGTCTGGAAAACGATTGCCTCTGGGGGTGCATAGCGGGTTCTGGGGGCTGATTACAGTGTGTTAAACCCATGCAAGTAATGTGTGTACTTTAGTATGCATGTTGTGTTTAATTTTTAGAAGTTTTTTTTTTTTTTTTAAACAAAAACATGGAGGGCCTAATAAGACATATCAGTGGGCTGCATTCAACCTTGGGCTCCCAGTTAGGACCAGACTGTCACAGCAAATGGCTTTGGAGTAGCCAGGTTTTCAAAGCCACTCTAGCCACAGAACCTCTGTTTTTTGTCAGTCACCCCTGAACCCTGCAGTTACGCCCAGCTCTGTCTCTTCTTCAACCAGCCTCCCTCCCATCCTCATGGAATTCTGAGGAAAACTAAAGAAAATTCAGCAGGGAAGGCTTACCTTTTCCCTCCCACCTCCCTTTTACCTTCCTTTTCTGAAAGGAAGAAGATGATTGGACTAATGACAGCTGCTTCAGCTTTCTGTTTTAAAAGATGGCTCAAGATGTAGTTATCCCCAGTGAAAGATGCAAACTCTTCTGGAAAGCAAGTCTGTCCTCAGGCAGTTTGCTGGAGTTGTGGGGACAGTTTCTGCTACAAAGGAAGCACATGCCATTGCTTCTGAATGCCAGGCAGCTGAGTCCTTTCACTTGGAGGAGGAATCGCTCCCCCTCCCCCCAAGGAGACAAGATGTTTTATATATTTTGATTGGGAGATTACAGAACAGAACACATGCTGGGGTCTCAGCCCCCACCCCAGGTGTCTGTAACTTTTTATTATGACATCTTAAAAAAAAGCAGAAAAATTGCAAGACCAGTACAATGAACATCTCTATTCCCTGCCTAGGCTCATAACTGCTAGTATTTTGTCATATTGACTTTATATATGAATATATATATTTTCTGAAACATTGCAAGATGAACTACAGACACTGTGTCAATTCACATTGAATTCTTCAGCATAGACAGTCAGAAAAATAATTTTATACATAATCAAAAAACTCATCATCACACCAGATACAATTAGTAAGAATTAACAAAAATTCCCTAACATCAGCTAATAGTCTATAATCAAATTTCCATCTCCAAAATGTCTTTTATAGTGTTTTTTCAGACCAACATCCAATGAATGATCACATGGCATTGGTGGATTATGTTTCTTTACTCTTTCCATTTCCAACAGTGTTCTGTTCTCCCTGCTCCTTGCCCCAAGCCCCCATAACATTGATCTTTTAAAGTGATCAGGCCAGTTGTTGTGTAAACTGTTTGCTTCTCTTTCTAGATTTACCGCATGGTTGCCAAGTGTCCTTCTCCCCCGACTCTTTCTGGAAATTAGGTCTAAAGGACTGATAACACTTGGGTTAAATAGTTTGGGCAAAAATGCTTTATAGGTTAGCTCCAGATGCTTGGTGCACCACCCGGGACGATGCCAAGATGTGGGGTGTGTGGTCGGCACAGACAGTCAGACGAGGCTAGAAAGGGAAACAGGAGTCAGAGAGAACATGGTTTTAAATGGTGGGTTGGCACTTGGATCTTAATCAAAAGGCCTTCCAGTTATTTAAAAAAACTCAAGAAGTATATGATCAGATCTGACCTGGGGAATATATGTCTGGGGTAGGATGCAAAGGCCAGATGAGGAAAAAGATGAGGCAGGGACCCCAGTTAGGACACCATGGAAAGAGGGCAGGAGGCAGAAGGCAGGGACTGGAACAGAGTAGGCAGGCAGATCTAGACAGGATTCAGGAGGAGGTTAGCAGGAGGTGCGTGGGGAGTGGAGGAGTGGGAGGAGGTTACAGTGGTCCCGAAATTTCCAGCTGGGTGGCAGAGCAGATGGAGGGGCTGTAGCCCAGCTAGAAAGCGATGGAGAAGTTTAGGGGAGAGAGCATGTCAGCGGGAGCTTGCTAGTTAAGGGCGCCTAGGTGCAGGTGTTTGGGAATTGGGGTCCAGAGCCTCGTGAGTCTCGTCAGACGCCCCCCGACCTCCCAGGAAGCGGAAGTGGCCCCGGAAGGCGCGGCTGAGGTGGCGGGCGGGGAGGACGGGAGGCAGGAGAGGGGTGACCCAGCAGGCCAGGCTGTGTGGAACTTCCTCTGGGTTCCAGGAGAGGGGAGGGAGGACGAGGAACCCCTGGGGGCCTGGGAGGCCTGGAGGGCCTTCGAGGGAAAGCTCCCGGATGAGAAGGCGGAAGTGAGTGGGGACTCGGCCTTGAAGGGAGCGGAAGTGGGCTGGAACCGTGAACTCCCTGCCTGGTCCCGGGGTCCTGGCCAGATTTTCCTCCTGCAAGAGAACCCCCGGAGAGCCTGAGGCCCGCCCCCCGGCACCCGAGTTCCCCAGTGCCCCGGGGATTCTGAACAACAGCCTGGCCAACAAAAGCCCCTCGGGGGTCGCCGCCCCTGTCCGCTGCAGGTTACATCCTGTAAAGGGGTGAAGGGGAGGTCTTAGAGGGCCTCTCCTGCAGCCCCAACCCCCGGGAACATTGGAACTTGCACGGCCGCCCCTAAGACGCGTGCTCCAAAGCCTCCACAGAGAAAGATGCTGTTCCAGGTTTGTTCGGGGGTCACAGGCCTGGCGGGCTCTCTCTTCTGCTCAGCATCTCAGCCACTCTGAAATGAGAAGGGTCTCTGCTAGACGGGGGTCGGGGGCTGGCTGGCTGTTGCCTGTGAGCCCCTCAACTTCTTGCTCCCCGTTACACCCTTTATTTGACAGGCTGGCTCTTCACTCTCTGTGGTTGGGGAGCTCTGCCTGGTACTCACTGGGCTCTTGGGTACCTGGCAGGACAGCTAGGTAGCTATGCAGAGAGGAATGGGCTGGAGTTTTGGTCGGGTCCACAGCGCGTGGTCCGTTCTCCCCAGCGTCATGCTGCAGGGGTGAACATGCCAACGGCAGGGGCTGAGAACTGGGGAGCCCAGGAGGCCCCTGTTGGCAGTTGGGAGCCTCCAGGGTGGGCACAGGGAGGGAGAGAAGCAGGCCCACGGTCTGGTGGTCTGACCTTAGGAGGCCTCCTCTCCTGGAAACTCCACCTTCTGAAATGTACCCCCCAACCCCGCCCTACACCAAAGATATGCTTTGCTTTGTGCAAAACCATTATTGTGGTTTTGCAATCTTTTGACAGGAAGGAGCTTGTTGATTTTAGGATGGGTCTGACTCCTTGGTGTGCTCTGTATGTGATTCAGATAGGCCTCTTCAAAATGGACAAGAAAGAATCAGGTTGGTTTGATTTGGCTTTTTACTTTATTCATTTTTTAAAAAATTGGATGATAATTGCTTTACAGTCTTCTATTGGTTTCTGCTGTACAGTAATGTGAATCAGCTGTAAGTATACATATATCCCCTCCATCTCGAGCTTCCCCTCCCATCTTCCCTCCATTCCACCCTGACAGACTGGTGTTGATGTGCGGAAATATTTTGGGTGTGACTGGTCAGTGAACAGATACAAATGTTAAGCATCAAAATCTATATTAATAGCAATTGTCTTTTCCTCATGATTTGGAGGCTTTGTTTTCAGAACTGTGAATGTTTTAGTTGGTGTATGAGAGCCTTGAGGGTCCAGGAGCCTTGGGAGCCAGAAGGTTCTAGTGGAACAGGGGAGGTGGGGGAGAACTTGGGGCCTAGGAGGACTGGGAGCCCAAGGTCTCTGGGAGGACAGTGGCAGAGGGAAGGCAAAAACTCACATCCAAGTTCAGGATGTCAGGACAGGAGCAGTTTTAGAGGAGGGAGTCCCAGTTTTCCAAGGACAAATGGCGATGTGAAGTCATGGTGGCAAGGTGCTCCCAAGACTCTCAGTAGGAAGATGACGAAAAGCTTGAGAGACAGGCAGATGGATGCCTCTTGGTCCTTTCAATATCACACCACAGCCTCGACCAACATGCCAGCCCGGGAGTTATTTATATTTAATTCTCTAAGGAACCTTCCCTTTGTTCGACTTTCTTATTACTATTCATTAGGGTCCAGATTCTGAAGTGAACATTCTAACTGGCAAATTTGTGTCTGATAGAGATGAATATGATTTTTCTCTGCTAGCAAAGAAACCCACGAGGACATGGTTGCCTTGCCCTGCAGAAGGCTCACTGGTTTTGTATCTCACCCAGCAATCTTATCTCGATGCTCCTAGGTACCTGTAAACACTAGGCCCTCATGTACTTGTTGGATGTGCTTCATAGTCCCCTCGTTAATGAACACAATTGATTTTCTATACATGTAAATTCTATATTGCTACAAAAGCCTTTAAAAAAAACTTACTGAAAATTATGTTTTGATGCCCTTTCCTAGCCAAACTTGCCTGCCAGAGTCCCAGGCATGGTAGGCCCAGGGAGCTGTTGGGACCTTTAGGGAATTTTTGATTTTGTGCTGCCTTGATGCAAGCAGAGTAGCCCAGAACTCAGCTCAAAGTTTGTTTAGGTTGATCTGTATTTCCAGTTACCAGATTTTGTTCCAGGAATCCATTGCCATGAAACGAACCATCTCAAACTTAGTGTCATAAAATAATGAGCACTTAGTTTTCTTAGATTAATTCTTACTGGAGTGTAGTTGATTTACAACATTGGGTTAGTTTCAGGTGTACTGCAAAGTGAAACAGCTATTCATATACATATATCTGCTCTTTTTTAGATTCTTTTCCCATACAGATCATTATGGGAAAAGAATAGAGTTCCTTATGCTCTACAGTAGGTTTTCTTTTTCCCCTCAGATGTTTACCTTTTTTTATGAAAAAACTTAAACCCATAAAAATTCCAATATGCAAACATAAGCAGTTGTATAATGAGCCAGCATTTACCCATTACCCATTAGCAATTAACAACTATAATATACAGTAGCTTCTAATTACTTATCTATTTTATATGTAGTAGTGTGTATATGTCAGTCCTGGTCTCCCAATTTATTTGTCCCCCAACTGCCAGGAACACTTTATCATGCATAAGAATGAATCATGGATTCTGTGGGTCAGGAATTTGGATGCAGTGAGAAGGGCTAGTGTCTGTATGATGCCAGTCGGGAGAACCAGAGGCTGGGGAGACTTCAGTGTCTGGGGCTGGCACCTGGGCAGGGATGGGCAGAAGGCTGGGCTCAGCTGGGACACTTGGCCAGAGCGCCTCCCAGGTGGCCCCTCCAGCATGGCGGCCTCAGCGAGTGACTGGACCTTTCATTGCAGCTCAGTGCTCCTGTGTGCCAAGGGGAATCTGCATGGTCTTTATGACCCAACTTCAAAAGTCGCATGGCATCACTTCTGTTGTACTCTATTGGTCAATGCCCTTACAAGCCCGCTTGCACGCAAAGGAGGCAGCATTGCCCCGGCCCTCAATGGGAGGGCATCAAATGCCATGGTCATGTTAAAGCTGCTACCGATCCTTTAAATTTCTCTGTTCTTTGGTCATTTGATGTCTTGTAACCTCCCATGTCTCATAACAAACCAAGAGGCTTTGTCTGAAGCCAAGGAAAGAGAAGACTCCAAATTTAATCCTTGTTCCCAGTCCTGACTGTCATCCTTGAGGTTTTTATCCAGTTGTAATATCTTCTTTTCTTTGGTTTCTCTGATCATGAAGGTGGAGCTTCCAATTAACATATACCCTGGGTACTCAGAATAGAAAATATGCCTGCTGATGTAAGGGAATATTCATGCTACATTTGGTAAGTGAAAAAGGCAAAGGAAAAATAAAATGGAAGAATATCTGTCAAGGTGCTAAATTGTTATCTCCAAATGGAAGGTTTAGGTGTGATTTCTATTTTGTTGTTGCGAGTACGTAGTTTTTTCTTTTTATACAAAGTTCAATCATCATGTGGAGATCAAGCTTGCAGACTCTGTACTCAGACCATCTATGTTCAGTCTCAGTTCTTTAAACTTCTAGCTTGGGCAGATTACTTTGCCTCTCTGAAATTCAGTTTCCTCATCTGTAAAATCAGAAAAGGCAATGGCACCCTACTCCAGTACTCTTGCCTGGAAAATCCCATGGACGGAGGAGCCTGGTAGGCTGCAGTCCATGGGGTCGCTAAGAGTCGGACACAACTGAGCAACTTCACTTTCACTTTTCACTTTCATGCATTGGAGAAGGAAATGGCAACCCACTCCAGTATTCTTGCTTGGAGAATCCCAGGGACAGCGGAGCCTGGTGGGCTGCCGTCTATGGGGTCGCACAAGGTCGGACACGACTAAAGTGACTTAGCAGTGGCAGCATCTGTAAAATGGGGCTAACAGGAGGCCAGTGAAACTGCCTCAAAGGTAGGATCGTTGTAGGATTAGATAAGACAATCAGAGAAGGCAGTGGCACCCCACTCCAGTACTCTTGCCTGGAAAATCCCATGGACAGAGGAGCCTGGTAGGCTGCAGTCCATGGGGTCACTAAGAGTCGGATATGACTGAGCGACTTCACTTTGACTTTTCACTTTCATGCCTTGGAGAAGGAAATGGCAACCCACTCCAGTGTTCTTGCCTGAAGAATCCCAGGGACGGGGGAGCCTGGTGGGCTGCCGTCTATGGGGTCACACAGAGTCGGACACGACTGAAGTGACTTAGCAGCAGCAGATAAGACAATGCATGTATCCAGCATAAAATAAGCAGGCAAAGTTCAAAAGTATTCTTAGTGGTATTATTGCTAGTAACTTTATAAAAAAGATAACTGATCAAAGGTTATGCAGTTATACCAAAAAGGCAAATTATAGAATCACAGAGAAAGTTTAAAAAAGAAAATAACTGGGTTGTAATTGCTTCTGATGTCCTCACAACAGCATCTTATGTTTAAGTGTGTGTGTGTGTTATTGCTGGGGAAAAGAATCTCATAATTTGCTTTCATGCGTTTTAAGAGCTGTTTGCTCCAGACATATTCTGCCTTCCTGGAGATTTTGAAAATCTAGGGCAGTGATTTTCCTTAGAGGGGAGTGAGAAGGTCACTAGAAAAGTGTGCTATCCCGAGGATCTTCAATATTCTAGAACAAGAACTCAATCGGGCAAGGTTGAGAAGCTAAAAGCAATAAAATAATTGACCTGATTAAAAAAAAGAAAACACTGCAGAAGCATTGTTCTCTGCTGGAACACAAAAACATTTGTTATCCTAAAAAGAAATGTTTCTTTGGTTTTGCTCTCAGCAGAAATTTTGCCTTTTGTGCCCTTCCTAGCTAAATAAATAGGAAGGACAGACAGAACTATCAGTTGTGTATTTAGAGCAAGTCTAGTTGGGCAGACAGCGGTGCGGAGGAGGGTGATGGTCCACTCATCCAGTCAACATGACAGACAGATCCCCCAGCAGTCTGGGTCTTGGGAGCAGGGCTGGCCTGGGTATGATGTGCTGAAATTATGTCTTGCTCTGTCACAGAGGGTAAAGTTGGGTTGGAGCTGGAAGTTTGTCAGTTTTGTTCCGGCATAAGGACTGACATGGAATGGCCATACAGTGTCATTGGTTGGATGGATAAATAGAGGAATTAAGTGGAGTTGGAGACATTTCCTGACCCCTGAGCTTCTGGGCAGTGTGCTTGGGAGCCATGTGCATGCGTGCTTCATCATGTCCGACTCATGGAGAAGGCAATGGCACCCCACTCCAGTACTCTTGCTAGGAAAATCCCATGGACGGAGGAGCCTGGTGGGCTGCAGTCCATGGGGTCGCTAAGAGTCGGACACAACTGAGCAACTTCACTTTCACTTTTCACTTTCATGCATTGGAGAAGGAAATGGCAACCCACTCCAGTATTCTTGCTTGGAGAATCCCAGGGACAGCGGAGCCTGGTGGGCTGCCGTCTATGGGGTCGCACAAGGTCGGACACGACTAAAGTGACTTAGCAGTGGCAGCATCTGTAAAATGGGGCTAACAGGAGGCCAGTGAAACTGCCTCAAAGGTAGGATCGTTGTAGGATTAGATAAGACAATCAGAGAAGGCAGTGGCACCCCACTCCAGTACTCTTGCCTGGAAAATCCCATGGACAGAGGAGCCTGGTAGGCTGCAGTCCATGGGGTCACTAAGAGTCGGATATGACTGAGCGACTTCACTTTGACTTTTCACTTTCATGCCTTGGAGAAGGAAATGGCAACCCACTCCAGTGTTCTTGCCTGAAGAATCCCAGGGACGGGGGAGCCTGGTGGGCTGCCGTCTATGGGGTCACACAGAGTCGGACACGACTGAAGTGACTTAGCAGCAGCAGATAAGACAATGCATGTATCCAGCATAAAATAAGCAGGCAAAGTTCAAAAGTATTCTTAGTGGTATTATTGCTAGTAACTTTATAAAAAAGATAACTGATCAAAGGTTATGCAGTTATACCAAAAAGGCAAATTATAGAATCACAGAGAAAGTTTAAAAAAGAAAATAACTGGGTTGTAATTGCTTCTGATGTCCTCACAACAGCATCTTATGTTTAAGTGTGTGTGTGTGTTATTGCTGGGGAAAAGAATCTCATAATTTGCTTTCATGCGTTTTAAGAGCTGTTTGCTCCAGACATATTCTGCCTTCCTGGAGATTTTGAAAATCTAGGGCAGTGATTTTCCTTAGAGGGGAGTGAGAAGGTCACTAGAAAAGTGTGCTATCCCGAGGATCTTCAATATTCTAGAACAAGAACTCAATCGGGCAAGGTTGAGAAGCTAAAAGCAATAAAATAATTGACCTGATTAAAAAAAAGAAAACACTGCAGAAGCATTGTTCTCTGCTGGAACACAAAAACATTTGTTATCCTAAAAAGAAATGTTTCTTTGGTTTTGCTCTCAGCAGAAATTTTGCCTTTTGTGCCCTTCCTAGCTAAATAAATAGGAAGGACAGACAGAACTATCAGTTGTGTATTTAGAGCAAGTCTAGTTGGGCAGACAGCGGTGCGGAGGAGGGTGATGGTCCACTCATCCAGTCAACATGACAGACAGATCCCCCAGCAGTCTGGGTCTTGGGAGCAGGGCTGGCCTGGGTATGATGTGCTGAAATTATGTCTTGCTCTGTCACAGAGGGTAAAGTTGGGTTGGAGCTGGAAGTTTGTCAGTTTTGTTCCGGCATAAGGACTGACATGGAATGGCCATACAGTGTCATTGGTTGGATGGATAAATAGAGGAATTAAGTGGAGTTGGAGACATTTCCTGACCCCTGAGCTTCTGGGCAGTGTGCTTGGGAGCCATGTGCATGCGTGCTTCATCATGTCCGACTCTTGCAACTCCATGAACTGCAACTTCCCCTGCAACAGCCAAGCTCCTCTGTGCATTGGAATTTTCAAGGCAAGAATGCTGGAGTGGGTTGCCATTTCCTACTCCAGGAGATCTTTTTGACCCAGGGATCAAAGCTGTGTCTCCTACATTGGCAAGCAGATTCCTTATCACTGAGCCACTTGGGAGCCATGACTGGGGTCCAAAGAAAAGGACACATTTTGGTCATTTTTCTGCACTCCATGTAGGGTTTACCTGGCTGACAATAAGAGTATTTATTAAGACCCACCATCTCTTCCCTAGAAATGTGGTGCTGGCGTTGCCAAAAATAATATTTATTTTATTTCAAAAACTTTTCCATGTTTTCTAAATTTTCTAGAATGAGCATGTGTTATTTTCATATACTCATACAAAATTTACGACTGTGTACAAGGAAGCCAAGTGCACATTCTCCTCTTAACAAAGAATCACTGTTCTTACTTTGTTGTGACTATTTCTGGATCCTTTTCAACACATTTTTCATTATATGCTAGAAGGCTTGTTGCATACTCTTCTTCATGACTTCAGTTAGCCCCAATAGCAGCTTCGAGATGAGGGCTTTTCATATTGTCTTTTTACAAATATGGCAACAGAAGCTCAGAGAGGTTAAACAACTTGTCTGAGGCACACAGCAGTCAGGGGCTTGAGGGTCTGACATCAGAGACCATGCCCTTAAATGCCCTTCTATACTGCTTCATCCTTGGAAACATAATATAACAAAATTAATTTGCAAGTATATTTTTTGTGATTTAAAAGACAAATTCATTTTTTTTTAATGGGTAAAAGTAAGGATGACAGCTGACTGATAGGTGCAGAGGACTTGGTGACTTTTCTTGCAGACCTGGCCCAGGTGCGTTCAGAGTCCTAGCTCCAACAGTCCAGGGATGCCCAGGAGGCTGAAGGGCAGAGGAATGGCTCTGCCTTAAGTCTTGAACCCAGGTGGCCAACCTGTCCTCTCTGTCACTTGGAAGCCTTTCCAGAGGGTCAGCAACCACTTTGATACCATCAGGATCTATGCTCCAAGCCGTGAGCATAGAATTTCATTTCTCTGTGGTAAGAATTTAATTGCTTTCAGTTGTACCATCTCACTCTAGCTGCAGGTGTTGAGAGCTTTGGAGATTAAAGTATGCAGATATATTAATTATTTAAGGAAAAGCATTTGAACTTGAGACAGAATAAACCTAAATTTAAAAAGCAGGAGGTCCAAATTGTCAAATACTGCCGGTGCACACTTCCTGCTTGACAAAAATGTAGCTGACACGTTGCATGATGCTTTATAATTTACTAACTTTCACAATGTAGTTAAGTCTTATGTGATTTGGGAGGTCTCAGATATGATTGCATCACTCCATTCTCACGGGTAAGGATGCCAAGACCCAGAGAGGTCGAGTACCTGGCCCAGAGTCACAAAGCTTCATAGAACACCAGAACAGGAATTTGACCCCAAGTTTAAAGTTTCTATGATTTTTAGGTCCACGATTCCTTCGGGGCTGGTTCAATACAAAAATATATTCATTCCAATAGAAAGCATTCAGTGAGCCTCTTTTTGAATCTAGCTTTTTCTGTTCATGATGTATTGATTTGAGGTTGAGAAACAACTATTTGCAGATGTATTTAGAAATAAAAATAATCCCATGGTGTCACTGGGGATGCTTAAGCGACCAGAATTACGCAGAAGACTCGCTATTGCCTTGGGTAGAACGTGGACTCCTAGTTACGGAATCAGTCGACGGTGACAGCACTATAATGAGGCCATTGAATGAGTGCCCAGCAGCCCGATTCCAATCCTTGTGTATGTGGGGAAGCCAGATTTCCTTTTGCGCTTAATATCATCAAGCCCCACTGTCTTCCCAGCTCAAAGTTATTAAACGCCTGGGGTTGATGTAATTTTTAGAGGATGTGATAGTAATTGTTGCTTAATGGGGTAAAATTTGCGGTTGTGGTTAAGCATTAAGCATTGGCTAATTGGACAGGCCCAAGCAGAAACCCGAGCTCGGCCTCCTCCCAGCATCACTCAGGTGGAAGGCGTCACTTCCCGAGCTAAGGCTCTGTCCCCTTGTCGCCTCAATGGGATAAGGGTAGTGTCTACAACCTAGCAGTGTCGTGCGTGGAGGCCTGCCAGGTGCCTCCTGGGTTCATGGCAATTAGTAAACGTTGTTGCCAAGGGTAGTGGCCTTGTGGCTGTGTGCATGTACATGCATGTCTTTTAAGGCCCTGAGAATGTCTAGAAATGGGATCTCAGGGACATGACTTCTCATTTCCATGGAGTGCACTGATGATTCTAAAATCTGGGCAAGTTGTTTACCTTCTTTGTGCTTCCCCGTCTATAAAATGGACTTAACCCAGATTATCTGTACATTTCCTGTCTATGTAAGATATTCTTAGAGTCTGTACTCCTTGTGCCAATTCATACAGATGATAAAGCCTTGCTGGTGGAGAAGGAGCTGGTCACCAACATGGATTGGCTGGAAGGGAATGGGAGACAATAGGGCGTGTTGGGGACTGTGGCGAACTGGGGCAGCTGAGTCCTGTTCAAAGGGGTCACCGCCACTCAGAAACAGCTGCCTGCTGCTACATGGGAGGATGGATTCCACATAGCCAGACTTCCCTGTTTATTCAAAACCAGCCAGAACATAGATTTTTAACACGGAACTTTTGTAATTTTTGAATGCTGACAGCTAATTTAAAAAAAATGTCCATACCTGACATCCCAAAGAAAACTTTCTGAATATCAGATTCAGATTTGGCCCATGTTAGTGGCCTGTGAACCAGCCGCATCTCCAGGCCAGCACAATTCCCAGGCAAGATCACCCTGGGGACCAGCTGATCTTTTCTTTTAGTGTTTTCTTTTAACATGAAGACCCAGATGATAGTCTTGCTGACACCAAGAAGGAGATGGAAAAGGTCCCTGTTCTTGAAATGGCTCACCTGTTTTTAGCTCTCTGGGCTCAATGTGGTTGATTACATCACCCTGCAGGGCTGCTCTTCTGGAAAAGGGCTTCAGGGGAGCCCCCTAAGTCTTTCTCAGCCCCTCGATTTGCACCGTTTATGCTGGAGACTCAGACCTCCTTGCACCCACAGAGGGTCTCCCACCTCAGTCTGTTACCGTACCTTTTTTCATAGTACAGCTGAGCTTCAGAGTTCTTTGAAGTGTTTCTTTAAAAATTTTATATAAATACAAATATATCTGTCAGTTACATAGATAAAAATATGCATATCCTAAAGTTTACTATTTGAACCATTTTCAAGTGTTGAAGAATTTAAGAAGTGGTTTTTAAAAATTTTACATTCTGTAAAATCAAGTGTGTTCACGTTATTGCGTGGCTATCACCACCATCCATCTCCAGACTCTTTTCACTTGTGAAACTGAAACTCTGTCCCTGTGAAATGGTAACCTCCCACTTTGCCCTCCCCCGGACACTGGCAACCCCCGTTGGAACTTTCTGTCTCTATGAATTTGACTACTCTGAGTGCCTCTTGTGAGTGGAATTGTAGAGTGTTTGTCCTTTTGTGTGTGGCTTATTTCACTTAGTACATTGTCTTCAAGGTTCATCCATGCTGCCACATGTGTCAGAATTTCCTTTTTAAAGGCTGCATAATATTCCATTGTATGTATGTATGTGTGTATATGCCACATTTTGCTTATTCATCTGTCCATTGATGGACACTTAGGTTGGTCCTTTGGCTGTTGTGAACAGTGCCGCTACACACAGGGGTGTGTACATATCAGTTCATTTTCAGTACTTTTGGATATATACCCAGATGTGGAATTGCTGGATGATGTAGTAATTCCATGTTTAATTTTTTGAGAAACCTCCCTACTGTTTTCCAAAGCAGCTGCAACATTTTACATTATTTCCAGCAGTGCCCAAGGGTTCCCATTTCTCCATATCCTCACCAACACTTTTTGTTTTCTGGTTTTTGTCTTTTAAAATTTAACATTAGCCATGTTAATGGGTGTAGTGGGCAGCTTTTTTTAAGAGCTCAAAATAAGAGGAAGAGGATAAAACATGAGGAGCCCGCAAGATAGGAAGTCCTTAAGAGGAAGTGGTATGAAGGGCTCCGTCACATGCAGCAAGTGCTCCAGAGCCACACTGTCCGATAGATGC
This sequence comes from Cephalophus harveyi, assembly GCA_006410635.1. Classification (NCBI taxonomy): domain Eukaryota; kingdom Metazoa; phylum Chordata; class Mammalia; order Artiodactyla; family Bovidae; genus Cephalophus; species Cephalophus harveyi. Next base: position 838,727 of record SJYT01054070.1, read on the forward strand.
AAGCAGAAGCCCAGTGTCTCTATTGCATGTGCACATTTCAAGTGCTTGGTTGCACATGTAGTGGCTGCCATGTTGGACAGTGGAGATCTAGAAAGTTCCATCATCACAACCTCTGTTGACTGGCTTGTGCTGCTGTGACATTCACAAAAAGTGTGTTCACAAATATATCTCATCTTGATGTTCAGGACTCCAGTACTGGCCCTGGTTGGTGACTTGATCGAAGTTATGTAGCATCTGGGTAGCAGAATTGAAAGGGGAGTCCCTCTGATTTCTGCTCCAATGTCCTCTGTTCCCTTCCACTTACCATAAATTCATACAGTATATGGAGGGCAGGTTTGGGTGGGGGGAAAGGAGAGGGAGTTGATTGAAAAGGATGCTGACCTCACAGCATTTCCCAGGATTTTTTAGAGATGAGTAGGCTATGCTTTTATTTTTGTATGTGTTCTGCTAATATTTCTTGTCTAATGGTTTACTAAAAGTAATGGACCTAGCTCCTAGCATTATATCACCTTCATGGCCTGGTGGCTCTGACAGCCTTTGGCTTTAATCAGCTTCCTGACAGTAGTGAGCTCAGGAGATTCCATGACCTCATGTAGCCAATTCTCTCTTTTTCCACAGTAATAATATGTCAGCTGGGCACATGGCTATGCTCAATAAAGACTACATTTCCCAGCCTCTCTTGCAGCTATCTATGGTCATGTGACCAAGTTCTGGCCAATGGGCTGTCAGTGGAGGGCCAACCTGGCAGCATCTGGGGATCTATTTTAAGAGCTGCTGGCTGGCAGGCCTGTGCCCTCTGCTTCTCCCTTATCCCTTTTTCATACTACTATCTGCAGCTGTCACTTTGGTTCCTGAGGACAAGGTTGAATGTTATGGATGGAGGAGAGGAGCAGAGCCACCACACAGCGCTGAACTGCTGACGTTTGGCCTTTTATGTGAAAGTGAACCAAGCTGCTTTCTAGGTTAAGTCATGTTATTTTCAGCCACTGTTACTTGCAGGCAAAACCATTTCTAACTGATGAACTCAGTGATGACAGTGGCTGACTATATGTCAGGCCCTCTCTGTAAACCATTAACCCTCAGAACAGCCTTAATAAAATGGGGATTCTCAGTGGGGATCACTTGCCCCCATGGGGACATTAGGCACTCTCTGGAGACATTTTTGATGGTCCTGACTGTGTTTGGGGGTGGGGTGCTACTGATATCCCTTGGGTCAAGGCCAAGGATGCTGCCTGACATCCTACAGTACACAGAACAGTCCGCCCCACAAGAATGATCTGGTTCCAAAGGTCAATAGTACTGAGGTTGTAATGCTGTTTTTTGTTTTGCTATGTTACATATAAGAAAATTGAAGCCAAAGGGCATAAACCTCTTGCCTGTGGTGACACAACATGTAAGTGACAGAGTTGAGATTCAAAACCTGGCAGTCTCAGTGCAGAGGTGCGGCTTGGTGTGCACCATGGGGGGCAAGGCATGGGATGCATTGAACACACCCCACCAACCACCCTGTGTGGTCCCCTCTCATCTCCAGGAGCCCAGCAGCTCCTGGCTCTACCACTCACTGAAAGAGTGGCCCTGAGCTGGTCACCTCCCCTCTGGGCACCTCCGTTTCTTCTACTGTTTTGGTGGGGGATGGTAAAGCCCTCATGCCTGTTGCGAGTATTGGTGAGCCCAAGGCAACACCTCTGCAGCGGTACTCTGACCAATCAGAATGGGCTTGCCCAATATAACACCTCCCCTGACCAATCAGAATGGACTTGAGTATAAGTCCCAGAGGCTCTAGTTGTGCAGGACAAGCCCTTTAGTTGCCAGACTGTGGAGATTTCAAGAGGGCAGGGATTTTGGAGGCTGGAGTGGAGGGCACTTGGGCATTGAAGCGGGGGATACTGTTTGCTAATTGGTATGGAAAAAGTTCAAGACTTCAGCAACCCACACAGTTATTCTGTTACTGCAGGCCACATGTCAGCATGAGCAGGAGATGTAGAAGTCACTCAGGTTGGGAGGGAACCCAGCCTCATTTGTAAGAATGAGTCTGAAGAGGTGGTCTCCTTTATTCTACCAAGTTATTCCACCCATCCTGGGTTTAAAGCAATCAAAGTATACCCACCGTTTAGATGAAGGATTAAGGGTGAGAGGTGACTGCCCGATGAGCTCTGCCTAAGATCAGGAACTTCGCTTGTGATATAATTCGTTTCATTCCCACAGTTGTCCTGGGAAGCAGGAAAGTGGTGATGGTTATTATTTGCACCCATTTTAAAGATGAAGAAACTGAGCCCCAGAGAAACTTGGTACTGCTTCCATGATTTTGTAGCTGGTAAGCAATTTCAGGAGTTTATTCATACAACCACTCAGTTGAAGGCAAGGAGTAGGATTTGGAGGCCTGTGGCCATCTCCAGTTTATACAGAGGGGAACTTTTAACACTCAGAAAGAAACAGGGGAAGGATCTGGCCTCAAGTGCATTCGGCTCACTGAGTTCGCTCAGTTGGCCTCAGCACCTAAGTTCACCAGGGCCTCAGACTGACATATCCCATTTCTGTTTCCTGCCGCCTTCCTCACCTTGGCCCCTCGGACCCCCTTTGCACTCCCTGCCTGGCTCCCTATCAGCACCAGCCCAGGGTCCTCTTGCCCTGTCCTTCACACTCCCTAGCAGGTTTGAGCCACCTCTGGATTAGGAAGGTGCTAATGATTTGATATCTTAGTCTGGGATTTAATTGACCTCTTAGCTAAGTTGGAAAAATTCCCTCTCTCAAATAGCTCTTTTATCTCCTGGCTCCTGCCATCACTTTAATTATACTAAGTCCTCATCAGATGCCTCAAATGAAAAAAGGGAAAAAAAAGGCAAGAAGACAGGACGCTGGGACAGGCCATTTGGAACTCAATTGCTTGTTATCACCCTCTGAACCACTAGCTTTTACCTGGAGATTAAAAGGCATCCCCTGAGACCACTTGAAATGAACAATAAGGCGTACAGGAGCTTAATCTTCTCAATGGTCACAAAGCCTGGGTTTTATGGGACATTGCCTCTTCCAGCTTCCAATTTCCCATCTCAGGCCATCCATTCCCTTGGCAAAAATGGTGCCCTGGGAAAATTCACACCTCCACAAAGTGGTTAATGGTGCGTGTGACAGTTTCAAAACCATAACTAGAATGACATGTTCCCAACATTAAATTAACCTTCGGTGGAAGGACACCACTGACTAGACTTGGAACTTTTGAGTTCCAGATGCTCTCAGGGCGAATACTTCTGTTCCATTCATACATCCGTCTATCCATCGCTTCCTTTCTCTCTCTTTCAATAAAATTGAATACTTTCAAAGTTTTTGCTTTTAATATAAGTTATAAATCTTAGAACTTTAACATTTGTGTCTTTCATAAAATTGGAAAAGCCACAAGTTGAAACAACATACTAATATATAATTCAAGAACAATTGTAGAGAGAGAACACATGTTTAATACAACTATTTTATAACCAGTGTGGTGTCACAGAACCCAGATATGCAATTTCTTAGGGTTTGGAGGAGTCTAACAGGGCTTGATCTTCTGAGGGCTGATACAACTTAGCTGTATGAGTTTTGGATTAAGAAACATCAGTGCTAATCAAATGTTTATCTTTAGCTGTCTGTATTTACTGACCTCTGAGAGTTGGTGATGGACAGGGAAGCCTGGTGTGCTGTACTCGATGGAGTTGCAAAGAGTTGGACATGACTGAGAGATTGAACTAAACTGATTTACCAGCCTGGATGGGTTTTGATGAAAGGTGATGGACCCAGGGTGAGAAAACCTGACAATGGCTGCAGCAATTATAACTGATGTCTAATAAACACTCATAAGCCAGGCACTCTGCTGACTGCTTTCCAGGCATTATTTTACATAGTCCACCCCATGACTCAATGTAAGAGATGCTATTACTGCCCCATCTTACAGATGAAGACGTTGAGGTTTGGGGGCCAGGAACTTGCCCACAAACTTGCCCACCTGGCTTCCCAGGTGGTGCTATTGGTAAAGAACACGCCTGCCAGTGCAGGAGACTTGAGAGGTGGGTTCGATCCCTGAGTCAGGAAGATCCCCTGGAGGAGGAAATGTCAACCCACTCCAGTATTCTTGCTGGGAGAATCCTATGGACAGAGGAGCCTGACAGGCTCCGGTCTGTAGGGTCGCAAAGAGTTGGGCACGACTGAAGTGACTTAGCACACATGCACGCAACTTGCCCACAAATAGGCATGCTGCTATTACATTGCTTTGTAACCTTGGACCGTTTGTTAGTGGAATTCTTACATCGTTGTTCAGTCACTAAGTTGTGTCTAACTCCTTGCAACCCCATGGACTACAGCACACCAGGCTCAGCTGTCCTCTGCTATCTCCCAGAGTTTGCTCAAACTCCTGTCCATTGAGTCGGTGATGCTATCTAACCATCTCATTCTCTGTTGCCCACTTCTCCTCCTGCCCTCGATCTTTCCCAACATCAGGGTTTTTCCAGTGAGTTGGCTCTTCGCCTCAACTGGCCAAAGTATTGGAACTTCACCTTCCGCATCAGTCCTTCCAATGACTATTCAGGGTTGATTTCCTTTAGGATTGACTGGTTTGATCTTGCAGTCCAGGGGACTCTCAAGAGTCTTCTCCAGCACCACAATTTGAAAGCATCAGTTTTTCAGAGCTCAACCTTCTTTATAGTCCAACTTTCACATCTGTACATGACTACTGGAAAAGCTATAGCTTTGACATTATGGACCTTTGTTGGCAAAGTGATGTCTCTGCTTTTTAATATGCTGTCTAGGTTTGTCATAGCTTTATATGGCTCTAAAAATGTAGGTCAGACTTTGACCTTGGCAGCTCCCAGGCAGAGTATAGCCTGCAGGAGAGTTTTGGGTTGGCCTTCACAGCGTTATTAAAACAATGTGAATGACGTGGAGTTTGGAAGAATCAGTTTGGGAAACAGCAGTATCTGCTACACTGAACTCGGCCACCGTAGGGCCTGGCAATTCCACTCCTGACTCTTCCCGGAAGATGGTGAATACCGCTGCCAACCAAAAACTTGCAGACCAGAAGAGTGTCCCCGGCAGCTCTGTTTGGAGTAACCCAAACATGAAACTATCCAAATGCCTGTCCTCATGGGTATGTTGATCCCTCTCTTGTCATATAGTAGAAAATTCTACAGCAGTAAAGATGACCGACCCTCCTCTGTATGTCAGGATGAATCTCACAAGTACCTTTGAATGAAAGAAAGTAGGCATGAAAGAATATACACTGACTGATTGCTTTCATAGAAAGGACTAGAAAGGCAAAGCTAACCTTCTCTGATGAAAGTCAGAATTGAGGTTACCTTTTCAGAATGAGAGGAGAATGTAGTCACGTGATCAGTGAGGTAGAGTGCAGGAAGGGGTTTGGGTTGCTGGCAGGGTCCCCAACTTCTCTGAGTGGTGGTTACATGAATCCATTTGCTTTGTGGAAATTGATGAATCTCTGTGCTCTTCTTCTTTTTTTTTTTTTTTTTCAAATGTAGCCCTATCATTTTTTGGAGCAGCTTTGTTTAAGATATAAGTTACATATCTTAAAATCCACCCATGTACAGTGTAAAATTCACTGGTTTTAGTATGTTCACAGAGTTGTGCAACCGCCACCACATCTAATTTTGAAGCATTCTCATCTACTCCAATAGAAAGCTGGTACTGCCTGCTGTCATTCCGTGTGTACCCCCACTCTCCCGAGGCAACCAATAATCTACTGTATGAGTTACACGCTCTCTTTTATTGACTCTTTAATAAATTAAGGTATAGTTGATTTTCAGTGTTGTGTTAGTTTCAGGTGTACAGAAAAATGACTCAGTTATGTATGTGTATGTATATATGTGTAAAATACATATGTTCTTTTTCAGATTCTTTTCCATTATAGGTTATGATAAGATATTAAATTTAGTTACCTGTGGCATACATTAGGTCCTTGTTGGTTATCTATTTTTACATATAGTAGTGTGTATCTGTTAATCTCAAACCTCTAATTTGTCTCCCAACCCATACCTTTCCTGTTTGGTAACCATCAATTTGTCTGTGAGTGTTTCTATTTTGTAAGTACGTTCATCTGTATTGTGTTTTAGATTGCACACGTAAGTGATCTCAGATGATATTTGTCTTTCTCTGTCTGACTTACTTCACTTAGTATGCTAATCTCTGGGTCCATCCATGTTGCTGCACATGGTGTCATTTTGTTCTTTTTATGGCTGAGTAATACTCCATTGTGTATGCATACCACATCTTCTCTGTCCGTTCATCTGTCAGTGTGCATTTAGGTAGGTCCCATGTCTTGGCTGTTGTAAATAGCGCTATGAACATTGGGGCACATGTATCTTTTTGATTTTAGAGTTTCTTGTTTTTTCAGGGTATATGCCCAGAAGTGGGATTGCTGGATCATATAGCAGTTCTATGTTTAATTTTTTAAGGAACCTCCTTCCTGTTTTCCATAGTGACTGCACCGAGTCACATTCCCACCAGTAGCATAGGGGGGTTCCCTTTTCTCTACACCCTCTCCAGCATTTATTATCTGTAGAGGGTTATACACTCTAAAGTGTGTATACAGTTATATTTAAATGAAAGCGTTGCTGAAGTAGCCAGTGTACCTGGTAGGAACTCCAGTGGTCTTACACTTGCCCGTCCTGTACATTTACACCCCCTCCCTGCGTCCTGCAGGCATTCAAATCCGTGACTTCGGGAACAGACAGTCTTGAGAGTATTTTCCAACTGGATTATCTCTCGTTTCTCATTTCTTCTGCCTGAGAGCAGGTCTGGGTCACATCATCCTTTAATTTAGATGACACAGCGGAGGTATGTTTGACGGCCAGATGTTGAAGTGGGTCAGGTTGCTGTGTGTTCACATCAAGGCCCTCCCCGGACAGCAGGTGCCCATCTGGAGACTCCTTCACTGACTTATCTGACTCCACTGCCCCCTGCTTGCTGCTCTGGATGAGAGAGAGACGTCAGTTCCTGTCCCCTCCCCAGTGTGCCAGGTCAGTAGGGCGGGAACCCAGCACCAGGCTGGTCTCAGAAGGACAAGACAGCAGAGGGAGCAGAGAGCTGTATGTCTGGGCCACTGGAGGAAATGAGAGTGGCTTGGACTTGAGTCCCAGTGGGTGGGGAAGAAAAGTCAGAAGGTACGGGTTGTTCCCTTGGCTGGTCCAAAACTGGCAACCAACCACTGACCATCTTCCTTTGCCTCCCCACCTGAGAAATGGGGAAGGTAGAAACTCCTCTCCCCATTTCTCAGGTGGGGAGGCCGATAAGATGAACCAAGTGGCACACACACACACCCCACACACACCCCCACCCCCAGGCCAGGGACTTAAGACTGCAGTGATTTGTGATTTTCCCATAATTCCACAGCTGGGGTGCAGCTAGATGGTTCTACTGGTCTCCCCTGAGCCCAACTGTGCAGCCTGGAGCTTGGCAGGGAGCTCGGCTGCAGCTGGAGCATCCAAGGTGCCCTCATTTGCTGGGGCTTTTCTCTGCAGAGCCCCCTTTGGGAGGTAGTCTAGCCTGGACCTCTTCAGAGCATGGCAGCCAGGCTCCGAGAGAAAGGGTGAGAGCTGCCAGTCTTCTTACGACCTAGGCTCACTGCATGCCTAGCTCACTGAAGACCAAGCCACGGAGCGACCCAAGGTGAACAGAACAGGCACCACTTCTGGGTGTTGGGAGTGGCACGTGCTTGCACAGTTGGGAGGGGTTCCTGGTGGCCTGATTCACCTGTGTCTTTCACAGAGGGGATTTGTGGTGCAGATGTTAGGGGCTCTACTTGGAGTACTGGCTGGGTGGGAGCCCAGAGAGGGAACAATGAACTTTGGCTGGGGGTGGGGGGGTGGGGAGAGAAAGGCTTTCTGGAGGATGTGGGACCTTGTCTTGGTTGGCTCCTTAGTGCAGTGATTGAAAGGGGGGCTCTGGAGTCAGACTGCCTGGGTTCACATCCCAGTTTCAGTTGCCAAGAGCTTGGACCAATCACTTAAGCTCTCTGCCTCAATTTCCTCATGTGTGAAATGGGCATAACAGTCATCTTTGCTTCATAACCCAACAGGGTATTTCTGTAGAGCTCTCAGGATTGTGTCCAGCACATAGTGAGTTCTCAGATGTTAGCTGCCCTTGCTGTTACTGTGATTAACATCCCGGTGATAATGTGACATTGACGGTGTGGAGGATTATCCGGACTAAGAGGTATAGGAATGAGGGTGCTAAGCAGAGAGAGCAGTCTCTTCAGTCCAAGAGCTGAGAGAACCTGATGCCCAAAAGAAATGGAAAGGAAGCCTGTATAGCAGATGGGCAGAATTTAGGGGGATGGTGGTTACAGGCTGGAGATGTAGGCAGGGGTAGACCAGCAAGCCTTTGTGAGGCAAAGAAAGGATTTGTGGGTTTTATTTTAAGGGTAGCAGAGGCCCACTGAAGCAAGGGCCTGATGCTCTGTTGTGGTCTGGCTGCAGTGGTGGGAGTGAGCAGAGGGAGCAGGCCTGGGGTGGGTCAGTGAGTGTGGGGGCCTCTGCCTCATCCATGGCAGAGGGAAAGGTCGGGGGCCCGGTGGTGGCAGAGAGGGTGGTCAACTGGGAGGGCTTGAACGCTGCAGGAGCAGGAGTGGCTGACAATCAGCATTTAATGGGACACGAAGGATGGAGGAGAGGACGGCATCCTGGGTGCCTCCTGAGTCTCTGGCCTGGGGGTCGGGATGGATCCTCTGAGGACCACCTTGGGCAGGGGATGATGATGGCTTCAGTTGTGAAGATGCTGTGTTTGGGGGACCAGTGGAGCCTCCATGCCCTAACAAGTGAGCTTCTGTTGGTAGAAGGAAGGACATGGAGAGAAGAGATGCATGCGTGTGGGGTCAGGAGGACAACGTGCATGGTGCGTGGGGCCCTGCGGCCTCAGGCTCTGTCTTCAGACTGGGGAGGAATTCCTTTGATGGCAACACAGGGGGCTTAAGGCTCAGGAGCACAAGGAGGATGAGAAATGAGGCTGGAGAGTTATGCCAGGACCACAACGAAGGACTCGGAGTGCCCTGGAATTTGCACGTGTGTTGAGAGCGGCAGATTACCCGCTGAGGGCTTTAAGCAGCGAAGTGATGTGAGAAAATCTTTTTTTGTTGTTGTTTGGAAGGAAGCCAGAGCACAGAGGGACCCCCGCTGGTGGTGGGAGAAATTAATGCTAATGCTTTGAACCCAGATTATCAAGCCCTGTGATAAAGCCGCTAAGTCAGTACTGGGCGTGGGGAGCCAGGCATCAGGTGGGGAACTCATTAAATATAGATATTTGCCCATGAGTTAAGACGATTATGGAGTCTGGTTCCAAGGATTAGAGGCACAAACAGCCTGTTGACTTCTGTCCCTTGGCAACAGAAGTCCTCGTCAGAAAGGTGTAGAGCAGCTGGGCCCCCCTTCAAACACAGAAGGGAGTTATTTAGCGTCAGCACTCTCTAGCCAGATTAATCTGGCAGCCACCTCATGGAGATTTCACATCTTTCCTTCCTTCCATCCATCTGCTCTTCTTCTACACCATTCACTCATCATCCCAGCCATTCCTCCCCCTAGCTTTCCTTCCCTATCTTTCCTTTCCCCTGTCCTCTGTCATCAACCCATCCCTTTCTCCCATCCATCCACCCAGTCTTCCAACAACCTATCTGTTCCAATCAGCTCTTCCATTTTTTTTTTCATATGCCAATGTCCCACCCATCCATCCTTCTATCCAGCCATCATCTATCCATCCATACCCATCCATCCATCCACACTTCTTTCCCTTTACCCACTCATTATCCTATCCACTCATCCTTCCATCTTTCTTCCCATCCACCTAGCCTTCCCACCCAAATAGATGTTTATCCACCCACCCATATTTTCACCCACCCACCAATCTGTCATCTATCCATCCTTCCATCCAAATATCTATCCCATGATGCTTTCATCCTTCTATCCGTCTTTCCATCCATCCATTTCCCCATCCACCATCCTTTTTCTTTCATCCACCGGTCTTCATCCATCCATATATCTCCATCCATAAGTATTTGGATGCCTGCTGTATTTCAGGTTCTGTGCTAGGCACTGGGGAGTGACCAGCACACAAGATAGACAAGGTCTGTTCTTTCATGCAGGTGACCTTCTTGAGCAGGAGACAGGTAGTAAACAAAGGTGGAAAAAGAGAGAGATGGATGCTGCAGACATCCTGGACATCCCTCAAGGGCTGTGAGATTGACTGGATGACTGCTTTCCATAGAGTAGTTGGGAAGACCTGTCTCTCTCTTTCTGAGGAGGTGATATGAGCTGCAACCTGAATGGTCCAGGAACAAACATGCACACTTTCTTTTGGTGATGGGAGGAGAGCATTCTAGATGGAGAGAGTAGCAAATGAAAAGGCTTGGTCCACGAATGAGTTTGGTGTGTTTGAGGGACAGCGGTGGGGCTGGGAAGGGAGAGGCCGGCAGACAGCAGAGGGTGATGACCTGCAGGAGGATGGGGCCAGGTCCCAGGACCCTGGACGTCAAGCTGAGAAGTACAGAGAGCAGTCACCCCTGGAGAGTGACCCGACCTGACCACGTGAGTGTCTCCAGCCCCATCTTCCCTGCCTTTGTCCTGTATCATTTTCTTACTGCTACTCTAACATGCTACCACAAATTAGTGGCTTAAAACAACACAAATGTATTATCTTACAGTTCTGATGGTCACATGTCTGAAGAAGGTTTTATGGATTTAAACCAAGGTGAAACAAACACACTAGGCATCCTGTTGCAGAATTCATTGTTACCTCTTGGCCATGTATTAGGAACGTTTTCCCAAGTCAGTAAGTAGACCAATGCCCCGTTTTAATAGCACATGGAATCCCAGTGTCTAAATATATCTAATTCTGTTAACTGAGTGGACATTTGTCCCCCCACCCCTTTCCCATGTTTTGCAATGATACACAGTGTGGTGATGGGCTCCCTTGAACAGGCATCTTTCTCGATTCATCTTTATTGCTGTTTGCTTAGCATTCAGGCAGAGGGACTAAAGTCAGACCAGTTACTCTTCTTTAGTGCAAAACACCCAACTTCTTTCCCCAGCAGTGGCAGGCTGCTTCCAGCAGGGGGTGTCATGAGTCAGTCCTACAACTGTCCTTGACACCTGGTATTCGCTTCTTAATTAATGATAGGTTCCAGACCCCGCAGAGTAGTGCCCCGGGCCCCTAACTTTCTCAGGGTCTGTTGGCAACTCTGAAATCTGTTGGAGATTTCAGATGTCTCCTTCCTCTCTTCTTTCCTTCCTTCGGTCTTTTTCTTTCTGCAGATTCAATTATGCTCACTTCCTCTACGCATCCTGGACCACTTTTCTGAGACTTCTATCAGACACGATTATCAAAAATTGGAGATGTCACTTCTTGTTTGCTGGAGGGCTGGGACAGTCTGAAGGGGCATCGCTAGAAGCAAACTGCTGGTGCTTGCCTCTGCGGGGCCCTCGCTCAGTAAGCAGATGACACTGGAGGCAGGTAGTAGGAAAGAGGCTCTGGTCGAGGGGAGGGGGCGCATGGCTCTCGGGGGGAGGGGCTGAGAGCCTCATGCATTTGTCCTCCGAGGAGCTGCCACCTCCTCCTTTCCCCAGCGCTGGGAGTCCTGGGCTCTGACATTGGACAGTAGCATTTAGCTAGAAGCAGGGAAGGGCACTGGGGGAGGAGGCAGGACACCAGGAAGCCACGTTGCCAAGCGTGTATCTGGGCTGCTTGGGCATCAGATGCAGGGCACGCACTGGGATTTCACCACCAAGAAGATGCTCAGGGAGGATCCAGATTCCTATGCAGTCCCTGGGGAGTAGAGCAGAATGTGTGGACGCTTCTACAAGCCTCCAGGGGGGGAAGTTCTCCTGGGCTGGCCCAGAGTGACCCAGGGTGCGGGAGGGGGCCATTGTGTCAAAGGGGAGTCTTTGGGCCGGAAGCTGGGGCCAGTGTGGCTCTAGGTGCTCATGTGTGTGTTGGGGGTGGGAGATCTGTGTCCCCAGGGTGCAAGAGGGGGCCGTTGTGTCGAAGGGGAGTCTTTGGGCCGGAAGCTGGGGCCGCTGTGGCTCTAAGTGCTCATGTGTGTGCTGGGGGTGGGAGATCTGTGTCCTGGGCCATCAGGTGACTTGGGACTCATCTCCACGTTCACGTGTCAGGGCAGTGAATGGCAGAGCCCGGGTGACAGTGTTCTGATTGTGATGGAGCCATCTCAGCCCTTGACCAGCTGGGTGACCCTGGGCAAGCTATCTCTGAGCCTTGGCTTCCCCATCAGTGACAGGAGGCTGATGATAGTGCCTGCCTCATAGAGTTATCATATGCATTGAGCATCTTCTTGGCTTAGAGTAAGACTATGTAAGTGTGATTGTTGTTATTGTTATGCTTCCACGATGGCTCAGAGGGTAAAGAATCCGCCTGTAACGCAGGAGACCCGAGTTCAATCCCTGCGTTGGGAAGATCCCTTGGAGAAGGGAATGGCAACCCACTGCATTATTCTTGCCTGGAGAATCTCATGGACAGAGGAGCTACAGTCCATGGGGTTGCAGAGTCGGACGCGACTGAGGGACTAATACTATAGTTATCACGGTCTACACCATGCACACAGAGGTCACAAATCCCCTGTCCCAGGGGGTGAAACCGCCAAGAATGAGGGGTGTGGGTAGCAGTGGGTCACAGGTTTTCTGTCACCCTTGGACGCTTGGCTGCTGCCTAGGCCCCCTGTTGGGCTGGGTGTCGGGCACCCGCTCTGCACAGCCCACTTCATGTCGAAAGCGTTCAGCTTTGGTCAAGAGTGCGGCTGGTCCCTCTGACAATGACGCACATCTCTTTGTGTCCCAGATGTGCTCATCAGCCATTCACCCCCATCTCATTTCCTATCCTTCTGGCTGATCCGTGGGCGCGTGAGATCATTCCCCAGCTTTTTTTTTTTTTTCCAGTTGCCTTTTGTGATGTCCCCAGATCACAGGCGCCATGAAAGTCAGTTATTTAGACCAACTTTCCAATCTTCTATGATGAGATCACCATGTTTGACATGTAATAAAAGCACTGACTGTGTGTTATATTCTATACAAAGTCTTTATATTCTTTTAAAAGTTTGCACATCAGCCCTCTGGGGCAGCGGCCATTATTGTGCCACTTGATGGTGAGGTATGTGTCAGAGTGTGGACGCATTTGTGCTCCAGGGGGCATTTCTGGGAAGTGGAAGAGCTGGGATTTGAAGCCAGGGCCAAGGTCTTAGTAATAGGTGACCACTGTAGACAAATGGGAAACTATAGATTAGTAATAAAGGGGCTAAAATGAAATCCACCCAAACTCTACCGTCCAGGGGAAGCCACTGTGAGCATTCTTTTTGTTTTGGCAATGATAGTTCCTCTTTTACTTCCAGTTATCATAACATTCGTCATATTGACTTTTCTTCATGAGTCCCATTTGAGACTTGTCAATTCTACTGATCCTTTTAAAGACCAAATTATACTGTCATTAATTGTCTTAATTTTATGTTTTTAATTTTATTAATGTAACCTTTTCTGCTTATTTTTATGACTGACCCTCTCTTCCTCTTGCTTTAGGTTAACTTTGTTCATTTTTTTCTAATTTCTATAGATAGAAGCAAATCATTAACTTGAGATGTTTCTTTTATTCTAATATAAGTGTTATAAATATGCCTCTAAGCACTGCTTTAGCTACATAGTACAAATTTTGATATGTGGTATTTTCATTTTTATTTGGGTCATAGTTCTTTCTTAAGATCTCATCTTTGACTTATGGATTATTTAGAAGTGTTATTTAATGTCCATGTGTTTGAGGATATTTCTTTTGTCTGTCTTTCATTTATTCCTATTCCAATTCCATTATGGTCAGAGAGCATACTTTGTATGATTTGATGCCTTTTAAATGTGTTAAGGTTTATTTTATGATCTAGTATATGGTTTATTTTGGTGAAAGCCCCATCTGCACTTGATAAGAATCTGTATTCTTCTGTTATTGAATGGAGTGTTGTATAATGTCTTTGTTGCTGTTTAGTTGCTAAGCTATGTCCAACTCTTTTGCAACCCCATGAACAGTAGTAGCCTGCCAGGCTCCTCTGTCCATGGGATTCTTCAGACAAGAATACTGGAGTGGGTTGCCCTTCCCTTTTCCACACCAAGCGTGTTTGTGATGGGAGATCCAAGGCTGTGAATGGTGTCACTGTTTGTCCCGCTTGGGGCCTCCTTCCTGCCCCCCTGTGGCTTGGTGGAGCTGGGTGGCCCCAACACCACAACTCTGGAACCCACCCCCTATCTATTTGCATTTGTTAATATGCTTGGAGAGTCTTTGTTATATTAGGTTCAAAGAAGAGGACCCAGAGCCTTTGAGAGGAAGATCTGTCCCAGAGAACAAAGAGCCTGAATTGCCTGAGGGGTCCAGGACGAACACGCCTGGTGTGTGGTCCCTGGAGCCTCACAAAGAGCCTTCTCTCCAAGAGAACTCAGAACTAGAACTTGGAGTTAGCACAACTGGACAAAATTTCCTAGCTGAATGTCCTGATATGCAAGGCAGAGCTGTGAGGTCCCACAGAACATGGCTGAGAAGCTGCTGCTTGGTTTTGATCCACAGAGTAGAAACGCTTTGGCGTGTCAGTTACGTTATGATGCTTACAACAAACCAAGCAGGTGCTCACCTCAGGGCCTTTGCACCTGCTTTGTCCATTGCCTGGAAAATGCCTTGACCTTCTCTCCATACAGGTGATTCATTTTTGTTACTCTGATCTTGGCTAGGATGTCACCTGCTCAGACAGGCCTTCCCTGCCCACCCCTGTATTTATCTGTCTCATTCCCCCTGCTCATGATTGCTTTAGTGTCTTCATAGCGCCCGCCACCCTGAGATAATCTTGTTCATTCATTGCTTTCTTGTTCTGATAGGGGAGGAACACTCCCTCTCCCCTCATTACAATGCAGGCTCCCCAGGCCTACAGGAATAGCTGGTACGTAGTAGATGCTCAGTAAAAACGTTTAACAAATGAATGGAAAATTTCTGCCACTGTGGCATGGTTTCCGTTAGCTTTTGACCCAGTTAGAGGAAGCAAAAGAGGAGGAAAGGCAGGCATTGTGTCTGTTTTGTGTGTGTGTGCGTAAGGAGTGGGGGCTGTTTTGTAGTGACTGCCTGTCTACCTGCACTTGGTGGGCCTGCTTCCCCTAGAGCCATCCTCCTCTCCTGCTGTGGGGGACTCTACAAAGGGACTAATTCCAGTGGACAGTCCACCCCCAGCTGTCTTGTCACTGGGCTCCGCCAATGGGAGGCCCTGATGGAAGGCAGGCGGGCCGGAGGCAGAAGTGGGGGGAGGGGTTTCTCCCCATCTCTACGCTGGGAGCAGGGCCCTGAGCAGTGGCTGTCTCCTCTGTGGTTCCAGCATCACCGGGCATCATCCTCCTGTGACCGGCATCCCATCTCCATATCACCCCCCACCGGGGGGTGGGGCAGCGGCGTCTTGCTGTTATTTGTCTCCAGGTCACCTCAGACTGTCCCTTGTTCGGCTTCTCAGCCCTCCCGTAGCTTGTGTGACCAAGTCCTGGCATTAATCCACCTGCTTTAAATGTGTATCATTGTTTCTGTCTTCCTGTGATACAAAAATCAATGCCTCTGTAATAAGATAAATAGTTGAATAAGAGCCAGAAAAGTGTCTGAGGGCTGACTTTTCAGGAATGGATGCAGAGGAAGAACAGGACCGGGGCCCCGAGCAGGGCTGTCACCTTTCCCGCGCGCCAGCCAGGGCTGGGACCCTGCATGCCCAGCCAGGCAGAAATCGCCTTCTAAATGTCTGTTCCCATCACACAGTGATTTATGGTGGGACGGCATGTTTCTGCAAAGCGACAGATTCATGTGCACCAGGCACTGCTTAATAAGGGTCAAGGATTCTTTCCTTCTCTTCTTTTTTTACCCTGCTGTCAAGCTAGAGCATTCTCCAAGGTCCCAGTGGGGAAGGGCACGGTGCCCTGCTGTGTCCACGTTGACCACTTCCCACCAAGTGGTCCGAATCACTGACCCCCCAGGAAGGGAGAGGCAGAGGAAGGAAGGAGGGGTTTGCGTGGAGTCATCATGTGGGTTTTGACAGTGGTGTCCCCAAGGCCGAATGGAACCCCACCAGGTTCCCTCTATCTCTCAGGGGGGCTCCTGGCTCTAGGGGGCTGCTGGCTGTCAGGCAGATCAGTGTCCTCTGCTCCTGGGGGATGCTGGATGTCTGCAGAAAACCCTGGCTCAGCCCACGCTGAGGCTCCTGCCCTGCCAGGGCAGCACCATCACACTTCCAGGAAGCAGGCTGGCCAAGTACCCAGGCAGACCTGGGTTCACATCCTGCCCCTGCCAGTTGGAATCGGGCAAGTGTCTTTGCCTCACAGCCTCAGTTTCCTCTTCTGCTGAGTGGGATAACCTTGTAGGAGCTGCCTCAGGGCTGGTCTGAGGATTAAGGACAGGCCTACATAAAGTGCCTAGTACAAAGTATGGCACATAGTAGGTATCTGCCTACTCAACAAATGTGAGTCCTAACTCTTTCCCCTGTAGCTTCTGCTTTCATAGATGCTCATCAGCCACATTAGACAGAAACTTTATTTGTATCTGTCGGGATGTATGCAGCAGTCACTAACAAAAAGCTCTAACTCTCCTGGCTTAACCCTAAGGAAGATTAGCTGGTCCCCTGTAATAAGAAGCCCAGAGGTAGGACAACTCCAAGACTGACTAAATTCAACAACTCAAAAACGTCCCCAAGAATTCAGGGTTGTTTTTTATTCCCATGCAACTATTTCAGTGTTGGCCTCACTCTCTGATCAGCTCCCCTTGTTGCGGCAAAGTGGCTGCTGCAAATCCTGGCACTGCAACTTGACTGAGGAAAGTTTAGATGCACAGATGGATCACCACTTTTCCATAGGACTCTGGGTATCAGGACCACTTTCCCAGAAGCACCGCCCTTGACTTCTCCTCATACCTCATTGGCCCAGATGAGATGACAGACCCATTCCTGAGCCAATCACCAGTAGGGGTTGGGTGGTACTACATGATTGGCTCCAGCCAATCATCCAGGTGGTCAGAGCTGTAGGGCGATCATCCACCCTCATCACTAGGTGACTGATCTTAAAAATCCTGCTCCCACCATCTTTTTCTCCAGTTCCGCCCCTCATTTCAGGATACAGGAAGAGCCTGCTTCTCACCCCTTCAGACCTTCACAATTTTACCTCCCAGCGGGATGGGGCTAGAGGCAGGTGGCTCCTTCCCGGAAGACTCTTCCCACCTGGTTGCTCCTCCCCACCTCTGGTTTAGTCAGCCCCTGGACTCAACTCCCCCCTAGGTCTGGTTTAGACGTCATCCCCTGACGCTGCTCCTCACCACCCGATCTGAAAGGAATTCCCCATCCCACAAGGTACCCCACAGTCACTGCCTCAGACTTTTAGGTCATTTTAGCACGTAGCACAATTTACCTGCTTTTTTGGTCTGTGTCTTCCCACTGGACCATCTCCTTCGGGACAGAGGGGATCTCCCTCACTTTATCCAGTCACTCTATGTCACAGGACACAGAGATCCTGATGGCCCCAGGAAAGCACAAGATAAGGCTGCTGTGTACAAAACATGGGAAACATTTGTTTCCCAGGAAAGTTAAGCCTTTGCTTGAGGAAAGGATTGTGAAATCTCCAGCTCACCTCCCAGGCCTTATATCAGCAAAAGGGAGTGTTCTGATGTCTACCTTTTCTGGAGTCAGAGTTTTTTTTTTTTTTTTTTTCCCCTTCATTAAAAAAAAAAAAAAAATTTACATGCTTGGAATTTAAATAGCACCTTGGATGGTTTCACCCGGCTTAGGTTTTGTGGAGCCCCCATCAGTGGCATCATGGATTGTCTGATCTTGACCCTCAAGGGTCAAGGTTGAAGAGCCTGCTTCTCACCCCTTCAAGGTTGACTGAGTCGAGTGATCGACCAAAAGAAGCAGCTCCTTGCTTGTCTTGGCAGCTGAGCTGAGTTCTTGGGATCATTGCTGAACTGTTGAATTTAGCTACCCCCTTGCCCCAGTGTAGGATACAGGCACAGATAAATAGAATCTGTTTTCTGTCCTTTTTTTTTTTTGGCCATGCTATGTGGTTTGTGGGATCTTAGTTCCCCCTATAGGGGCTCAAGTTTATTCAGCCAGGTCAGGGGACTTGGTGGTAGATGGCTAGTGACTTGGGTCACTGGCTGGTATCGTGCCCAGTTGCTTCAGTTCAGTTCAGTTGCTCAGTCGTGTTCCACTCTTTGCGACCCCATGAATCGCAGCACGCCAGGCTTCCCTGTTCATCACCATCTCCCGTAGTTCACTCAGACTCACGTCCATCGAGTCCATGATGCCATCCAGCCATCTCATTCTCTGTCGTCCCCTTCTCCTCCCGCCCCCAATCCCTCCCAGCATCAGAGTCTTTTCCAATGAGTCAGCTCTTCTCATGAGGTGGCCAAAGTACTGAAGTTGCTTAGTTGTGTCAAATTCTGTGCAACTGCCCCACCCCCCACCCGTAGACTGGAAGCTGCCAGTCTCCTCTGTCCCTGGAATTTTCCAGGCAAGAGTACTGGAGTGGGTTGCCTGTACTAGAACCAGTAGGCTGGTTCCTGCTCCAGGGGATCTTCCCAACCCAGGGGTTGAGCCCCTATCTCCTGCATTCCCTGCATTGGAAGGCAGGTTCTTTACCACTGGCACTACCTGGGAAGCCCCACACTGGCATCAAGATGGTCCAGCAAAGCCATCTGGGCCGCAGCCCTGGAAGAGGGGTGTGGGAGCATCCATTTTACTGATCAGTGGGTGTTCACTGAGCCCCTACTATGTGCCAGCTGCACAGTAGGAAAGAAAGAATAAACCAAAAACTGTATAGACAGACACTAGCCTGGCTCTGAGGGTGCTGACTGTCTATCCGTCAGGCATGGTAAGAAAGAGTCGTGCCTTCCACCATCGGGTTGTGTGGGTCTTGGCAAGCAGAGGTACATGAAAGCCTGCTCTAGGGGAACTGAACTGGTCTGGAGCGTTTCCAGGATGAAGGGGCTGTTTCGCTGAGAGCTGAGGCTTAATGAGATTACTCAGTAGGGACTTGGCTGGCGGTCCACTGGTTAGGACCCCGAGCTTTCATTGCCGAGGCCCGAGTTTAATCCCTGGTCAGGGAACTAAGATCCCACAAGCCACATTGTTGTTGCTCAGTTGTGTCTGACTTTGTGACCCCATGGACTGCAGCATGCCAGGCTTTCCTGTCCTGCGCCAACTCCTGGAGTTTACTCAAACTCATGTCCATCTAGTCAGTGATGCCATCCAACTATCTCATCCTCTATCACCTGCTTCTCCTCTTGCCCTCAATCTTTCCCAGCATCAGGGTCTTTTCCAATGAATCAGCTCTTCTCATCAGGTGGCCAAAGTAATGGAGCTTCATCATTAGTCCTTCCAGTGAATATTCAGGACTGATTTCCTTTAGGATGGGCTGGTTTGATCTCCTTGCAGTCCAAGGGACTCTCAAGAGTCTTCTCCAGCACAACAATTGGAAAGCATCAATTCTTTGGCACTCAGCTTTCTTTATGGTCCAACTCTCACATCTGTACATGACTACTGAGAAAACTATAGCTTTGACTATACAGACCTTTGTTCAGGCCACATAGCACAGCAAAAAAAAAAAAATAATAATAATAATTTAGTCAGCAAAGAAAACCAGGAAGAGTGTTGGGAAGTGGAAATAGCATATGCAAAGGCTCTGTGGCTTAGGTGCGTGGTGAATGTGTGTGTGTGTGTGTGTGTAGGGAAAGGCTGGAATGTGGCGGCAGGGAGAAGCAGGAGGGAATGTGTAGGGACAACGGCCCTAAAGGTCAGGCTGGGGACTGTTCGGGGAGAGGCCAGCTTTGTCAGGGCTCCTGACCCTGGCTCTTCATTAGAATCAGCTGGGGAACTTTGGAAACCACTGGGTTCTGATTCCCTTCATCTGGGTTCGACCCAGGTGTGGATGGATTGACAGCCCCTCCTGTGGGTGATGCTCCTGTGCAGCCAAGAGGAGAAAGGCCAGTCCAGACTGACAAGGCCCTGGGGAGTGTGTTTTTATCCACATCCCAACAGGACCGTGGTAAGGCCTTCAGCTCAGGAGGGGCAATGGAGAGGGGTTTCATGATCAGAGGTGCTTTTGGGGAGAAAGACAAACAAGCGGCAGAGGGAGAAAAGCTGCTTTGAGGGTGAGTCCAGGTCCTGTGGGCAAAACCGCAAGAAGCCGGCAGCAACCTGGCCCGGCAGCTAGAGAGGGGCCGAGCCCACTGGTGGAACTGGTCCCAGTCTCAGCTGTGGGAGGAAGGGGCTGCAAGGCAGCCAGCCTCCCCGCCTAATCTTTCCATCTGTGTCCCTCAGCTTCATGACTTCCTGCTGCTTGAAAGGGGACCTCGCCCCACAGCCATCCTGAATGGCAAAAGAAAGCGAGGGAGCTCCCAGTGGCCAGGGCGGAGGGTCAGTTCCCGGGGAGTCTGGTCCCAGACCAGTCACTCCGGGGCGTGGGAGGAGGGGAGCAGTGGAGAGAAGTGGGAGTTTCCCGGCTGGAGAGCAGAGTCAAGGAGGCAGAGCGGAGGTCAGGGACAGGGCGGCTGGGTGAAGTGAGCTTAGGGCTGGGGTCTCCAAGGACGGGCGGCCAGGGGACATCTGCTATCTGCTGTCGTTCACCGGCTGGAGCGAAGCAGGGCAGGCTCTGCTTCAGGCCAGCTGTGCAGCCTTTCCCAGCGGCCCTCCCTCCCTCGCAGAGGACACTGACGAGACCCGGCACCTCCTACACAGACTCACCTATCGTCTCTGTTTAATTCTGGCTTGGAGGGTGCAAAGCCTTGCCCAACGTCACACAGCAGTATTGGGGCCCAGGGTCGTCTTCAGGCACACAGCCCAGGGCCTACTAGACTTTTATGGGCCCAGAAAGGTGTGTTAAATTCTCTTAAAATCAAAGGAAGTCGGGACATACCTCTCAGTCCAGTTGTTAAGACTGCGCTCCCAATACAGGGGTCACAGTTTCAACTGTTAGGAAACTAAGGTCCCGCGTGCCACACAGTTCAGCCAAAAAAAAACCCAAAGAAAAGAAAAAGAATACATTCCAGCTTGGATTATATTTATCTTTTTATCAGTGCAGTCATAAAAGATTATTGTTACTATTATTTCTTTTTAGTAGAGGAAAGGCCCAGGAAGGCAAAAGCACCAAGGGCGAATGGAACAGCGTGACTCTGTTCAGATGGTAGCACCACCTCACCACTGGGTAAGGGCCAACCCAGGCTCTTCTCCTGCCGCCGCCCTCTTCCTGGGCAGCAGCGTGTTCCGACCCCATCAGTCCGCATCTCAAGCCCGTTCTCTGTCCAGCCTCACCCTTCACTTCTCAGATGTGTGGCCGCTTCCGGGGAGACCTCTGCTGGCCTCTGTGACTAGGTCACAGCGCCTCCCCCCGCAGCCCAGCTGCCCATGTTGAGTTTAGCTCCTGTGGACACACAGTACAATGGTTTTGAGCCCAGACTTTGAAAGCGAATGTCTGAGTTGCAGTCTCAGGTCTGCCAGTTATCAACCATCCACAGTTTGGCACGTGAAAAAGTTGACTTAAAACTCAACATTCAGAAAACTAAGATCATGGCATCCAGTCCCATCACTTCATGGCAAATAGATGGGGAAACAATTGAAACAGTGAGAGTCTTTATTTTGGGGGGCTCCAAAATCACTACAGATGGTGACTTCTGCCATGAAATTACAACACTTGCTCCTTCGAAGAAAAGCTATGACCAACCTAGACAACATATTAAAAAGCAGAGACGTTACTTTGTCAACAAAGGTCCATCTAATCAAAGCTATGGTTTTTCCAGTAGTCATGTATGGATGTGAGAGTTGGACTATAAAGAAAGCTAAGCACCGAAGAATTGATGCTTTTGAACTGTGGTCTTGGAGAAGACTCTTGAGAGTCCCTTGGACTGCAAGGAGTCCAACCAGTCCATCCTAAAGGAAATCAGTCCTGAATATTCATTGGAAGGACTGATGCTGAAGCTGAAACTCCAATACTTTGGCCACCTGTTGTGAAGAACTGACTCATTTGAAAAGACCCTGATGCTGGGAAAGATTGAAGGCAGGAGGAGAAGGGGACGACAGAGGATGAGATGGTTGGATGGCATTACTGACTTGATGGACATGAGTTTGAATAAATTCTGGGAGTTGGTAATGGACAGGGAGGCCTTGTGTGCTACAGTCCATGGGGTTGCAAAGAGTCAGACACGACTGAGCAACTGAACTGAACAGTTTAGCAGTTTGTTCATTTCTCTGACCCTTAGTTTTCCTGTCTGTAAAATGGGGATAGTAAGAGTACTGACCTAACATAATTTTGATAGATTAAATGAGTGAATATTTTTAAAGCACTCCACTGTATGTCTGAGACTCAGTCTCCTTATCTGTAAAGTGAGATAATAGCTATTTAATAGAGTTGTGATAGGTTAAGTGAATTATTATTTTTTTATGCACTTGAAACTGTGCTTGGCACCAAAAAGTACCGTCAAAGTGTTTTTTAAAAACACTGATTAATATCTGACTCCTCCACATGTTAAGCCCTGCAAAAGCAGGGGCTAGGCCTGGTTTTACTCTTGCCAGTCTGGCACATAGTAGGTACTCATTCAAATGTTGGAACAAATTGAATGTTCTCTGTTCTTCCTTTTTATGCTTCTATGTTTCTTACTGCTGGGAGTCACTCACACTTTAGTATAAACTATGAATTTAATACCCCCGTCCCTTTTCTTGAAGCACTTATTTGCCTGATTGGTTCACTGTGGAAGAAATGTTTTGCCTTTTAGGGAAAGGAATCACTGCCTTGGTGATCTGGTGGGGAAGCTTATGGGGGTTGGAAGGGCAGGATTTCCTCCTAGACCCTGTAACCCTGGGCCACGTCCTCTGCTCCTTAGAGAGCATGCACTTGCCCCCTCTGTATTTTTAAGGGAGCCATTTTCATGTCTTTCTGGAGGAGGAAAGCAGTCGGCCAGTGGTGGCTGTCAGACCCTGGCTGGCAGGATTCGCCAGCTGGCCCCTGGCAGCAGAGGAGATGAAAGGCCTCGCCAGCTCCAAGGCTTTCCCAGAGGAAACCTCGCCCACAGTTCTGCAGGAAGTCACACTCCGGCTTGATGAGTCCCAGGAGGGCAGCCCGCTAAGCTCAGGATCAAGTCCAGGTATCCAGAGCTCAGATCAGCCAGGAGGACCTCCGCCACTTGGAACATAAAGTTCTGAGGCTTGTCAGGAATAGGGGAGGAGCCGCCCGCCCTGACATCCTGAGGGGCCCCCTTAGCCCCAGCTGGGAGTGTCCAGGCTGGCTGTCAGGCCGGGACCCTGCCTCACCCTGATCAAAGGAAAGCACTGCGTTCCCGGGCGGATTTGTACCATGTTTATTTCTCATCTCAGAGCCCTTTATCCTTCCTTATGAAACCCACAGGGCCGCCGTGTTCCCAGAATAGTCGCCCTTGTGGTAAAGGCTTAGGGAAGAGCATTTTCACAAGTTAACAATCACAAGACATTAACTGATGGGACATTGCTTGGCGTCCTGGGTCCCCGTGGTCCGAGTCCAGCTGAGGAATTGATAGCTCAGTTGAAGAACATTTATTGAGCACCTGCTGTGTGCCAGGCCCTGGGAGATGTCCTGAGGGGATGCCGGAGAGGTCAGCCATGAAGGGGGGCTTCGGGAAACATGCCTGACTTTTATGATCATCTCTTCGTCTGTAGATGCCCTTGTGGAGTCGTTACGATGATGTGTTACTCTGTGCATCCTGCCATTGCCTCCTGGGTGCTGATGCAGCCTGGCATTGTGCGGGGCACCGGGGTGCATGCAGTAAGAGAGATGCGGGGACTTGACCTTGAGAGCCTACATCCCACTCCAGGGTGTAGGAGCTTCCCACTGTCACTGTGACGAGTGACCACAAACTCCATGTCTCAGATGAGAGAATTGAGGAGCAGTCAGCACCCCGCAGACCGAGGCTGAGCTAGGACCCGGCCCAGGGGCATCTAAGCCCAGAACTGCCCCTGGTGGCATCATAGTGATCAGACAGGACAGGTGTGGAGCCCCAGCTCTGCCACCACTGCCTGACCTTAGGCAAGTATCGTACCTCTATTTCTCCATCTGTAGAATGGACATCATAGCAATGCCTGTCTTGGGGTTGCTGAGAACAGGTGATAGTGATAGAGTACGAAGTTTGTGAAATACAGAGTTGTGTATAAAACACACACAAGCTGACATTTATAGCACCATTAGGATGTCCGTGAAGTGCTTTACTTGCACAAATGCACATAAATCTCCCAAGAGACCGATGACGTATGAGTAACAGTCCACATGCCCACGCTGGAGAGGTTTCCAGGGCTCAGGGGCACTCTTCCCTCAGCCATGTGCTCCACTGGGCCCCGTTCAGCAAGTCTTCCAAAGAAGTTCTGTGGGCAGAAGAGTTTGTCAGACCAGCTTCGAGTTTGGACAGAGTAGCAGCCGGAAGCCCCCAATCCATCCCCCGTGTGCCCACCCCCACCCGGCCCCAGCCAGCCCCCAAAGCCAGCACCTCTCCAGGGGAGGGGACTGCCCAGCCTGCAAGGAAGTGCTCATTATCCCTGTGGGACAGGGCCACTCCCAGCCACGTCTCCAAGCAGCGTGATGCCCCCGTCTGCTGCCGCTGCCTTCTGAGCCGCCTCGGTTGCAGACGTCTGGCGGGGAGTCTCTGGGGCCAGATGGAGTAGGGCAAGCTAAAAATAACCCGGCGGGCGGCCCCCACCAGGGGATGGGGGTGGGGGCCTGGGCTGGGCGCGGACACATGATCCCAGGGACCCGGCCGAGTGGAGCCGAGAAACTCTCCGGCAGCCCGAGCACACTTCTGCTCCCCATTCTAGGACCCACTGGCTGGAGCACCCCTCTCCTCAGACCATCTAGGAAGAAACACCTCGAACCAGCTGCAGGATGGGCAGCGGCCGGAGAAAGGTCAGCGGGACTCTGTGCTTCCTGCTTCTGCTGCTCCTTGAAGGCGCTTCCACCAAGAACCTCTGGAAGCGGGCATTGCCCTCGAGGCTGGCGGACAGGTCCCGTGTAAGTGCCCAGTTCAGGGGGGCTGGGGATTGGGGGGAGATGGGCAGTTCTCACCCGCCACACGCGGGCAGGCTGGGGCAGGCGTCTTTATCTGAATTGTGCCAAAGTCAGGTGGGCAGGCAGACGGACCTCACAGCCCTCAAAAGTCTCCGTGCCTGGAAATAGAGAAGCCAGGGGCCCCTAAAAACACACGGCGGACAGCAATGGGCTTTCCCTACCCAAGATTACTTTCTCCTGACAAACAGCACCTATTTTAAAAGTCCAGGGACTTAAAACTGAGTGTTGTTTCTCAGCAATCAATAACCAAATGTCCTTAGGACGCAATTATGCTTCCGTGTGCTTCCTGACTCACTCAGTACACACTTGATGGAAACTGCTCTGGGCCAGGCTCCGTGTGTGGTCCTATGGGTACAACACAGAGACAGCAAGCAGCTCCTGCCCTTAGGGTGGCGTCATTGAATAGGGTAAACAGCTGGGTAACATGTGACAGCCATACAGAGGGATGGCATACCATGACCAGAGGTGAGAAGCATGGCCCTTGCAGCCCTGAGTGTGGATCTGGACTCTTGCTCACAGGCTGTGTGACTTCAGGTAAGTTGTTTGACATCTCTGAGCACCAGTGATCTCATCTGAGAAAGACTGTGCATTCCTTTCAGTTTATTTAAACAAATAGGCAGTTAGATGGCCACTGTTTACCCAGGTTGCCCTAGGCTGTAAGGATGTCAACTTGTATCCCCAAGCCTTGGGGAACTCGTGTTACCCCCACAGGCCTGGGGTTGCAGAGAATGAATGAGAAGCTAAAGGAAAACGTATCCGAGCACATCTGATTTTCCTGTGTAGGTCTGTGGGTTTACTGGCGTCATTGTGCCAACAGCATTTGTGGCCCTGTGCCTTTGTATCCCACGTTGGTAATTCTCCCGCTATTTCACACTCTGTTTTTATTCTGTTATATTGATCTGTGATCAGTGATCTTTGATGTGACTATTGTGAAAAGATTGCGACTCACTGAAGGCTCAGAGGACAGTTAGCATTTCTCAGCAATAGGGTATTTTTGTGATTAACGTGTGTACATTGTGTATTTTTTAGATGTAATGCTGTTGCACGCTTAATATGCTGTGGCATAATGTAAACGTAACTTGTAGGTGTGCTGGGAAACCAAAACATGGATGGGATTGGCTTTACTGTGGTGGTCTGAAACCACACACACAGGATCTCTGATGTCTGTGTGTCTGTCGACAAGCGTTGAAAAGGTAAATAATGCAGGAAAGGGACTAGGAGAGAGACTAAGGTGGGTGGGGGAATGTCATTTTAGGTTCCCTGCTCCAAAAGGAAGCACAGAGGAATAGAAGGTTCAGGAAGATACCACTAACACTCTCAGCCTAAGGGTGGAGAGTGAATGACTCCATATCCATCAAACACAGCACATACTGAGTGGTCCATGTGACTTGGTGACTTTTGCTTAAATAATTATGAAATTGGCTGCTCTTTGGCTCCCCAGAGGGAATGTAGCTTCTTCACAGTAGGGCCCGATTCTGTCTCCCTCAGTGCCGTGTTCTTGGTGCCCTGCCAGGTGCCTGCCATGAAGAAGGCTTCCCATCCATTCTTGTGGGTAAATTATGGGCAAATACAAAGGAAGCCCAGAAGAATATGTACAGCTCTGTGCCAGGTTGGGGATATTCACCTCAGGGCTTTGAAGGATGAATAGGAGTTTTCCAGGCAGAGAAGAGGGTAAAGGGAATGTTTAATGATGCCAGGCATGGTACAATGTATGAAGCATATTACTTCCTAATTATCTTGCTACATCTTAACCACGCTCCCTGCTCTCAAGATTATTCATGTCTGTAGCACCTACGAGGTAGAAATACCATCCATCAGGAGCTTTTACACATCTCTTCTCCACTCCTCATTCAGCAGTCTTGCACTGGTGACTTGAAATCAGCCACGGTGGGAGTATTTACACCATGGAAACTGGCACAGACTGACTGCATGTGGAGAGCTGGGTGTTAAACCTGGACAAGTGTGTCTGCCAGAATCCTGCATGCTGGCTCCTCCCCTTCCTGAAGCTCCGCCCCTTGGCAGAGTGGGCAGAGGGGGTCTGGGGAATTTCCTGGACGCTTTGCATTTTCCTGCTCTAGACACAGGGCCAGAGAGGAAGACAGGGGAGGCCCTTTTGGGAGGCTTGTAAGGAGAAGAAGGCTTGTCCTCTGTGAGCCTCCGTTGCCTTGCCTGCAGCCTGGGGGAGAGTGGTGCTGCTTTGCAGTCCAGAGAAAAGACCACAGGAGCCTCCAGCTCAGGGCCTGGCAGGGGAATACCGCTCTCTATGCACTAATAAAAATAAAGACAGAGCCAGATATTTACGAGGCTAGATAAGATGGAATAGGCCAGGGAGTGGAATGTTTATCAATAGCCCAAGAGCCTTTCTGGGGAGCTCAGGGTCTGTTCTGTGGAGCTGGTGTTTTGAGCTTTGCTTTCCTGGCATTTGATGAAAGTCATAAGAACAGTCCTTCCTACATGTCAGGCCAGGTGTTCACCCTGCGTTCTATCTCAGGATCCTCTGAGCAAACCCCCCAGATGGGACTCACTGTGGCCGCCATGGCGGCCTGGTGGCCTGATGTGTCACTGTGGCTATAGGTCTGTTTAGTCTCCTAAGCACCCATCTGGGGCTGGAAATGGAGATAGGGCTCCAGTCATGGTAACCAAAGCGGAAACAGCCCAGATGTCCACAAGTTCAGAAAGGATCAACAAAACAGGGTCCATCCACCCAGTGAAACATTATTCAGCCATAAGAAAGAATGACATGCCGGGACACGCTCCAGCATGGATGAACCCTGGAAACCTTATGCTCAGTGAAAGATGCCAGTCAGGGGACTCCCCTGGGGGCCCAGTGGTTAAGACTTCGCCTTCCAACGCAAGAGGGTACGGGTTCGATCCCTGGTTGGGGAGCTAAGATCTCACATGCCTCATGGCCAAAAAACCCAAAAGATAAAACAGAAGAAACATTGTAACAAATTCAATAAAAACTTTAAAAATGGTCCAGATCAAAGAAAGATGCCAGTCACAAAATGCCACATAGCCTGTGACCTATTGCTATTTATGAAATGTCCAGAAAAGGCAAATTCATAGGGACAGAAAGTAGATTAGAGGGTGGCCAGGAGCTGGGGTTGGGGTAGGGATTAGGAAGTACTGCTTACTGAGAATAGAATTTTTTCAGAAACTAACATAGTTATAAGTTATAACTATACTTAAAAGTATAGTTAAGTATAAGTCAACTATACTTTAATTAAAAAAAGAAAAGAATTTCTGTTCGGGAATGATGTAAACGTTTTAGAAGTATAGAGGTAAGTGGTTGCACAATATTGTGAATTTAGTCAGTGCTACAGAATTGTGCACTTCAAAATGGTGAAAGTGGCAAATTGCATGCATCTTACCATAATAATTAAAAAAAAAAAAGGGAACCTGAGGGATTCCCTGGCAGTCTGGTGGTTAGGACTTGGCACTTTCACTGGTCGAGGAACTAAGATCTTGGAAGCTATGCAACATGGCCAAAAAACAAACAAAACCCCTCAAATACCTAAGGTACTTCTTAGGGATTCTGTGAAGGTCTCCTGGCCAGGTTTGTCTTAGTTTCGTGGCTCCTCCTCAGAGGAGCCTTCCCTGGTCCCAGAGTACCCTGTTTATGTCTCTCTTAGAAGTTTTCTTAATTTCTCAACTTCTCCTTCGTAACATTTAGCTCCCATATTATCATCTGCATGATTTCTTTTTTTTTTTTTTTCCGGCTTTGTTTCATTTCTCATTAACTTACTCGCACAGATAAACAAAAGGAAAGCGATTTGTTTGCTTCCTCTGTGTGATGTTTGGTTGGTGTCTGTCGCTTGTCCCGGAGCTGAGCCATGTGAAGGCAGGGCCAGTGTTTTCTGGCTCAGGTTAGCACTCCTTGCATGCACCCAGTGCCTGGCACATAGTAGGCCTGAGAACTATGAATTTACCATGAAATGAATGAATTACATTAAAAATTACATTTCCAGAGNTGGTTGGTATCTGTCGCTTGTCCCGGAGCTGAGCCATGTGAAGGCAGGGCCAGTGTTTTCTGGCTCAGGTTAGCACTCCTTGCATGCACCCAGTGCCTGGCACATAGTAGGCCTGAGAACTATGAATTTACCATGAAATGAATGAATTACATTAAAAATTACATTTCCAGAGCAGAAGAGAAGGGGTGGAAAGTTCTAGAAGACTCTCAGGTACCCAGCAGGGCTCAGTGACCACACCAGCTGGAGGAGTTGGCCGAGTTTGCGGCCCTGCTCTGGACGTGCCCTGAGATGGCTTGTCCTGGGGTGAGATCCCGGGTTTCTGAGCCCCTCCCAGAGGAAGTGTGAGCCTTGCACCAGACTCTGCTCCTGGAGCCCGGGTGTCAGGAAATGGCATTCAGCGCACACTGAACTCTCATCCCGCCATTCCAGGGAGAGACGTATTTTTAGATCTTTGACGTCCAAATTCCAGAGGAAGAGCGAGTAAAGCTTGGAGGAAAATTGGCTTTCTTCCTGCACCCAGCAAAACCAGTCCATCCTGGGATGCATTTTTATTGGTCAGGCCATTAAATCTCTGGAACATTCCAAAGAAGGGTAGCGTTCTCGCGGGGCTCAGAGGATCGGGGGCGGGGTGTGTGTGGAGGGAGGGATGTGGTAAACTGGGGCAGCTCTGGAGACTGGATTCTTTCTCCTTAAATGGAGATGGTTTCAGTTTTTTTCCCCCAATTATAAAAACAATGATGTTGACTGTGCAAGACGTTCAGACAATACAAAAAGTCACGAATAAGTAAAAATGGTCTAAATTCTCCAGAACGCAAGCTCTGTTGATATCTTGGTATATGTGTGTGTACCTAGACTTTTTCATGAAGTGCTTATACTCAGCACACATTGTTTTTTTAACGATATTTTGCTCATGTTGTTCAAATTTTTTTTATTGAAATGAAGTTCACATACTATAAAGTCAGCCACATAAGACCGAACCATTCGGTGGCATTTAGTACATTTGCAATGTTGCACAACCACCACTTTTTTCTAGTTCCGAAGTATTTCCATCACCCTAAAAGGAAACCCCAAACCCACTAAGCAGCTGCTTCCCACTCCCCTCTGCATCCCTGCTGCCTGGCAACCACCAATCTGCTTCCTGTCTACAAAAATGTCCCTGTTTTGGATGTTTCATACAAATATCATATTTGTGTGTGGAATTTGTGTCTGGCTTATCATTCATGTGGCTCTGTACCTTGCATTTTTCATCAAATGATGTACGGTGAATGGCTTCTCCAGTGGCTCAGCAGTAAAGACTCCACCTGCAGTGCAGGAGACACAGGAGACGCTGGCCTCATCCCTGGGTCGGGAAGATCCCCCGGGAAAGAAATGGCAACCCACTCCAGTTTTCTTGCCTGGGAAATCCCACGGACAGAGGAGCCTGGTGGGCTACAGCCCATGGGGTTACAAAGAGTCAGACACGACTGAGTGAGTGAGCACGCACTCATGGTGAATATGTTAATATGATGGGTCCATGTTCTCTTTTCAAAGACTTCTGTGGTGTTCCAGCGGATTCGCCATTATATATTTATACAGCTTTGGTTGGACATCCAGGCATGCGTTGGACTCGTGGAATTGGGCTTCCCTCTGAAGCAGTCCAGAATTAATTTTTCCCTACTCGCTTCCTGAAGGAATCGGCAGAAGAATGGCTTTGGAAATATATAGAGGCTTCCAAAAATATTCCCCCAAGGAATGAAGAAAAGAATAGCTACCAAATTGAAACCTTAAGGGAACCATCTTTACCCACGCAAGGCATGCAGCACTGGGATGTTGCCTTCCGAGCTGTACCGTAGGAACTCTAAAGCCCGCTCGCTGTGCCATCCCCTGCTGCTGCTGCTGCTAAGTCGCTTCAGTCGTGTCCGACTCTGTGCGACCCCATAGACGGCAGCCCAACAGGCTCCCCCGTCCCTGGGATTCTCCAGGCAAGAACACTGGAGTGGGTTGCCATTTCCTTCTCCATTGTGTGAAAGCGAAAAGTGAAAGTGAAGTCGCTCACTCGCGACCGACTCCTAGCGACCCCATGGACTGCAGCCTACCAGGCTCCTCCATCCATGGGATTTTCTAGGCAAGAGTACTGGAGTGGCTTGCTATTGCCTTCTCCGGTGCCATCCCCTAGCAGGGATGAAAAGAAAAGATGGAGGACCTGAGTTGTCTGGGATATTCGTGAAGGATGTTGTCAGCCTGGAGTGAGGTGAGATTTGACATGCTGTTATTTTCAGCTGAGTGGCAACGGAGGGGAAGGCTGGCTAGAGCTGCAGAGAGCAGGGG
This sequence comes from Cephalophus harveyi, assembly GCA_006410635.1. NCBI lineage: Eukaryota > Metazoa > Chordata > Mammalia > Artiodactyla > Bovidae > Cephalophus > Cephalophus harveyi. The sequence goes on from SJYT01054070.1 coordinate 870,099, forward strand.
CCAGGGTGAGTTCTTTCCAAAAGGTGTGCCTGGGGAAGGAAGTTACATACCTATATCCAGAGCTGGGGCTGGTCCACAGGTGGGCAGGAGGCAGGACCATGTGAGAGAGGGGGACCCCAAGCCGACAAAGCAGGAGGAATCTCGGAGATTGGGAAGCAGCTCCCCAGGCCCAGGCTCCCGGGACAGGAATTCACCAGAGTCAGACCCAGGTTTGAATCTTGCCCCTGCTGCTGCCCAGCTGCATGACCTGGGGCGAGCGCCTTCAGTGGGTCTCAGTTTCCTCATCAGTAAAGTGGGTGAATCACAGCTGTGACCTTAGAGGACTGTGCTGAGAACAGTGAAATTCAGTACCTGTTGACCTAGCACAGCGTTGGCTCACAGTGGGAGCTTAATAAATGCCACCTGCTCTGCCGTAATTAGGAAGGCAGATTGGCCCAAGTTCAGAGCCTGGCGCTCTCCGTATGGTGTATGTGCCTCGGTTTTCTCACCTCCACGGTGGGGACACAGGTAACCACAGGGGAGCGATGGACGCCGCCTTGGGGGACCCTCAGAGAACAGTGCTGGGGCAGCTACTTCCTCTGAGGAGCTCTGCCAGTCTGCCTGCCCCCATCTTCAGAAATGACGGCATTGCTGCAGGAGGGTTTCTTGCTTAAGCGTCTTCAGATCCCAGTTACTAGCAGATCTTGAACTCCTTGGAGGCAGGGACCAGCTCAGAGGTTTCTTTAGCATCTGCCTCAGCATCATGCCTAGAGCTTCACACAGAAATAATAAAACCAAGGGATCAGCATTAGGGATCTCACCCGCTCCCTCCGCAAACCCCTGCAGCAGGCACTTACTTCTGGGCCCATTTCATAGGTGAGGAAACAGGCTCACAGAGGTTATTTTCCTGTATGATGACACAGCTGCAGGGTCCAAGCCAGACTCAGCTGGCTCCCATGCCTGAGCTCAAATCCGTGACTGTTCGTGAGGTCACGGCCATGGTGCTGTCTGCCTTGGTACACTTGAATGTGGGACATGGCTCTGAAGTTCTTGCCCCAAAGGAAGAGGAGGCTCCAAGGCAAGGAGGGGTTTGGGGTCTTGGCAAGCCTTTGGACACCGAGGCCACTGACCCCAGGTTTATATTTTGGATGCTTTATTCTGACTTTAGAAGGGAGGCGTGTAATACTTGGGCTCACGACCCTTCTCTGCCTATGGCCTTGGGCAAACCTGTAATTCTCTGAGCACCTGGGGCCTGCCCCGCTGGACTCATGGGACCAGAGACTATGCTGATGCCGGGGGAAGGGGCACCGCCCACACAGGGCCCGTGTGATTAAACAAACACGGAGGGGCACCGCCCACGCAGGGCCCATGTGCAGGTTGGACGCGCAGGAGGGGCTTGGCACGTGGTGAACCGCCGCTCTGTGCTGCCCATTTCACACCTCCATGATCACATGTTCCCATCAACCGCAAGGAAGATGAACGGAGCACCTGCTCTTGGCCACGCACGGTCAGAGGTGCTGGGGACACAGATGGGAAGAAGGCAGAGTTCCGAGGAGAAAAAACGCCACAGTGGATCAATGCGCAGGTCTCCCAGGGGTGACGGAGGGTCAGGCAGGCCGCAGGGAACGGGATCACCAGCTAAGGGCGTGTGAGAGCAGATACCTGCACTGTGTCAGGGCCAGAGCTGGGCAGGCGTCTTGTGCAAAGGCCCAGAGGGGGACCTCAGAGGCGCCAGGGCACTAGCCAGGAGTGAGCGAGAGGGCAGGAGGACAGGAGGGAGGCCAGAGAAGTGAAGGAGCAGGGCCGTGAGACCAGCTGGGGACTGACCTTTAGCCCACAGACTCTGGCCTTTAACTTTTAACCCCCTGGGAGCTGGGAAGGTAATCTATTTATTTCATTGATTAAAGTCTGTTCTTTCTCTTCCTAATCCTTTGTTTAGGACCCTCTGTGAGCATCACCTTGCTTGACATGAAATATTTTTCAAAACATTGGATCCTTTAATCTGGGCCCCTCGGTGAAATCGGTTCTTTATCACCCAGGGCCATCTGTTGTTCAGGCCTCACCATAAATCACTTGGGCGATTTGACTTCTAAGGCGCTTATCTCTTTTGTTCTCTCCCAATTCCGAGAAGCGACATCTGAGTTTTCCTCAGAGAGCCCTGGCGCATCTACACTGGATCTCTCAATGTGCCCCCCACCCCACCCCCGTCCTGCTGGGGGCTGCCCTTAGGAAGTCACCCACCTGGGAGGCATCGGAGGTGGGGGAAAGCATGTCCCGTCTGATCTCCGGGTTCTGTTAAATTTCATAAATGAGGCTCAATGTGAAAACAGGCTGGGCAGAAAAGCCGGCAGTCCCTTGCCAGTCCCACTCAACATCCCTGCTCACCCTCCCAGGGAGGCCGGGGCAGCTGTCACCTCTGATTAGGATTCCAGCGGCGGGGCCCCAACATGGGTCCAGGGTCGTTCATTCTGAAGAAAATGAGCTGGGAGTTGACGGCGTGGGATGGTGTGTACTGCGTGTAGCTTGGAAATTATTGCTGAGGATACAGGAACTGGGGGGTGGGACGGCCGAGCAGGCGGTGGCAGAAAGGCTGAACCAGAGCTGGAAGATCCGAAAGTTACAAGGTTGCCCCTTTTGTTTGGGCTTTGTTTCTGCCAGATGTTGGCTTTGTATTCTTTCTTTTTTTTTTTTTTTTTTGTTTTCACAGATTAAGTGGTTTCGATAAGGGAGGAAAGATGAATTCTCTGGATACAAAGTACTCCACTTAAAACAGATAAGCAGCAAGGGTGTACTGTACAGCCTGGGAATTACATTCTGTGTCTTTTAATAATGTATCGTTTGAATCCACCGTAAATAACTGAACCACCTTGCCCTACACCTGAAGCTAACACAATACTGCAAATCTATATATATATATTTTAAAGATGATTCTCTGAGTGAAGGGGGGCAGACACCCCACCCTCCCCAGGCTGTCCCCCCAGATGTGTATAAGAGACAGGGTTAAGACTTCGCCTTCCAACGCAAGAGG
>SJYT01054070.1:873486-895949 GCA_006410635.1 Cephalophus harveyi
CCTCCCTGTCCATCACCAACTCCCGGAGTTCACTCAGACTCATGTCCATCGAGTCAGTGATGCCATCCAGCCATCTCATCCTCTGTCATCCCCTTCTCCTCCTGCCCCTAATCCCTCCCAGCATCAGAGTCTTTTCCAATAAGTCGACTCTTTGCATGAAGTGGCCAAAATACTGGAGTTTCAGCTTCAGCATCATTCCTTCTAAAGAAATGCCAGGGCTGATCTCCTTCAGAGTGGACTGGTCGGATCTCCTTCCAGTCCAAGGGACCCTCCAGAGTCCTTTCCAACATCTATTCAGAACCTATTCTTGGTGATCTGACGACCCCTACAGGGCACTGGGAGCAGCGCATGGGGTTTGCAGCCACCCTGGTGCCTCAGACGATAAAGAATCTGCCTGCAGTGCAGGAAACCCGAGTTCGATACCTGGGTCAGGAAGATCCCCTGGAGAAGGAAATGGTTACCCACTCCAGTATTCTTGCCTGGAGAATCCCATGGACAGAGAAACCTGGTGGGCTACAGCCCATTGGATTGCAAAAAGTCAGACATGACTGAATGACTAATACACAATAGCTGCAGAGGCGGGGCGTTCAGACAGCCTTGACCTTTGAGGGCATATGCCATTGTGTAGCTTGCCTTTATTTATTTTACTTAACATAAAGTTTTTCCTGTTAAGTATTTCTACTTGTAAAATTTTAATTGTCTTTAAATTGAAAAAAAAATCAGTGTGTTCATGGCAATATATATATTACAATAAGGAGAAAAAAGTGTTGACAATAGGAAAAATCTCCCTCAACTTCAGAACCTAATTCTTCTCTCCAGAGGTAATCTTTGACAATAGTTGCTTGTGTATTCTTGTATATCCTTCCAAAGATGTTCTAGGCCTGTATAAATATATGCATATTACATGTGTGTGCATATGTATATTTTAAAACATAGGTGCAGAGCATACAAATTGTTCTACACTTTAGTTTTCTTTACAAACCACCATATCTTGGGGGATTGCTCGTAAGCAGGTTTTAGTGGCTGCATGCTATTGCAGTCTGCAGCAGTACATTATTTACTTGGACAGTACAAAGGGCAGAATTTTGAAATATATATATGTTGGAGAATTGGAGGATCAGTAGTTACAGTGTTTTAGGTGGAAAGAGTAATTCAGACAATAGCAGGCAGTGGGGCAATCCAGGGTGTTTTTTTCGCAGTGACTTACTCTGTCTCTAACTGTGTGTGCATGGGTGTGTGCACGTGTGTGTAGGCGTGTGTAAGACCTGCCCTCCAAACACCCTACCCTCAAATCCAGAAACCAAACAGTGCTTCCTGCACAGATGGCGTCTGGTGTCACAGGCATCCAGGGTGGCTTACCTGGCATGACTTCAGCTCTCCCAGTCCCACCTCTAAAAGGCTTATTTTATTGGCCATGTGTCCATACTTCTTACATGTTAAATAATATATCATATTATTCACTTTTTCTGGAAACATAGTGCCTCAACGTGGGAAAATCCTGAGTCAGGCTCCATTAAAACACACTGCGGAGCCAGCAGCCAGATCAAGAAGCAGAACAGGGCCACTGTGTGTGCTCTTGTGACATCGGGGTTTTCTTTTCTTTTCTTTTTTTGCTCAGTATTGTTTGTGAGTTTTATCCAAGTTGTCGTGTGAATTTATTCATTTCATGTGTGATTTGTAAATTCTCAAAGTTCTATATAAACATATGGAGGGATAAGTATATATGTATATACAGAAATATACAGGTGTACATATCTATGTGTGATATGTATATATGTACATATATACCCTTTTATATGTAAATATATACAAATCCGTACATACATAAATGCATCAGGATAGATGCTTGGTTAACATACAATTCTCCGGATGATTCATCTTTTGGCTGCTGCTGGCCTCACCATCAGTGAGCCCACTGTTTGTCAGTGAGCCCCACAGTTTGGGGCTCTTACAAAGAGAAACAGCATCTTTTCATAGTCAGAGCAACCTTCAGACGGTGGTTCTGCCAATGCCAGGACGCATTGGCTCAGAGAGGCCCAGCGATTCCACCGCGGCGCACAGCACCCAGCACATCCCACTGATGGGCCTTCTTCCCATAGGCGGAGGAGGTAGGCGGTTCCCGTCAGCCCCGCGCAGACCGCTGCCCACCGCCCCCGCGCTCGCTGCCCCCTGGTGCCTGCCAGGCTGCACGCTGCCAGGCCGACTCCGAGTGCCCGCGACACCGGCGCTGCTGCTACAACGGCTGCGCCTACGCTTGTCTGGAGGCCGTGCACTGCAGGAACAGCTGGACTTAAACCTGGGCCACCTAGGAAACGGGAACATAGCGCTCCTGAGGCAAGCATCCAGCTGCATGCAGTGAGCGCCTGCTGTATGCGGGGGCTCACCTCTCCCAGAGGAGAACTACAGTCCAGAGGACACCCATTCCAGGGAAAATGTTTCCTCCTATGAAGCTGGGGGAGATTCCTCAATAAAAAATCCAGATTTCCAGCTTTTCTTAAAAACACTGGCCCGCATTCCCTGGGCCACCATCTGCTGCAGCCTTAGGTGCTCCTACATGGCAGGGGAACCCCTCTAGTTTTCCAGAGACCCCACCAGGGCCCCCCAGTTCACTCATGAGGCCTGGTCCTGCGGGTATTTGAGATGGAGACCTGACACCTTAGCGATCCAGGTGAGGACGCAGACTCCTGGGTTCAGATCTGCTGGCCAGCTGGTGACAGCCTTAAATCCCCACCTGTAAAGCAGGAATGAGAACACTCGGCTTCCAGAGAGTGCCAAGTCCCGAAGTGCTTGCTCAGCCCCATGTGGGGCTAGGAGCAGGGAATCATGTTTGTTGAATCCTAACGGGAATCTCCTTGGGAGAAACAGTTCTCAGGGCATCATCTTTGGAGGGAAGGTGTTTCAGATCCCTTTTGGAGAGCTTCGGGAAGGGAGGGGTAGGAAGGGAGCCTGGGGGGATGGGGAGGGAGGTGGGGGTCTCCACTGAGTGGGGAAATGTGCCCTGAGAGGGTAGGATGAGGGTAGGCAGGGGGTTTCTCTCCATTCTGCTTGGGGCTGAGCCTTTGGAGCACAGAAGTCTGGTAGGACTGCGCTGTCAGCCAGAGGCTCTGCTTCCCGTGGGCCTTCATTAGTAAGCACCCCCCCACCCCAGCCCCGCCAAAGCCAAGGTCAGAATGAACACACTCAGTTTTATTCAGGGTGAGGTCATAGTGATGAGAAGGGACTCAGCACCCTTAGTAATGCTCATCATTACAATCGGTGCTGCCTTTAAGCACTGCCTCTTGGCCAGGCTGGCTCCTACAGGGCCTTTTACAAGAAGGACAAAATGGCACCCCTCCTGGTGGCGGAAGCACACAAAAGTACGCCTATCTGCTTGGACAAGTCTAAAAACTGTCCCCTCCTTTGGGCAGAGACGGGTATAGGAACTCTAGCCTTACTTGCTGCCTAGAACAGGTGTTTTTGAGCAGTGCACAAAGTGAATAACTGTTCATGACATTCCAAATAGCCTTTCCTTGCACTATCTCATTTAATGCTCACACGCTCCCATGGAGTGGAGAGACCATTGTCAGCCCTGCTTCATAGCTGAAGATACTGGAGCTCAGAGAAGCTAACTACCTTGCCCAGAGTCACCCAGCAGGCAGAACTGGAGCTTCAGTTGAGTCTTCTGACTGTGCGGAAGTGTCCACTGCCTTAGGCTCCGAGTGTAGGAATGTGGGGCTTCTGGGCCCATTTGTGGAATCCAGTCTTTCCCCCACATCCAGATACCCACATAGCTCACTTCCTCACCCTCTCAGATCTCGGTCCAGAGGTGATCTCTTTCTCAGGGGAGTTGTTGTTCATTTGCTAAGTTGTGTCCGACTCTTTGTGACCCAATGGACTGCAGCGCGCCAGGTTTCTCCCATCTCCCGGAGTTTGCTCAGATTCGTGTCCACTGAGTCAGTGATGCTGTCTAGCCATCTCATCCTCTGCCACCCTTTTCTCCTTTGGCCTTCAGTCTTTCCCAGCATCATGGACTGTACCTGCCAGGCTCCTCTGTCCACAGAAATCTCCAGACCAGAGTATTGGATCCAGTTAACATTCTGTTCTCCAAGGGATCTTCCTGCCCCAGGGATTGGCCCCCATCTCCCGCATTGCAGGATTCTTTATCATCTGAACCACCAGGGAAGCCCCTCAGGGTAGTTTCCCTCTCTGTGATCATCTTTACTCTGGCCTTGCGGCTTGCCTCTGGTTCCTTACTGCCTTGTGGCTTAAGCTTTCTTTATGGCTCAGTCTAGAATATTATGCTTCCTTTGTCTTCTGACTGTTCCCTCTATTTGAAAGTCAGCCCCATGAGGCAGGAAGTTTGATTTGTTTCAGTCACTGCTATATCCCCACCATGTAAAAGTTACTCAGTGAAGGGTGGACGAATCAGTGAAAGCCTGGCTCTCACTGGCCAGCAGGAACACTCGGAAAAATATTAGTCATAATAATTATAACAATAATGTTTAGCACACATTATCTCGCCCTTGGCACTCTTGACCTTTGGGTTTGGATAAATCTAATTGATGGGTGAGGAGTGAGGGGCTAACCTGGGTGTTCTGTTCATGGGACGTTGAGTGGCACCCCTGGCCTCTCCCCACTAGATGGCAGTAGTAGCCCCACCCCTGCACTGGGACAGCCAAAAAACAATCTCTGGACTTTACTAGATGTTTCATCTAGGGGCAAAATCGCTCCACATTGAGAACTGCTTGTCTAACATGACTAAGCAGCTTATACACTTCCTTGCACTCTGCTTGTAAGTTCCCTTTCCCTCCAGAGCAGACCCTGAGATAACGTCTTGGGTGGAGGGAATTCATCTAGTAGGTGATCCCAGAAAGTTCTAGTTGGAGAGCAGAGAGGCAAGGCCCCGGGCTTCCAAGCCTTAAAGGTCTGCACATTTATGGGAGGTCTTGACGAAATTTCAGAATTCCAAAAAGTATGTCAAAGTGTGGGCTTCTCTGGCAGCTCAGCTGTAAAGAATCTGCCTGCAAGGCAGGAGATGTGGGTTTGATCCCTGGCTTGGGAAGATCCCCTGGAGGAGGAAATGGCAACCCACTCCAATATTCTTGCCTGGAGAATCCCGTGGACATAGGAGCTTGGCGAGCTGCAGTCCACAGTGTCACAAAGAATTAGACATGGCTGAGCACACAGCGCACACATAGCTAAGGGTGTATGTTTCCCTATATAGGATGCATTAACACGTTTCCTGTTTAGTGAAAAATAGCATTGAAGATGTATTTTCTAACATTAAGCCTGAGGTGATGGGCAAAAGGAGGGAAGAAACAGGAAGCTGGAAATAGAGCTCTGGAACCATGACACCGCTTTCATTTGGAAGTTGCAACAGCTGGTCTGGTCTGTTGTTTCCATTTCTACACCAAGAGCAACCATCTTATAACTATATTGTACTCTTTTAAAGAAAAAGCTAACCAGCATTTTTACCAGTTTGCGTCTACATGCTCTCAAAGGCACTAGAAAGCACATCAGTCTCTTTATTTTGTCGTGTTTTGGAGTCAGACTAAAGCAGCGGCCATAAGCAAATGTGATCCCAAACCAGTTTTATTTGATCTCCAAAGCGCTTTAAAAAATAAAATCAATTGCCAACATGTAGAAACAAGTTTATCTTTTTTTTTTTTTTTCCAAAAAATACAGACTTAAAGTTTAAGAAAAAGAAAAAGCCACCCAGGGACTTGCCTGGTGGTTCAGTGGTTGAGAGTCCAGCTTCCAATGCAGGGAACGTTGTTTTGATTCCTGCTCAGGGAACTAAGATCCCCATGAGGCAGCTAAGCTCGCGCATCACAGCTGTCGAGCCTGTGCACTCTGGAGCCTGCGTGCTGCAGTGAAGCCCCATGTACTGCAAACAAGACTCAATGAAGCCAAATAAATAAATAATATTTAAAGCAGCAATAACACCCAGAGGCTCTGAGAACACTGGGAATGGCTGGCCAGAGCTGACCAACTGCTGACCCATTGAAGCAGAACACTCTCCAGCTGGCCATGGTCCTACCCGGCCTGCCTTTTTCCTTTAGGTTACTTCTCTGTCCCCAGAGACATTTGGGTTTTCGATCCCTGTTTGGGGGTTTGAAGACCTTCCAGTCTACTACATGGTCACGCTTCCTGTTAGAAAATGTATTGGTTAGAGAACAGGCCGTAAGGCTGTAACTAAAAGACCCATAAACCAAGGGGCCCAGCCTATGAAATATTTCCTTCTCCCTTGGTTAAAAGGCCAGAGTTGACAGATGGTCCATAGCAGGCAGGTGGCTCTGCTCCCCAGGGACCCAGGTTCCCTCTGTCTTGTTGCTCCACGTGGTCTAAGTGGGCCCCAGGCTGCAGGTTGCAGGAAAGAGAGGGAAGGGGACAGACAGGCATCAAGGCAAGGGCAAGACAGAAAGCTGCATCATCACCCCTGCTCACATCCCATTGGCCGGAACTCGCTTTCCATGGCCGTACCTAGCCACAGGAGCTGCTGGGAAGTGTAGTCTCCAGCTTGGCTACCCGGCGCCTAGTTGAAAGTCAAAAATCTGTTACTAAAGGGAAGAGGTGAACTTTTTTCAGGAGAACCACGTTGTTTTGTTTCTCCTTCGGGAGGGTCAGTGTTTCTTCATGAGATGTGAGTTGCCCCATTCCCAGAGGCTGGGGCATTTCTCGGCTGCCTGAAGAGGGCATTGACGTAACCATGCGTTATCTTGTCAGTTTTAGACTGGCTAGTACAGCCGAAACCTCGATGGCTTGGGGGCAACGGCTGGCTCCTGGATGGCCCTGAGGAGGTGTTGCAAGGTACCTGCGGGGTGACCCCCAACCTGATGGCACAGCCAGGGTCCCCCTTCTCAGGCTGCCCCCAGAAAACTGAAAACCAGGGGCAGCCGCAAGAGGCTGCTTGTCCTCAGATACCCCGCCCTCTTGAACCGCCCACACCCCCATAGAAGAGTGTGACTGGGGCTTGGCCAGGCTCTCAGAATCCCCAGAACACCATGGGGTTCGACTGTCCCTGGGACTGGGGCCTCCTCACTGGGTGGAGAGTTCAGAGGGAGGGGGGTGGGGTTTTCAGATCCTTAAAATCACCATGTGGGTCCGTTGTTCCCTGCTCATGAAGCCTCCTTGGGGGCGGGAGTGGTGGAGGACAGTTTCTGAAAGGAACAACAGGCAGCCCTGGGATCTGGACCACTGCAGGGGTGTGGGTGTGAGTGGACACCTTGCTGTGTGCCGCTCTGCTCTGTGGCTCTGCACATACACACGTGCACCACCGTGTCCATTAGGGTGTGCAGCTGTTTGTGGAGCCCAGTGGCTGTGCTTGGGGCTGTGTGTCTGAGTACTTGTGCAGCTGTGTTCATGATGTGTGTGACTATAGATGTGAAGTGTATGTGCAGGAAGTGTTTGTGTGTGTGTGCCTACGGATACGGCTAATATGTATGTGTGTATGTGTGTTAGGACTTGTGGGGTGGTGCAGCTGTATATGTATATTGGGATTTTGGTGTGTAAGCATATGTGTATGTGTGACTGTAAACATGAACGCGTGTGTTTCAAGGTGTGCAGGTGAACGTACATTATGTGTGTCATAATGTGTGTGAGGGCGTGTTTGGGGTCATTTGACTTTGAGCTGCCCCCGTGTGCATCTGTGTGTGTGTGCAGAGACCCCAGGCACAGCCTGGCATCTGAGTTACAGACGAGAGGCAGCCCCTCTGCCCCGCTGGGGGCCGCCCCTGAGCCCCCCGTGTGTCCCCCCCGCCCCGCAGCAGAGGCCTGCAGCACCACCGAAGATGGGGCCGAGCCGCTCCTCTGCCCCTCAGGCTACGAGTGCCACATCCTGAGCCCGGGTGACCTGGCCGCAGGCATCCCCAACCGGGGGCAGTGTGTCAAGCAGCGCAAGCCGGCAGGTGAGTGTGGACACCAAGCCCCACCTAGCTCTCCCTGGAAATCCCCCGTGGGAGACCCGTCTCAGAGGAAAGCCCGGCCTCTGAGCCTGTCCCCACCCTCCCCCATCTCTCCCACGGCCCTGCTCCAGGCCACCCCTCCCTCCTCATCTGCACAGAGGATGCTGGCGGGACCTGAAGCCACTCCTGCCTCATGCAAGGTGTAAGGTCGAGAAGTTAGGCATGGAATTTGCCAGGACTACGTGCAAGGGAAGAATCGGGCAACCTTGTCAAAGTTGGGCTCATTGGAGCTTTGAGAACACATCCTCCAGGCCCATGCCCCCACTTCAGCATCCCTCAGCCCTAATAGCTGAGGAGAGCACCTCAGTCAAGACCAGGATAGTCACAGTGACCCTGTTGGTCCGGAGAACCCATCACATGCATTTTCTACTGAAGCATTTTCCCTCTAATTTGAGAATTTTCTTTCTCTGAGGTGTTTCTGGAAAGACGTAGATGTTAAATCTCTTATACGTTTAGCATTATCATCGTTGTAAATAATAAAATTATGAGGCATGGGACTGTTTCAAGGTATCTTGGTTCCCGGAATTCTGAGCTCAATCTGAAAAAAAAATTGCGTGTAAAAGTTCATAACCAACCGGAAATCTGAGATTTCTCCTTCATCGCACTTGCTGTTAGGCATATGAGTGGGTTCTCCAGTCAGAGTGGCCACTTAGCCCCTTTCTGCTGCATGTGGCATGTAGCCCAGCCTTTCTTATCTTTCTCACTTTCCTTATCTATAAGCTGGGCATAGTTAAGCTGGGACCTCGCTGGTGGTCGAGTGGTTAGGACTCCATGCTTCTGATGCAGGGGGTGCAGGTTTGAGATCCCTGGTCTGGGAACTAAAATCCCATGTGTTGCGAAGCACAGCATCCCCTCCCCCCCCAAAAAAAAGTTAAGCTACTTCACAGACTCTTTGAAGAGCCAATGAGTTAATCCACGTAAACCACGTCTATAGTTTCTCAATCACAGATCTCAATCCGTTCTGTTGGCCCCACTGCTGTCTGCAGACACCACATTGCACCTTAGGTAGGCCAGGCCCCCCACCATCCTCAGATGCTCAGCCCCCAGGACAGGCCAGCCTGTAGGAACCTGCTGGAAGGAGCAGCCCTTTCCAGAAGAGAGAGGGTAGGGGCAAGGGCCGGCGGGCAGGGCGGCGGGCAAGTCAGGAGTCCTCTGAGCTGAAATGTCATTTTTATAACCGGAAAGACCTGGAGTTACCAGGCCTTTCTTATCGCCTGATTGCACACATTCAGTTACGTGATCTCCAAGACCAGGGTCAGTCAAACAAGTTCAGACCGGTTCTTGAGGAATCAGACCAATTCAAAGAAGACCCACTTGGAGGATGGAGATCAGCAAAGGGACATTCAGGTGACTGCACAGACGGTGCCTGAGGTTGATGGAGTCCACCTGGGTGCTCCCCTAATCCTCAGTGCAAGCCTGCAAAGGGAAAAGTATGACCACAAGCAGCCTCGGGTGTGGTTAAGACTAGGCCACACGACATGTATTAAATGAACCTTAAACAATACACAATCACATGCGCTCAGTCATGTCCGACTCTGCCAGGCTCCTCTGTCCATGGGATTCTCCAGGCCAGAATACTGGAGTGGGTTGCCATTTCCTTCTCCAGGGGATCTTCCCAACACAGGGATCGAACCTGGGTCTCCTCCATTGGCAGTCAAGTTCTTTATCACTGTACCACATTGGAAACCCCTCCAGTATACAGGAGATGCAGACAAATACCACTTATATGAGGGACCTAGAATCATTGAGTTCATAGAGTCAGAAAGTACACTGGTAGATGCCCGGGGTGGGGGCGGGGGTGGTATGGGAGCGGGGGTGAAGAGTCAGTATCTAACGGGGACAGAGTTTAAGAAGGAGAAAAATTCCGGAGACATGATGGTGAGGGCTGCATAGCAGTGCGAATGTACTTCGTGCCTCTGAGCCGTACAGTTAAATATGGTTAAATAGTATGTTTTATAGTATGTGGCTTTTACTACAATAAAAAAGCATTAAAAAAATAAAATATTTTCTGAAACTGGAAAAAAAAAGCACTATGAAAAAAAAAAAAAGATTGCAGGCCACTGAAATGGGGCTCAAACCCTGTGGCTTTCTTCCCAGATGACCTTGGGCAACTAATCTCACTTTTCTTAGCCTCAGTTTCTTCATCTGTAAAATGGAGCAATTGGGGGTCCCCATAGTAAGTGCTTCTTGGGGTGGTGATGAGGCTTGGATTAGAGAATACTTCTAAAGCCCTCAGGTCAGCGCCTGACAGAGTAGATCCTCAACAAATGTGCACGTCTTCGGGAAGAAGGCTGAGCCTGTCCACATTTTTCCCGCTGAGGAATGATCAGAGCCTTCTGGATGGAAATGGAAATGAAATTTCCCCTCATCTCGTCCCCAGAGGGCCGTCACTTAGCAATAATTGTTGATAATTGTACAGGACTTTGGAAACATCTTAAATTCCAACAACGTCCCTTGGAGCAACACTCTCGGGGAGGAGAGGGGCACTCCAATCCTAGGGTAACCTAGGAAGACACCTCTGGTTTTAAGTTTTTTTCTTTTTTTAAAAAAAGACGTATATTTGAAGTAATTTCTGACTTACTGAACAGTGGCAAGGACAGTCCCTTGGACTCTCCACCATCATTCATTAGTCGTTACTGTTCCTTTCATCGTACTTCTCTGCCTCTCCTCCCAGCCCACACCTTCCCTCTGTATAAATCTGCATCGGTATTTGGGGGCAGTATCAGAATAAATTACACCTCTCATGCCCACACCCAAGATGCAAGTCTCTGCTGAGAGCTGGCTGCTTCAGGGGGCTGAGGGTCATTCTGAGCTCAGTCTGGACCCTGACACTGGACGAGTTCATGTCTTTCTTGAGAGGAAGATGAACATGGGCACAGGCAGCAGATCTGATTTCTCGGAGAGCAGAGTTGGGCTCCTCAGTGCATATTTGATTTACTTATTACAATAAAGAAAATTATTGTTTCATTTTATTACTGAAGTCTGGTTGATTTACAATGTTGTGTTAGTTTCAGGTGTACAGCACAGTGATTCAGATATACACATGTATATTTTATGTATATATATGTATATTCTTTTTCAGGTTGTTCTTCCTTATAGATTATTATTGGCTTGTCCAAAATATATTCATTTGGGTTTTTCTATAACAAACATCTCAAGGAAAAGCCTGGACTAATGTTTTGGCCAACCCAATACAAAGTGTTGAGCAGGGCTCCTTGTACCATACAGTAGGTTCTCGCTGGTTATCTATTTTATATAGAGAGGTATGTACATGTTAACCCTAAGCTCCTAATTTATTTTTTTAAGCTCCTAACCCTGGCTCCCATGCCACTCCGAGGCTGATGGGCCTCCACGCTCTCCTCTGACAAGATGATTTCACTGATGCTGCCTGAGGATAACGTGGTCACGTAGTCCTGAGCAGGGGCTCAAATCAATTGATTTCTTTTGTTAAAGGGACAGTTTTGGTAAACACACCCAGTGTGAAGAGGGCATCTATTTCTGCACAGATCACAGTGTCCTTCCCTTGGCATCAGGAACTAGAATCCATTCCTAGGGAGACGTGAAGAGCAGGAATGTTTCAGAGAGCCTCGGGCCTGGAAAAAAGTTGTCATTTGCTTGGAAAATTGTTGTAAATAGTAGTCACTGAGATAGCTGATAAGCTGTCTGCCAGAGGCTGTAGTTCTGTCGCCTTGCACAGTAAATGTCAGTGCTGGCCCTGAACATTCTGATGATGGTTAGGATCTCCAGAGAACATAATGATTTTTATTGAGATATGATTGGAGTATTAGTTCCAAGTGCACAAATGTGATTGACCTGGTAGCCATCAGACAAAGCTCGTGGGTGGAAGGGGAGGGGTGAGCTGACCAATGCCAATTAAGTGAACTGTCTGCATAAGCTGGCCAGATTTCTCCACTCTGCCATGTTACACTTCCCCAACTCCTACCAGAGGGTGTTTCACTGCCCTGATTGGGGGGGTACTCTGGAAGTGGGTAGGGTGGTTGACAATCAGCAGTGGTTATTAGGTGGTGGGGATTCTTAGTAATTTGAGACAAATAAAATTACCTATAGTTGACCACTTTTTACACACAAAAGTAGCTGTTTTGTGTGGTTCCTGATAATCTTTGCTGCAAGTCTGTGTTTCCAACTAAAGCATTTCTCTTAATCCTCATAATAACTTAAGAGGTATTGATTTTATGCCCATTTCCTGGTGAGAAAACTGAGGCTCCAAGTGGGTTAGTGACCAGTGGAGTGAAGTTTCATAACTGAGTTGTTTTGTTTGCAGTAATGACTTTCAAGTCTCTTTTGAAAAGACTCAAAAACTGCTTGCTTTCCTTGTGAATGTATAGTGTAATGACATTTGCTGAACAATATTTTGGAATTTGCTTCCAGTTCATCTCTTAAGAGAGTGGTTCTCAAACTTTATATTAAAAAAAATACTGAGGGACATCCCTGGTGGTCCAGTGGTTAAGACTCTGCACTGCCCCTTCAGGGAGTGTGGGTTTGATCCCTGGTCAAGGAACTAAGAGCCTCCATGCCGTGTGGCACGACCAAATCAAAACTAACAACTTAATTTTTAAAAATACTGAGAACCCCACAGAGCCTTGTGTAGGTTTTGGCTATGGGTATTTACCATATTCAAAAGTAAAGCTGAGACATTCCAAATATTTGGCTGATTCATGTTGATACAGGGCTTCCCTGGTAGCTCAGCTGGTAAAGAATCCACCTGCAATGCAGGAGACCCCGGTTCAGAGGTTAAAGCGTCTGCCTCTGATGTGGGAGACCCGGGTTCGATCCCTGGGTCGGGAAGATCCCCTGGAGAAGGAAATGGTAACCCACTCCAGTATTCCTGCCTAGAGAATCCCATGGACAGAGAAGCCTGGTAGGCTACAGTCCACGGGGTCCCAAAGAGTTGGACACAACTGAGCGACTTCACTTTCACTTTCACTTTCCGGTTCAATTTGTAGGTTGGGAAGATTCCCCTGGGGGAGGCAACAACTACCCATTCCAATATTCTGGCCTGGAGAATTCCATGGACTGTATCGTCCAGGGGGTCACAAAGAGTCTGACACGACTGCGTGACTTTCACAGGCACAACACACACAACACATGTCGATATATGGCAAAAACCACCACAATATTGTAATTATCCTCCAATGAAAATAATTAATTTTTTTTAAGTGACAATGATAAACTCACAATGGCAGAAATAGTATTTTTCTTAAAAATGGGTCTGTTTTCCATACACACAAAGTGGGCAGAGTGGCATGGTTTTACATATTTGCAGTTGTAATATGTGTATTCAGAGGACAGGATCTTCATGTCTGCATCTGCATTTGATGGGCTGCAGTGTCACACGTAACATAGCTTCTGAAAAATTCTACCATACACTTGTGAGAGAATGAGAGTGAAAAACAAATCATTTCTTAGCACTGTTATGAAAATAGTTTTGACCTCATAAACTCTCTGAAAGGAGCTTAATTCTCTCATTTCTTTTCCAGATGGTCGATTCTTACGACAGAAATTTTACAAAGAATATCCAGGTAGGAGAAGGCCCATTCTTTCCTTGCAGAGGGTACTAAAAATGGTGGTGGGCATTTCTGGGATGAAGAACAGAAAGAAGCCCTCTAGGCTGTCCTGAGAGCTCCAGTCTGAAGCTGCTATGAAGGAAAATGACTGTATTCCACCTGGTGGTTCTTATGCCATCGGCTGGCACTTTGGGGATCAGATGCTAGGAAGCTAAGATGCTTCTGTTGTGCAAAATCTCTCCTCCAACCTGAGCAGTCCTTCCTGCGGGTGGGAGCCACTCCAGGCTGCAGGCTGGGACTGGGGCAGCGGCTCAGGGATGGCTTATAGAGGGCAAAGTGGGAACTAGGTTTTGAGAATAAAGGAGACACCCTGTGGTCTGATGGTGGGCAGGAGGACTTACAGCAAACACAGCTTCATGCTAAACATCAGAATGTAGGACTCGATGTACAAAAGCTCCTCCTACTTTCATTCAGGGAATTGAAACATCTGGTTGACACCATCTTTCCAGCCAGTCATCTGTCCAGTTATCCACTGATCCATCCATTCATGCAATCATCCATCCATCCAGTCTTCCACCCATCCAACCATCTAGTCTTCCATTCAACCATCCAGTCCTCCTTCCATCTTTCCATCCATCCATCCCATCTTCTATCCATCCAGTCTTCCATCCATCCCTCCAGTGTTCTATCCATCCAGTCTTCCATCCATCCAACCATCCAGTCTTCTATCCAACCATCCAATCTTCCTTCCATCTTTCTATCCATCCATCCCATCTTCTATCCATCCAGTCTTCCATCTATCCACCCATCCATCCATCCTGTCTTCCACTCATCCATCCATCCATCCTTCTATCCATCCAGTCTTCCATCCATCCATCCAGTCTTCCATCCATCCATCCAGTCTTCCATCTATCCACCCATCCATCCATCCATCCTGTTTTCCACTCATCCATCCATCCATCCTTCTATCCATCCAGTCTTCCATTCAACCATCCAGTCCTCCTTCCATCTTTCCATCCATCCATCCCATCTTCTATCCATCCAGTCTTCCATCCATCCATCCAGTCTTCTATCCATCCATCCATCCATCCAGTCTTCCATCCATCCATCCATACAGTCTTTCATACATCCAACCATCCAGTCTTCCTTCCATCTTTCCATCCATCCATCCCATCTTCTATCCATCCAGTCTTCCATCTATCCACCCATCTATCCATCCTGTCTTCCACTCACCCATCCATCCATCCTTATATCCATTCAGTCTTCCATCCATCCACCCATCCATTTCCATCCTGTCTTCCACTCATCCATCCATCCATCCAGTCTTGCATCTGTCCACCCATCCATTCAGTCTTCCATCCATCCAGTCTTCCACTCATCCACCCATCCATCCTTCTGCCCATCCAGTGTTCTGTCCATCCACCCAACAATTCATTCAATCATCCATCCATGTGTTCTTCCATTTGTCTACTATATTTTTTTTAAGAATTGACAGTACATATTTATGAAGGGAAGGGGACGACAGAGGATGAAATGGTTGGATGGCATCACCAACTCGATGGACATGAGTCTGAGCAAGCTCTGGGAGTTGGTGATGGACAGGGAAGCCTGGCAGGCTGCAGTCCATGGGGTCGCAAAGAGTCAAACACAACTGAGCAACTGAACAAACTCTCCATTCTGTGCTGCAGGTTGAGGCTACATTTGTGAATATGGTAGATCCAGTCCATGGCCTCACACAGCTAATATCAAGCAGGAAGTCACAAAATGAGTAAAGTCCAAGTGGTTATTTGGTGACTGCAGTGATCAGGACCACTGAGGTCACATTCAGGACACCATGAAAATAGACAGGGATGTAGGGAAGGCTTCCTGAGGAGGGGACACTGAAGCCCAGTATGAAGAATAATAAACAGTGGGCAGAGGATCGGCGGATGTGAGAATCATGAGGTTGAAGCAACTCGGCCCTCACAGCAGCCGAGCACGTCATGAGCACAGGGTCAGGGCAGGGGGCAGGCAGGGAAATGTCAGGAGTTGACGGCAGACTACACAGGCGGGGGGCCCTGGGGAGGAGAGGGAATGGCTGCAGGTGGGGATTGCTGCTGCTACTGCTGCTGCTAAGTCGCTTCAGTCATGTCCGACTCTGTGCGACCCCAGAGACGGCAGCCCACCAGGCTCCCTCGTCCCTGGGATTCTCCAGGCAAGAACACTGGAGTGGGTTGCCATTTCCTTCTCCAATGCATGAAAGTGAAAAGTGAAAGTTGAAGTCGCTCAGTCATGTTCGACTCCTAGCGACCCCATGGACTGCAGCCCACCAGGCTCCTCCACCCATGGGATTTTCCAGGCAAGAGTACTGGAGTGGGGTGCCATTGCTGGTGGGGACTAGGGGACCTCATTTGGGGGAGAGGAGGGGTCAGAGCCAGGCTGAGGCATTTAGAGTTAGTTTGGCTGCCGAGCTGTGAGCACCTGAGCAGGAATCCACACACCTGCCCTGACCGCCTGATTCTTTCTGCAGAGGGTGCCTCCAAGTATGTGGCAGAACATGGACAAGGACATCAGAGGCACTTTCAATAAAGTGACAGCGGTGGGTAAGTGGGAGGTGTGATCAGTCAGTGACAGCGGGTGGCTTTGGGTAACCAGGTGTCTGAGGTAGCTTTCATCACAAAGTTGACTGACAGGAGAACAAGAAAAGGGTTGACCTGTGGGAAGAATGTGAAAATGCCCCTGTAATTTCAAAGTGAACACGTGAACGCCTTGGGTGTAATCAGCAGTAGAAGTTCCTAGAGCCCGTGACTCTGAACCCGAGGACCAGTCTAGGCCGTGACTGACTTTGCGTTCCTTGGTGATCGGCAGACACGCCCTCTGCTGCCACAGGAACTTGGTCGTCTGTCCCCCTCCCTCTGCCGCGCGGTATTATCCACGGCCAATGCTCGGGCATGAAGCTGGTGCCCTGTGGCTCCACAGTCACTTGTGGAAGTCTCCAGTGTGCAGACATGGTGCTGGGGGGACGCCGTGGATAAATCAGGGCTCCTCTTCTCAGGGGCTGACATCCTCATAGGAGACTAAACCCGTCAACCAGCAGGACAGGCACAGCCTGCAATGGTGTCATGAAGGGCGTTGGACAGACAGGTGATGTGAGGCAGGATAGGAGGGGACTGCTTCAGGCGAAGGTCAGGAAGGTGAGCAGGTGACATCAGAGCCAGCATCTGATACGGGCATCCAGGCAGAAGGAGCCAGAAGGGCAAAAATCCCAGGGCAGGAAAGATCTTACTGAGGAGCCCCATGGAGGCCCCCGGGGTGGGAACAGAGTGAAGGTGGGGGTGGCCGGCTCCAGAGGTGATTGGGTAAGAAGGCACGGCTACACTCTCAGGCATTCTCCAGGGTGAGAGACAGGCGGAAGCAAAGATCCAGTAAAACCTGTATCTTTCAGCCAGTAAAACCTGGACACCCAGCCAGCGCTCTGAAAGCTCAAGTCTGTGTGTGGTAAACAGAGCCCCCTGAAAGCAGGCAACTTACCCCTGAATGTCCTTGAAGGGCAAACATCAGGTTTCAGGTTCCAGAATCTTCAAGTGTGAGTCCTGCAGGAAGAGCTAGAGTCCATGGGGATTGATGCCAACATATCTATTACCTGCTGATGACAGGAACAGTCCTTGGAGTGGCTCTGACCCACTTGAGTCTGTGAACCTCACATAGGGAAGTGCTGGGACCAGTGGGAAAGACCAGGGCAGTGGGAGATGATATAGGATGCCTCTTAGGAACCAGCCAGCCAGAACTGGGTTTAAACTCCTGCTCCACCACCAGGTGATCTTAGGCTAACGACTTCCCCTCTCCAAACCTCAGTTTCCATATCTGTAAAATGGGAGTGAGGAGGAGGGATGCATTAGGAACTTAAAGGAGATGGGAGGGGAGATCAAGATGGCAGAGTAGGAGGACTGGGAGCCCACTTGCCCCCACGAATGCCTCAAAAATACATCAGCACATGGAGCGACTCACTGCAAACACACTGGAAACTGGCAACAAGATTCTAGCACAACCAAGGTTGTAAGAAAGATCCACATGGAGTCAGATAGGAAGGTGGACCCAGAGAGACTTAGCAGTGAGTCAAGAATTAAGCCTTAGCAGAAGCTGGCATCTTTCTGGTGCTTCTGGTGTGTGAGGCAGAAGTGGATGACACATACTTGTGACCCCGTGTTCTTGGGTTCATGTTCATTCCTTCTTTCCTTCCCTTTCAGCCTGTCTGCAAGAACATTCCTCCACTTTCTGCTGAGCCTCAGAAATCATTGGGTAAAAAATGATTTGACCCCCAAGGTCATGCCCAGCCCGAGAGAGCATGACCCCAGCGGTGTTTGGAGACAGGACCCCTGGCTCTCAGCCCTGGTGTGGCCCAACCTGGCGGAGTGATTTCATGGGAGCCACTCACTAGCTTCAGGTTCCTGCTTTATCATCCTGGAAATGAGGCCCTCCTAGTAGTCCCCTTGACCTTGCCACCCCCAGATCTGCCATGGGAAGAGGTCACTGCCTTTGGGAGCTGTGTGAAGGTCAGTGTCTTGGTTGGTATAGGTTTCTTCCACGTTTGACTCTGGGAGACATGTACCCATCCCAGATGTTCTTGAGATAAGTCTGCTCATCATAAAATGGAAATCAACTCACCTGCTCACACGTGATTCATAGTTTTAAGCACCTGTTGACCTTAAATTGGATGTGCTGGAGCTGTGGAATCTGAGGGTGGGAGGTGGTGGGTGTGATGGGGATGAGCTGTCTGCTCAGCTCTGCTTCTGGACCCCTGGACTATCGGGACTGCATGCATACCCTGTCGGTGTGGGTCCCTCTGAAGCAGACCCTGTGACAAGGATTGGATTTATTGATTAGGAAGTGATTTTAGCAGGAAGATTCCTGGGGAGAGCTCACACAGACCTACCAGGTGATGTAAGGTGGGCTTGCGGAGGGAAACTTTGCTGAGACCTGCCCCCCAACACAGTGGTCCCGGGGGCAGCCTGCTTCCCCTCAGGGGCGGCACCCATCACGTGCTCAGAATGGCCTCACACTTGGTTTAACAAAGTTGGGCAAGGGGCTGCATGTTCGTTTTGCAAATGATTAAATGGGTTTGAGTCCCACTGTGGAGTTGGCTCCATTAGAGGACAAGGGAACTGAGCTCCGCTCAGTGGTGGGGTAAGGGCTGCTCCTTGGAGGAGGGGTTGTCAATTCCAGGGGCAGCCTGGAAAGGGACCCCCAGAGAATGCAAGCAGAGCCCGGGGGGGCATCTGTTACAGAATCCAGATCTCAACCGTGACTGCACAGAAATGGACACATATCCAGAAGCTTTGGGGGGAAGTGATTCAATTCACCCAGTAACACCCCACCCCCCACCTCTGTAAGACAGCCCCATGGTGACTGGTGGATCAGTGGTCAGTCATTTGGCAGGACTTGACCTTTTGAATTCCAAGAGGGGCTTGTGTGGAGACTCCTGAGTATCCGTATTTTGTTTTATTTAATTTTTCAGTTGGAGGATAATTGCTTTACAATGTGGTAGTGGTCTGGTGGTCTGCTGTACATCAGCTCAAAAAAAAACTGGGAATAAAACTACCATGTGACCCAGCCATCCCACTGCTATGCACCTCCCCTGAGAAAATCACAGTTCGGAAAGACGCATGCTTTCCAGGGTCACTGCAGCACTGTTACTCTATTTTTAATATTTATTTATTTACTTGGCCACGCTGGGTCTCAGTTGCATCAGACAGGATCTTCCATCTTTGTTATGGCACATGGAATCTTTAGTTGTGGCTTGCGAACTCTTAATTGCAGCTTGTGGGATCCAGTTCCCTGAGCAGCAATGGAACCCGGGCCCCCTGCCTTGGGAGCGTGGAGTCTTAGCCATTGGACCACCAGGGGAGCCCCCCATATTTTAAAAACAAGCATTTCTCCTCACCCCTGTCCCTCCTCTGCTGACCCCTCACCCAGGTCCACACTCTTTCTCCAACTAAAAGCCATATGCTCTTGGAAAACACCCAAAGTCCAGTTTAAAGTGGAGATTGATGACTGGTGGGCCTTTATTTTTTTTTTTGTCATTTCTGAGCATCAGTGCGTTCGTATTGCTCAAGAATTATTTTGATGGTTTCTTTGTTTCTGTGTGTGGAACATGAGGGAGAAGCAGTCAAGCGATTCATGTCAAAGCTGTGTGAAGTGTGCCTTTGTCACGCTGGCTGGGGGAGGTTTGGACCTTCCCGTTGATGGAAAAGGAAGACGCACGCCTTCATCCAAGAATGGCAAACCCAGCCAGAGACAGGTCTGCTCTGCTTCTTGGAGACTGCAGTTTATGTCCATCCATTGCAGGCATGAGCCAAGTTGTGGGGTTTATAACATGTGGTTTCGGGGGTCACAGCATGGATCACCCACAAAATCCCCAGCACCTCACCTGTCTGTGCTGGAGGGTCCACCTCGCTGGTCTGGACAGACCCTGAGCCTGTGGTTACCTGAAGCTCCCTTGGGGAGGGGGTGGGGATGAGCAGCCAGATAGATCATCAGGACCGAGGACCAGCAGTCTAAGGGACTGTCCCCTTCTTCTCTGGTCATAAGTGGTGGGCACCAGCAGTTAAAACCAGCAGAGACTCGAGTGTCAGAAATCTGAAAGGATCCACCTAAAATCACACAGCCCATGATGCCAGAGTCAGGGTTCCAAACTGGGCTGTCCTGCTCACAGCTCAGGCTCCAGAGACCCAGCAGTTCCATCCATGCACATTCCCTCCAGCCGTGGAGGCCCAGAAGGGGACGCTGCCAGTGTGCTGACCAGCAGAGGGGCCTGGGGACAGGGCTGAGCTCATCTCCCCTAGAGGGCTGCCCTCGAGACGGGGTGGGGAGAGTAGAGGCTGGTCAGCCTGTCCTGATCCTGGGCAAGGTACTTCCCCTCTCTTGGAGCCTCAGTTTCTCCCTCTGTGAAATGGGTGCGATGAGATGGCTTCCTTTCAGAGTTGCCGAGGAGGATTATGAGGGAGGGTGTACAGAGTGGTCAGCAGCTATGGTGATCATTCTTTGCTATTATTACCTTGACCCTAGATTCCCATGTAGGCACATCAGCCCCCAGTTGAGCCCCTCTAGTGAAGCCCAAATACTGAGACTCCAGTTTGTCTTGCTTCATCCATCAGTAAGTTTCACTGGTTCATTGCCCTTAGGTTCTGGGTAATTAACTTCCCATTCACTCATCAGGTACTCATTCACTCATTCATACATTCCTTCTATCAAGAAATATTTACCAAGCGCGAACTACCTTTTCTTGGCAAATCCAAGATGCACCTTCCCCCCCACCCCCCACCTTTCCATGTCCCCTGAAGCTGGGAAGTGTCCTAGTCATGACCGCCAGGCGTCATAGCCTGCATGTGAGCACAGTGAAACGTGCGGGCTGGGTGTCAGCAGCTCAGTGGAAACTTTCAGGAAAAACCGAGGAACCGTCTTCTGGGAATTTCTGCGTCATCAGAACCTCGGGGATTGAGAAGCCATGTTGGCAGGAAAACTCAGATACTGGCAACGCCGAGTGGAAAAGTGGTTGAAAAGGGTTGAGATGAGCGAGATGACCTAGGAAAAATCTTGCCCCGTTTATTTCACGTATGTCTTCTTTTATGTATGCGTGACTGAGACATGATCAAAATCTGTGTCCACATAAATCTGAAAGAAGCTTCTACCAAGTTTGCAGCAGAAAGGTGAAAGTGTCCTAGCAGCTTAGTTGGTGGTACTCTTTTTCTTTTAATTATACATTCAGTTATGCTTGGATTATTAAATGTGCTGCCTGTCTTGGTTTCAGTCTGAGATACGGAGGGGAACAGCCCCAAAACAGCCCCTACCTCCTGACTCCCAAGGTTCTGCCCCTCCATCATACGGCCCCAGGAATGGGCTTGCGAGCCCCCTGCCCTTCCCAGCTTTCCCTTGCATCCCTTCCCTGGGTCCTCAGTCTGGAGGGAGATACACAGATGCATGGGTGATTGCAATCTGTGGGGGACATACCTGGAGCCCAGCTATATTTCTTGGCTTTGAGCCCAGAGCACAGTCCCCTTTAGGAGCTGGCATTTCCCTTCTGTGGGCCTGATTGATTTGGACTGGTGATGGGGCTGCTCACCTGAGCTAAAGTGTGAACAGAGGTCCCGCCATCCAGGGCACGAGAGAGCTCCGGCCCAGGAGCTGGGTTCCAGAGGTGGCCCTGCTGGTTGGAGCTGTGTGTCCCTGGACACAGAGCTTAGCCTCTCTGAGCCTCCATTTTTACTGCGATGGAGCGGGATGATGCCTGCCATACCTTCCATGGGATGAAAGAGATAAGAATTGTGAAAACTACTGGGAAACCTGGAAAGGCCGGTCCCCAGTCCTTGGGGCTAAGAGAGGGAGGGAAGAGGCACAGCACTGGAGCAGAGTTGAAGGAACCTCAGGGGCTGGAGGTCCAAGTGGCCCCTGGGAGTGACAGGACCCCGGCTCTGAGCAGCTGGGACAAAGAGGGCCACCGGGAGGGACAGGAGGAGGGGGTGGCCTCTTTGGTGCTAGGCCAACGGGGCTCAAGTCCCAGCCCTGCCACTCGCTAGTGTGTGATCTTGCACAAGTTAGTCACTGTGCCTCGGTTTCCCCATCTGTGAAAGGGGGTGATGATACTCCAGGCTATAATGAGAGTAAAGGTGCCGAAATATGCGGGTGTCAGAACGGTGTCTGACTCATAGCACAGGTTCTATAAATGGTCGCTGCTACTATTGTTATTGTTGTTATTGTCTTTAAGGCAGAAGTGAGGACAGGACTGTACCTGGGCTTCAGGGACAGCGGGAGCCAGAGATGGAGTCCCCGCCACGGATGTCTGAGTGCTCTGGGCAGAGCCACTGTCTCCTCGGGACGAGACACTGGCCCCCGGTCGCCCTAGAGCTCCATCCTGCCTGTGCTCCCTGTGGATGGGACACCTCCCCGATGATACCCAGGGAAAGGCACCCCACTTCCGGGGCCATCAGCTGAGGCTGTGGGAAGCAGTAAGGAAGAACTG
>SJYT01054070.1:901079-928062 GCA_006410635.1 Cephalophus harveyi
TTTTTTTTTTTTTACATAATCATAAGGCTATTATTGGGGCTTCCCAGATGGCTCTGTGGTAAAGAATCTGCCTGCCAATGCAAGAGATGCAAGTCTGATCCCTGGGTTGGAAAGATCCCCTGGAGATGGAAATGGCAACCCACTCTAGTATGCTTGCCTGAGAAATCCCATGGACAGAGGAGCCTGGCGGGCTACAGTCCATGGGATCACAAAGAGTGAGACATGACTGAGCGACTGAGAACACACACACACACACACATGTTATCACAGGACCACCTGGACGGGAAGGTTTGTGTTGGAACCACCACACCATGTGCCCTGGGAGGGAGCCTGGCCCCTATTCTTCCACAGCAGGCAGGCGAGTTCATTAAAACAGCCGTTTCCAAAGGGGGATCCTCAGACCGGAAGCATCAGCATCCCTGGAAAAGAACTCGTTAGAAATGCAGGTTCTCAGCCCTCCCCAGCCCTACCGAATGAGGGACTCTGGGATCGACCTGGTGGTCTGTGCTTTATCACAGTCTCCTGTGACTCTGATGCTGGCCAGAGCTCCGGAACTACTGCTCCCAAGGCAGTGAGTCCCTTCTTGCATTGTTGACTTCTTACGCAGGTTCTGGCTCCTTCCCCAAAGGATGCTGAGGGACTGGTCTTAGTGGCACTGTTTTCTGGCCGACTCAGGAGCCCAGCGGTCAGTGGGTGGGTCCTGGCTCTTCCTCCCGCTCCCAAGGTGGCCCTGAGCCAAAGTCTCATCTTCTAGAAAATGCATGATGATAGCGCCAGCCTCCTAGTCTAGCTGTGTGGTGAGGCTAGTTAAGTGCCTAGGATGGTACCTGGTGCACAGCAGTGTTCTGGAAGGACTAGCTGTTCTTATCCAACAGAGGTGGCCAGACTTATACATCATCACTCATAGGATGCTTGGGAAGCCACCCAAGACAGGTCACCAGGAGCCTGCTTCCCCTGAGCAGAGCTGGGTCAGGGGCAGAGCCTCCTGCAAGAGAGTGGAAAGGAGATAGGGGGCTTCTGGAAAGAGAAGGGAGTCCCCCTGAGGCGGGGAGGCTACAAGGCACTGCCGTGGCCAGAGACGGTAAGGAGGAGCTCATGGTTGCCCAGAGCGACAGGCTCCCTGGAGTCCCACGGAGAAGACGGGAGGGGGCCTTTGAGCTGCAAGAGCAGTGATGCCTTTGGGAGCCTCACCCCTGGGAAGGTTCCTTTCCCCTGGGGACTGGCAGGAGACAGAAGGCAGGAACAGTCAGGGAGCTTGGGGGTTCCTGAAGCCTGGGGGCCGGGGACAGCTGTAGAGGGAGCAGGAGGTCAGGGCTTACTGGCCAGGTATGGTTGTCCCTGCAGGCTCTGAAACTTCAGTTAAGAATTGTTAATTTAGGGGCTTTCCTGGTGGCCCAGGGACTTCCAGGAGGCACTGGTGGTAAAGAACCTGCCTGCCAGTGCAGGAGACAAGAGAGGTGGGTTCAATCCCTGTTTCAAGAAGATCCCCTAGAGAAGTACACAGAAACTCACCCCAGTGTTCTTGCCTGGAGAATCCCCATGGACAGAGGAGCCTGACGGGCTGCAGTCCATGGGGTCACAAAGAGTCGGACACGACTGAAGCGACTTGGCGTGCACGCACACTGGTGGTCCAGTGACTAAGACTCTGAGCTCCCAATGCAGAGGGTCTGGGTTCAATCCCTGGTCAGAGAACTAGATCCTACATGCTGCAACTCAAGATCCTGCATGCCACAGCAAAGACTGAAGATCTCACGTGCTGCAACTAAGACCAGGTACAGCCAAATAAATACAAACTTTCATTTACAAGATAGTTCATTTAAATAGGACACAGGCTCTCAAACCCTTTGTTTAAGATGAAAAAATCTAATAGATAGGACACGTTTTTTAAAAGCTAGTGGATCTCCTTCAGGGGATGATATGAACTGGGTTGTTGGGCTGAAAAGTGGTAAAGGGAGGGAGTCGGGCAGTCATTCTGCCTCCCTGTTCCACTGGTGACAAACTATACGTAACAAAGCATCTCTGGAGGAAAGTATTCCAACTAATACAGTAAACTGCAGGAGGCAGGACTGGAACATCAGTGTTGCAGTGCAATGGTGAGTGAGTGGATGTGGGCACCGAACACCAGTGATACTGATATCGCAAAAAGAGACCACCGGCCACGAAGGGGTCTGTGATCCTGATGCAAGCCCACAAGACCAAGGGGATAGGGCCTGAGCCCAGCCCAGCCCCTGATCCCACTGCCAGTTTGCAGGAAATTCGCAGCACAGAGGGCCATGCAGCAGCACTGGGTCTGGAGTGCACACAGCAAAGTCCAGCCTGTAGGGACTGCCACCGGTCAGGCAGCCTGGGTGTCTCAACAGATAAAACCTTAAGGGGTGCAGGGGAAAAGATGGGTGGAGCAGTGGACTGAATAGCGGCCCCTCAAAGCTTGTTGTTCAGTCACCTAATCGTATCCGACTCTTTACTACCCCACAGACTGCAGCATGCCAGGCTTCCCTGTCCTTCGCTATCTCCTGGAGTTTGCTCAAACTCATGTCCGTTGAGTCAACGATGCCACCCAACCGTCTCATCCTCTGTCATCCCCTTCTCCTGCCTTCAATCTGTCACAGCATGAGGGTCTTTTCCAATGAGTCGGGTCTTCACATCAAGTGGCCAAAGTATTGGAGCTTCAGCTTCAGCCTCAGTCCCTCCAATGGATATTCAGAGTTGATTTCCTTTGGGACTGACTGGTTTGATCTTGCTTCCAGGGGACTCTTCAGAGTCTTCTCCAGCACCACAGTTCAAAAGCATCAGTTCTTCAGCACTCAGCCTTCTTTGTGGTCCAGCTCTCACATCCGTACATGACTACTGGAAACACCATAGCTTTGACTACAGGTATCCACATCCTAGTCCTGAGAACCTGTAAATATGTGACCTGACCTGGCAAAAGGGCCTTTGCAGGTGTGACCGGGTTAAAGACCTGGGAATGGGAGATGATCCCGGATGGGCCATGTGAGTCCAGTGTCATGACAAAGTCCTTATAGGAGGCAGGGGGTTGATGACAGGGTGAAGCAGCGTGAGAAAGACCCAGCCAGCATCGCAGTTTGTGAAGATGAAGGAAGGGGTCATGAGCCAAGGAATGCCATGGCTTCTAGAAGCTGGAAAAGATAAGGGAATGTAGTCTCCCCTAGTGCCTCCAGAAGGAACTCTGTCCTGCAGAGTTGATCTTAGTTGATTATAGTTGATTTGAGTTCATTGGGGCTGTTTCAGACATTTGACCTGTAAGAGAACCAAGTTCGTGACTATCTATTACAGCAGCCCCAGGAAACAGATACGCTATGGGAAATGTGTTGGTTAAAGAAATATACAGGACATAGGAAGTGATGATGAACAAATGAGAATCAGTGCATCTCATATGAGGTGAATATGAGTCTCATATGAGACAAATACCAAGTCAGGAGAGTGAGTCCATCTGTGGAGAGTAGGGGTTGTCACTGGAGGAGACACATGGCAGAGCCTAGGGAGGGTGGCAAGTTCTACTTCTTGTCCCAGCTGGTGGTTCCAAGGGATGCATCTGGTAAATCATTCATTAAGCGGTGCCTTTGTTTTATGTGATTCTCTAAGACTTCGATTTCCATACAACCAGGTAAAAATTCTAACAACTCCAAGGATGGTTTCCTGGGGTGGAATAGAATCTCATTCTCTGAAGCTGTTGAGGACAAAAGCACTTCCTCCTCCTGATCTTGCTGATGTTCTTTCCACCAGCAGCACAGTGACTGGCACAAAGAGGAAAGGTTTGTGGAGCTCATAACTTGTATTATGCAACAGAGCAAGACAGAGCGGACTTAGCTATACATGGAATATGGGGAGGGGGAAAAACATTTACCTGCGTACAGCTCAAGCCTGGAATACAGTACATGAAATATGGGGAGGGGGAGGGAAACGTTTGCCTGCGTACAGCTCAAGCCTAGAATACAATACATGGAATATGGGGAGGGGGTGAAAACATTTTCCTGTGTACACCTCAAGCCTGGTGTAGCAGACGTGGCACCTGACCTGTGCAGAAAGTTGCTTCCAGCGAACAGCTGACTCCCCAATGAGGGCTCACTCAGCCCCCATCAGCGTAGACCAGATGCCCCTCTCTGTCGGTTCCTTCCCAGCCCTGCCTCATCCCTCTAGTTTGCTAGTGTTTCCTGGGGGTCACCTCTCAGATAAACCACCTGCGTTCAAATCTTTGGATTTGGGAGAACCCAAAGCAAGACACTGAGAAAAACTCCAGTGAAGTGGGAGGTGGTAGTTACCCTAAAATACCCGCATGTAGAGAACACCTGTGGTCTTTGCCCATCAATGTCTCCCATCACCACTGCTCCACCCCCGGCTCTTCCCACTTAGCAACTCTCTGCTGGATGGATAGGTGGGTGAACTGGGGGCAGCACCCTACTCCCACTGGGGATGTTGAGAAGGATGGTCTCTCTCCATCCCCTTGCATGGTCTTGGCAGATCTAGTTTCCTTCCACCAAATTCCCTTTTTTGCTTAAAATACCCAGAGTCAGTTTCTGCCGCTTATAGCTGGGAGCTTGGTACCTGATACAGCTGGGTGAAGCTTAGCATTAACTGAGTGCTAACCAGAGCACCGAGGTTCCTGACAGCTAAGACCGAAAGTTCCATGCTGAGAAAGAAGTGGACAGTTCATCAAGAAAGAAAATCCTTTTTTTTCCTATAAATTATCATATCCCATGATGCTCACCAGACTCTGAAGAGTCGACAGAATCTTTTCTAAATTAAAACAAACGTAGGAAACGTAGGACCCCCACCGGCATGGGCTCTACCTGTGATAACAGCCCCCATGGGCAGCACCACTGCTAGTCCCTCCAGCCCCTGCTTTGCAGGGGTTCAGAGAGGGCACGTGTTCTCTGCCTCGAGCCTCTGTGAACCTACAGCGGTGCGACTGGTCCCCCCGGGACCTCTGCCCAAGCTGCCTGGGCCCACCTGGCAGCCCCGTGGATCCCAGTTGGGCTCACTCAGCGCCAGGTAATTCTGACCTCCAGGACCGCCCACCAGCTGTGCACAGCTTTCCTCTTAGTGATGAGACAGGGCGACAAACGTGGCCCCAGGTCCCAGTGCAGTGAAGCCCGCAGCCCACACTAAGGGCTTCCCACGGAGGGTGCGATGGGGGCCACCTCCGTGGGCATGACCCCCACCCTGCTAGCGGCACACTGCCTGCGATGATGCCCGAACCAGGAGCCGTGGGCATTGTGCGGCTGCCCCTGTCCAAACTGTCCATCTCCACCCTCCTCCCCGACCCTGCTCCTCTGTTTCCCCAGCCCCGGCTCCACATCACCTGCCTGGGAGGCTCCCCTGAGTCACCGGCTAGACTGACGCATGCCCCTTCACGTCCTCACTGGGTCCTGCGTGACAATGTGACACATGCCGTGTGGGCTTCTCCTTGGGATCCGGGGCTCATGGAGGGCAGGACCATGTCTAGCTCATCTCCCTCCCAGCGTGCAGCACGGTGCAGGCGCACAGTGGGTCCTCCATGCTGGATTGTTGAACCGGTGACTGATCACATGAGTAAGGTTGGGTCTGCCTTCCTAAGTCAGCTGAGAGTGTCTGATGAGGGACTTGAGGACCCCTTAGCCCTCCGTCATCTCAGAGCCTGGCAGAGGGAGACAGTCTGAGCGGGCTCCTGAAGGGAGAGTGAGCCCCTTTTCAGAGACTGGCAGCCTGATGGGTAGATGTGCAGGTCCCAGCATCAGACTCGGGGGTAGAACTTCTGGCTCACGCTCTTAGCTGTGTGGCTGCGGCCAAGTCACTCAACCACTCTGAGCCTCTGGCTGGGTCCCGGGTCAGGTTCCCCAGAAGTAGAGCCTGAGACGAGACTTGGTTTGTTAAGGGTGTCTTTCCAGCAGAAGCAGGTAAGGGAATTGCAGAGGCAAGGTTTCAGGCCAGGTCCCAGGCTCAATCCGGCCCCCGGAGGGGGACCTCTAGGGTTATCCCTCCCCAGGGGAAGGCGTGGGCTTTCTGTCCGTGCTGGTCGAGGGGAACCTGGGGAAGCACATTTTCAGGCACCGTGGTCTCACGCTGGCAGGTGCTGGAGATCAGAGGGGGGAGCCCACAAACAGGAAAGGGAGTCCCAGGGCATATGGGTGGGGGACCCCATCATTCACGACAGCCCCTCTTCTGCGAGAGGGGTGCTGACTGCAAACCAGACATGTGTCTTGAGGATGAAGTGAGGGCAGAGCCTGGCACCACGGGAGCAGTGCCGTCACCCGGCCCGAACAGCCTCTCAGATGTTTGTGGAATGAGTGAACCAGCTTGCCTACTGGTTAAACCGGGTCCCCTGTGGCCGCCCAGGCTGGTTATCAGAAGTCTCTCTGTGTCCCGGCTGGCTGCTACAGATGACCCAAAGCAAGGGGGGTACAGGGTGACAGAAGTGAGATGCTATTTCTGTTACTTTTTAAGCTGTTTATTTTGAGATAATTACAGCTTGATAGGAAGCTGTAAAAATTATAAAGGCCCTGGGTCCCCTTCACTCAGATTCTCCTAGTGTCGCGTCTTGCATAACCACAAAGCCGGGAAACTGACACGCCGCGGTGCGGGGGCGTGGTCTCCGCGGAGCTGGATCTCGGGTGCAGATTCCTGGAGGCACCAGCTCCAGAAGTGCTCCATCACCACATCGGTCTCCTTCTCACTGCCTTTGTCGTCACACCGTCCCTAACTCCCGCCAGCCACTAATCCACTCTCCAGCTCTCTGAATTCGTCTTGTTGAGAATGTTCTATAGGTGGAACCATACGCTATGGGACCTTTTCAGGTTTGCGTATAATCTTCCCAGATTATCCAAGTCTGTGGGTGAGCTCCCCTCCCCACTTTCTTGTTCCCCCTCCTTTACCCCTAAGAACCTCAGGGTGCCCTTTCAAAGGGGACTTTCTCTTCCCTGACTAGGGAACAGTGGTTGACCTCAGAAGCTCGCGTCGGTGCGATACTGTCGTCTCCAGAGCTTCCCCAGGTTCAGCAGCTGTCGCCCTAAGGTCCTGTGTGGTGTTTGTTGTTTCAGTCGCTCAGTCGTGTCCAACTCCTTGTGACCCCCATGGTCTGTAGCCCGCCAGGCTCCTCTGTCCTTGGTTCTCTAGGCAAGAATACTGGAGCGGTAGCCATTTCCTTCTGCAGGGGATCTTTCAGACCCGGGAATCACACCCACGTCTCCAGCATTGGTAGGTGGGTTCTTTAGCGATGAGCTGCCAGGGAAGCCCTGATATCTTTTATCAGTTCAGTTCAGTCGCTCAGTCGTGTCCGACTCTTTGCGACCCCATGAATCGCAGCACGCCAGGCCTCCCTGTTCATCACCATCTCTCGGAGTTCACTCAGACTCACATCCATCGAGTCAGTGATAAAGTGATAGCCAATGATAAAGACATTTCCCCAACTCTGAGATCTGATCCAGGATTACATTTGCATTTGATTGTTATGAGTCTTTAGTCCCTCTGGAACTTTCCATGGCCCTTCCAGACATCTCTGAAGAGAGGAGCCAGTTACTCCCTGGGATGCCCTCCAATGGGAAACTTCTTCCTCGTGATGGGACTTGGGTTCAGCACTTTGCCAGGAGTCCCCTAAAGTGAAGCTGTGCTCCCTCAGTGTGTCATATCCGAGGCACAGTGTCATTCATCCCAGCGGTGATCCTGGGATCCTGATCCCTTCGTCAATGTGGAGTTGGTCAGATTTCTCCAATCTAGAGTGACTATTTTCCTTTGTAATTCATAACTGTCTTGTGGAAACACGCTTAAAACGATGTGAATATCTTGTTTCTCATTCAACTTTCATCTGCTTCCTTTTTTTAAATGTTAACAGAATGTTTTAACTGAAGTACAGTTGATTTACAATGTTGTGCCAGTCTCTACAGCAAAGTGACTCAGGTACACAGACTGTTTTTGCATCCTTTCCCATTATAGTTTATCATCATAGCATGTTGTATATAGTTCCCTGTGCTATACATTAGGGCCTTGTTTTTTATCCAGCCTATGTGTAATAGTTTGCTTCTGTCTCTCTCTCAAAGTCACTCAGTTGTGTCTGACTCTTTGTAATCCCATGGACTGTAGCCCACCAGGCTCCTCTGTCCATGGAGTTCTCCTGGCAAGAACACTGGAGTGGGTAGGCATTCCCTTCTGCGGGGGATCTTCCCAGCCCAGGGATTGTGCCCGGGGCTCCTGCGCTGCAGGCAGATTCTTTTCCGTCTGAGCACCAGGGAAGCCCAATAGTTTGCCTCTCCAACCTCAGACTCCCAGTCCATCCTTCTCCCACCTCCTCCTCCTTGGCAACCACAAGTCTGCTCTCTATTTAACAGAATCTTTTATTGCAGCAAAATTTACCTGCAGAAAAGTACACAAAATGGGAATTCCCGCTCCATGAGTTGCTACAAAGTAGACACTGAAGTCTAGGCCTGAAAGGGAGGGAGTTTTGGGTCCTATGAGTAGCTGGGGGAGAACGCAGCTGGTAGAGGCACCTTTGAAGTTCAAAGATGGGGGAAGCTGGACTGAGCTCAGCTTGTTTGACAAACAGCCAGGAGTCTGAGGGGTGGTAGGGGAGGAGACTCCTGTAGGGGAGGGGCCATTCTAACAGCCACTTTGCTGAGAACTAACCACACCCCTTCAGCACCCCCTAAGCGGGAGAGCCCTGGGGTTCTCTGAACTTTCAGAGGGAGTCACTGAGAATTTTGAACTCTCTATTACACTCAGTGGACTCGAGTTTGAGTAAACTCCAGAAGCTGGTGGTGGACAGGAAGGCCTGGTGTGCTGCAGTCCAGAGGGTCACAAAGAGTCGGACACGACTGAGTGACTGAACTAAATTGATTACATTCAAAAGCCAATAGAAATTGTATATTTTCAAATTTCTGACCATGATATTCTGGAAAAGCAAAACTATAGAGACAGCAAAAAGATCAATGGTTACCAAGGGGTTGGGGTGAGGGAGGAATGAATAGGGGATTTTTAGGCAGTGAGATCCTTTGGATGACTGTAATGATAGCTCTATGACATTCTACATTGGTCAAAACCCACAGAATACAGAACACCAAGAGTAAACCCTCATGTGAATGGATACATGTATATGTACGGCTGAGCCCCTTCACTGTCCACCTGAAGCTATCACAGCATTGTTAGTTGGCTGTACCCCGATACAAAATGAAAAGTTTTTTAAAAAGTAAATCCTCATGTAAATGATGGACTTATGTGGAGGTCTTCAGCCATACCACTGCCTTCTAGAAGGTTCTATATCTGCCCCCATCCAAGGTCATCCCTTCCTCTTCTGAAGATCTTTCAGTAAACAAGTTTATTCAGGTGCCAGGCCTAAATAATTTGTTGAAAGCTATTTAAAGTGTAATAAGTAGAAGGGTTCCCAGGCCTGTCCCAGCCAGTGGGGAAATGTCACCCTGAGATGGGCCGGTGATACCTACCAGCGGTGTAGGAGGAGGGAGGGGTGATATCTGTATGAGGCATTTACCTCTCAGTGTTTAGCAAGACCCATGGCATATTCACTTGGGACCTGGCATCAGGTTCCACAGGGCTTGTCCCGCCCGATGCAGTTAACTCCCTGGGAACCCCATCAATGCCCACAGCTGTAGGAAGTTCTCAGCCAGTGTTTCCCCATCACTCAGCAAACAGTGACGGTGGAAGGTGGCAGAGCACAACATGAAAAGTGCCTGGGCGTGGGCATGGGCGTGGGGGTGGGGAGGGTGGCCAGAGCTTGGGTGCAAATGGGAGAGTCATTTCACATAAGCAGGCCTCACTTGATCCCATCTCTTCTCCCTGCTTGGAATGCTGTCCTCCCACCCCTTCAGATATCCACAGGCGTCACTTTTCACCTCGTTCAGGTCTCTGCTTGAATGTGACCTCTCCTGGCTGCTCAAGTGACAGGAGCCCCACTCGCTCTTCAGTCCTCACTCCGTTTGCTTGTCTTCATCGCCTTGCTTGCTCTGCTAGTTTCCTGGGGAAGCCACAACCAATGAGCACAAACCAACAAAGATTCTCCCACAGTCTGGAAGCCAGGTGTTGGCAGGACCATGCTCCCTCTGAAGGCTCTGGCGTAGAGTGGGGACCCAGCCTTACCTCTTGTGGCTCCAGGTGGTCCTTGGCTTGTGGCCGCATCCCTCCCATCTCTGCCTCCATCCTCATGAGGTCTCTCTGTGTCATGTCTCTCCTCTTCTGTCTTTTATAAGGACACCAGTCCTTGGATTTAGGGCTCACCCAGTTAATCTGGCATGATCTCATCTTGAGATCCTTATCTTAATTATATCTTCAAAGATCATTTTCCTAAATCAGGTTACATTGCCCAGCTTCTGGGGATTGGGACATGGATGAATACTTTTAGGGGGCCCTTTACTCAACCCACTACATCCACTGCCTGCAACTGCATGACAGTCTGGTTTGTTTGTAGCCTGTCACACAGCAGGGACAGAGGTCACGTGTATCAGTGGTTGGTCTCCATGGCCACGTGGCAGATGCTTAAAAATATTTGCTTAATGAATGAAAGTGGCTTTCCTTCTCTAAATTCTAATTTCTCCATCTGTGACATGATTATATTACTGCTTGTGTGCTCAGCCATTAAAAAAACAAATAGAACTGAGGGTATATGTAAAGACCATCAACTTCAAACAAAGTTCTAAAACTAATATATGTACATATACATATATATATATATGGGCTTCCCTGGTGGCCAGATGGTAAAGTGTCTGCCTGCAACGCAGGAGACCCGGGTTCGATCCCTGGGTCGGGAAGATCCCCTGGAGAAGGAAATGGCAACCCACTCCAGTACTCATGTATCCCTTGTATTCTGTACCTCTTGTTAATAGGATGCCTTCAAATTCCAATCTTAGAATTTCCCAGTGAGGTTTATTACCAATTTCAGGTGCCTTGGGATTGCATTGAGGTCTCCCAACAGGGTGTGTTGTTGGGAGGTATTTTATGGGTCATGAAATGACACCACTTTCATACCGAGAGTGAATGGGACTTGAAGAGTGTGACCTCATTGTTTAAGTTGCCCAGGGCTGATATTTCAAGAAAGGCTGGATGCTTTGGGCTGAGTGGTACCCTTGTCTCTCCAGGCTGGCCAGAGCATCAGGACTCATCACTCTCAGGGCTGCCAACCTCAGAAAGTCTCGCAGCAACGGTCTTGTCTGAATTCTTTTTCCTTTAATTTTCTGCTCTGCTTCTCCTATCACAGATTCTTTCATTATTATTATTATTATTGGCCATGCCACTCAGCCTGTGGGATCTTAGTTCCCAACCAGGGATCAAACCCAGGCCCTCAGCAGTGAAAGTGCCAAGTCCTAACCACTGGACTGCCAGGGAATTCCCTGTCTTGTCTGAATTAATTCCTTGAGCATGGACTATAGAATCCAATAGGCTGCAGGCAAAAATGGACAGGAAAGCAACTCAACTGGGAAATCTGAAACTCTCTCTTATCCTCCTTTGTCAGGTCAAGTGGTCAAAAATAAAGACATGAGCAATGGAGCCAGAAAGTCAGAGTGAATGAATACAGAACAAATTTACAAAGAAAAGTACAGCTTACCAAGACCCTTTCAAGGAATATACCAACTTGTCTAGTGAGATTGAAATATTTACAAAAATTGCATACACACCAGGCACAAAGTCCCAGTAAATTAAGAAAGGTTCACAGACCAGTGTACAGATACATTTTCTGATCACAAGGCAACAAAAAAGAAAAGTTAAGCAAGCTTAAGCCTAACAGTGTCCATTCAGCCATTCCAGGCACAAAGCTGGTCTCTTAAACTGCTTTCTCTGTAATCCATTCCATCTTTTTCTTTTTTTTAATCCCAACAGGTCTGAATGTTGCACAATATCCACTGCCCAGAATCTGCTTCCTGAATGCCCTGGTCATTCTCATGCCTGACCCACAAATTCTTGACAATCTGAGCTGGAGCTGAGGTGGAGCTTTCAAGGCAAAGGCATGTGCCCAACACATCACCCCCTGCTCACAAATAATGTTTATCAAATTTTCCCCAAAGCACTCAGTTGGAGGCTCCAGACCCTGAATCAGATAGGTGGTGTCACCCTCATTTTGTGGGTGAGTAAACTGAGGTGCAAAAAGGTGATAAGAATTGCCCAAGGTCACCCATCGGCTAGGAACAGGCCTGGGATTAAAATCTGACTCACACCAGAGTCTTGCTTTTCCCGTCACTTCTGGGCCTTTGCTGAAATTGATGGAAGTGGGCAGCATCGTTTCTGCAAAGAGGGGAAGAGGCAGGAGAAACAAGAAGGGCTTCTAGAACCCACTGGGTTGAGTGGGGCTGACGTGGCCACCCCTTGGGGAGCAGCTGGGCTAAGTGGCAAACATTTGCTCCGAAGAGGCAGCACAATTCAATGGACACATACACGTGTCCTGCCCTATAGTCCTTAAGTAACCCCATTCAACAGATAAGAAAACTGAGGCACGGAATAACGGCACAGCCTCCTCTGAAGCCCTGTCCCTACTAAGCAGTGGGTCTTGTTCTGGATTCCTGTGCTGCATGAAGCCGAAACTCTTACACGTCTCAATATATCCACTTGGAGGCTGAAAACCGTCTACACTGCACATTCACCCACAGGCTTTGGGAGCCATGTGAGCCCAGTGATGATGAGAGTGAATATGCCATCTCCATACCCAATACACTATGCCAAGCCCTGCCCTGAGCTCTTCCCATATAAGACGGTCCAGCAAATTTCCTCTCAGTTTCACTATGAAGGAGGTGTCATTATGGTGGCCATTTTACAGATGAGCAAACTGAGGCTGTGAACATTTAAGAAACCTGCTCCAGTTCCCACGATTAGCAAGCACAGGAGCCCGCTCTGCAAATGAGAATAAAGAGCTCATAGACCATGCAGCACCAGGTGTAGCCCAAAGGCAGCGGCTCCTCAAACTGTCCAGCTCGTGGGGTTCCCTCCCAGGCCCCTTCCTGGAGATGAGGTCTTAAGCTGTCTTCTGCAATAACAAACTGGCAATCGCGTTCAGAGAAGCCACGTGGCCGCTCTCGAGCCTCCTGGCAGCTCTAGGAGCCTCAGCTCACATTAAACGTGCTCCCAGCATCTTAGCTGAGCTCACGTGGCTCCCCAGGAGAATCACCTGGGTGCTCGGTAAAGTTCAGCTTCCCGGCCCGCTCAGTGACTCAGGGTAGGGAGGGGTCTGGTTTATCGCCCGTCTCCACCCATTCCCCCGGCTCCAGCTGCATCTCACGATTGGGCAAGTTCGGGAAACAGCCCAAGCTATGAGGCGCCTCTGCAGCCCTCGGGCCTTCCCGGGCCGTCGCAGCCCCTCAAGGGCGGGAAAGTCCGGGAGGGGCGGGGCCAGGTGCGCCGAGGGCCTCCCTGTGCGCAGCTCCGCCCCGGGGGCGGGGCCTCACCTGCGGCAGGCAGGTAGGCGGCTACCTGGTAACCTGGGCCTGGCCCGGGAGGCTTGGGCGCGCGCAGCCAGCCCCGGCCACGCCAGGGACGGAGGGACACAGGCACAGGCGGCGGCCGCCGGCGGGACGGGAGGCTGGGCGAGGGGCCCGCACCCGCTCACTATGTTCGAGGGACGCTTCTCCAAGTTGCTGCAGAAGCTCGCCTTCTGGGGCTCGAGCCACAAGTACGAGCTGCTGGCGAAGGGCGAGTTGGAAACCTTGGTGAGTCCGGGCGCCCGGGCACGGGGCATGAGACCTGACCCCCACCCCGTCGCACCCCACGACCCCGTCGGCGCACCGCGGGCTGCGCTCCCCCAGCTCGCCCGCCTCCCCCTGGTTCTAGAAGGAAGGCGTCTTCCTAACAACGCCAGCTCGCATTTCTGCTCTGGGCCCAGCGTTCGCCTTTTAAGCTTTTTAACTCTCCCATGCCAGCCCATTTTGCAGATGCGAGACTGAGGCCGAAACAGGGTAAATATGTCCGAGAAGGGGCACACGGCTAGCAATGACCAAGCACACCTAACCTAGGTTTATCTGACTCCAGAGAATTTAAATTCCCAGGCCTCCCCATCTAGACTACTATCGGAATTTTTTAAGTTACTTGAATGGGGTGGGGGGGCATTGGTGACAAAAAGTGTTGTGCAAATGTTTGAGCATAAATAGTAGCAGTAATGGTGGAAATCAGAGTGAGAGTGGCTATGCCTTTTAGTTCTGCTTCCGGCATCTCCAGAGCCACTTTCGCAAAAACCACTCAGATTTCTCTGCTAGCTTTGCAGCCTCCAGAGGACCCTCTAGGATAAACCAACAGGATTCTAGGGCCAGGAGAGTTTTTCCAGTGGACAGGCTGACACTCCTGTCCCCAAAAGCCCATCCACGTGGAGGACCCAGAGAAGCAGCGGGGTCAAGGGGTCACCAGCTTTCTCCTTAGCTTGTAAGCGGAATTCACCGCGTGATACCAAGAGCAGAGAACGTGATATTTCTGCAGAAGCATCTCTGGGTCTCTGCAGTTTTTAAAGTGTAAAAGAGTCGTTCAAAAATAAAATTCCTGAAGCGGTCCTCTGCAGGTGCTCATGGCCTTTTGACGGTTGAAGGGAACCCTCAAAGTTAAATTGACTTTTTAATGAATGAGAGCTGTTGGAAAATCTTGACAGCGGTCAAAACATTTTGGTTGTATGGGTCTTAAATATTTGTGTGTGTGTGTGTTTGAAATAATGTTTTATAGATGGACACTAGCTTGAGAATTCTGGTGCTAGGATGGCAGACCACAGGGCTGTGTCTGGCAGTTCTCAAATAATCTCTGTTTTTCATATGTGAGGTGTATATTAACCATGGGTTGGATACAAATTATTTCGCTGAAATCCATTTCTCTCCGTCTGTGTATGCCGTGTAACTCATTCTGTTGAAGGAATTTGAAGTTAATTTGCCAGCCTGGTTGCCTGTTCTATGTTACTTTTTCTATTTTTCTTTTTCATTTCATCTTTGACTTTTGCATCAAGCTGGGTATTTTTCAAGCACTCCTGATGTTGGTTACAGCCAGATTCTATGGGATGTCTCGGTTTGCCAAATACCTGGGGCTTCTCTGGTGGCTCCAACTATAAAGAATGAATCTGCCTGCAATGCAGGAGACCTGCGTTAGATCCCTGGGTCAGTAAGATCCCCTGGAGAAGGGAATGGCTACCCACTCCAGTATTCTTGCCTGGAGTATTCCATGGGCAGAGGTACCTGGTGGGCTACAGTCCATGAGGTCGCAAAGAGTCAGACATAACTGAGTAATTAACACTAACACTTAAGTGTGCCAGGTATGGGGATGACGTATCCTGAATAGAGATGCTAGGGAGAATTTGATCTCTGAACCAAGGTGGGCTTCATGCCCCCAGAGCTTTTCAGAGAGTCCCTTAAAAGTGGGACAGGTCTTCAACCTGTCTGTAGGTATTCAGGGGTAGAGGGGCACTCACCTACCTGGCGTGTTCTCAACAGCACCCTGAAGCACGTATGACAACTTGGCAGTGGAGGGGCGGTGAGGTGGGAAACCCAGGCAGCCAGCCACGCAGGCTGGCTGAGAAACCAAGTATCCTGTCTCTAAAGGCAGCTCAGCAAACCCAGGAAATTATTAAAAAGTAAATGAGGAGTGTGATGAGGGAGGCGGCCGGCCGGCCAGCCAGGTCACCTGTTTCCTGCCAGCTCAGCTCAGTCTTTGCTCTCACACTTACGTCCTCCACTTCAAAAGAGAAGCACATTTGCTTACCGTGATCATTTCCGCAATAGTCGTAACTCTCCTTCATGAGCACTTGTTGTAGATGGTGTCCTGGGCAGGCTCTGAACCTCCCCTCCACTTTGCCGAGTCACCCCAGTTATCATACTAATTATTATTGAGACCTTGTTGTGTCTCTTCACCCCTGAGTTGTATTAATTGTATGCACGTGATAGATGAGGCTTTGGAGACTCTCAGATTGGCCAGGTGGTAAGGTTACAGCTGTGTCCAAAACAAAGTTCATGGCAGAGACTGACCGTCAACAGAGAAATCCACCAGTTTCCAGTAGGAAGGAGAATAAAAAAAGTGGAGTGACTGGGCAGGGGACAGGTGGTTGAGACAGGGGTCAAGGGAAGAGGACCCAGAGTCAGGAGCATCCAAGGCTGAGTCGGCACAGTCCGTATGGCTCTGGAGATGGTTTATTCTTGCTGCATTTCCAACGTCAGGAAAAGGAAAGCATTTGGGAGACCTGCTTTTGTTACTGGGAAAAAGCTTTCTCTGCCCATCAGAACCTTGGCTAAGGAAAATGTTGGACCAGAAATTCCTGCTTCCTGGATGACTTGGTGCCAACTCCGAAAGTTATCTTTGACCCTCGGGGCTCCCATCTCTTAACTGAGACTGGCATGGCTCCGTCCCGCACTGCCTTCCTGGTTGGTGAACTGATTCATCTCCCTGGGGACCTGCAGGATGAATACTAGGTCCCAGCCGACCCATGTCTTGGTCATTCTTTCAGCCCAGATTCACCGAGCACCTGCCCTGTGTCAGGCTGGTGCTGCACGCCAGGGATAGAGTGGAGGAAAGGACGCACATGCTCCCTGCCCTCGTGGTACCCTGTCCTGAGACAGGCCCCAAACCACAGACCACAGCTGTCTGTTTAATGAGAAGGGATGTTTAAGAGATTCATTGGAGTGGCAACGACTAGGAGATGTGGGAAGGGCAGAGTTGATGGAGAGTTCTAGGCAGAAGGGAGTGAGGTGCAAGGCTTAGTGGGAGAGGATGAGGCTGCAGAAGCGGACCGCATAGAGGCTCTGGGCCTTGTAAAGAATTTGGGTTCCGTCCATAGAGTGACAGGGAATCATGGAAAGGTTTTTTATGAAAGGACAATCATTCATTTATTCGCAGGTGTGCCAAACATGAGGCATGCAGTGAACAGAACAGACACAGTTACATTTGAGTTTTTAAGAGATCGCACTTGGATTGCAGGAAGAGGAGTTCTGAGACTTACACACACATTCACAGAGGCACCCCCAGAGATCTTTGGTGTTTCTCAAAATTTAGCAACATATGTTATCTTGAAGAAACGTATTGGAAGCCCCAGCGTTGTCGTTTAAGTATTTATTATTTATCTGGCTGGTCTCAGTTGTGGCATATGGGATCTTTGTTGTGGCATGAGAACTCTTAGTTGGAGCATGTGGGATCTAGTCCCCTGACCAGGGATCGAACCCAGGCCCCTTGCTTGAGGAGCACAGAGTCTTAGCCACTGGACCACCAGGGAAGCTCCCCCCAGTGTTGTCTTACGTTAGTCATGTCCAACTATTTGCAACCCCCATGGACTGTAGCCCACCAAGCTGCTCTGTCCATCAGATTTCACAGGCAAGAATGCTATAGTGGGTTGCCATTTTCCTCCTCCAGGGGATCTTACCAAGCCAGAGATTGAACCCATGTCTCTTGCACTAGCAGGCAGATTCTTTACCTCTGAGTCCTGGGAAGCCCTTCATGCCAAAATGTGACTTAAATAAGTATAAACCTAAAATTGGC
Source organism: Cephalophus harveyi (assembly GCA_006410635.1). Lineage (NCBI taxonomy): Eukaryota > Metazoa > Chordata > Mammalia > Artiodactyla > Bovidae > Cephalophus > Cephalophus harveyi. Next base: position 918,492 of record SJYT01054070.1, read on the forward strand.
AATAAACATAGTCACATGCTTATTATGAAAACTACATTTATAATAAGATTATGAAGTACACATGTAGCAACTGTGTTTTGACGTGACTGGTGACCTCATATCAAAAGTCAACCAGTGATGTGGAATGGTTATATTCATTGTCGATTGCTGCGTAACACGTTACTCCCAAACGTGGCAGCTGAAAATGACCTTCTCTCCCAGTTTCTTTGAGTCACAGATCTAGGGGTGGTGTTCCTGGGTACTGCCAGCTCCAGGTCTTTCGTGAGGTTGCTGTCTAGCTCTCCCCAGGGCTGTGGTCTCGTCTGAAGGCTCTCGGGGAAGAAGGGGGAGGGATTCCCGCCTGGGGCTGCTGATTCCACGGGCGTCTCCTCACTTCTGGCATCTTCTGTTGACTGGAAGGAGTCTAGGTCCAGCTGGTTCTCAAAGAGGAGGGGATGACACCAGGGTGTGAATAAAGGAAGACGGGGTGATGGAGGTATCTAGAGGCTTCCTGCCACACTGGTAGAAAAAAATCGTCCCTTAAATGAGATCACTCGTTAAACGGAACCATGCCTGGTGTGAAGTTTGCTCCACAGCTGTCTGTTTTTGTTAGTGTTTTTATTAGTCTTGAGTCTGGTCTTTTTTTTTTTTTTCCTGGCTGTGTTGGGTCTTGGTTGCTCCATAGAGGCTTTTCTCTAGCTGTGGCAAGCGGGGGCTCCTCTCTAGTTGTGGTGTGCAGGCTTCCTGTCGCAGGGGCTCCTCCCGTTGTGGAGCACAGGCTCTAGGCACGTGGGCTCAGAAGTTGTAGCACATGTGCTTAGTTCTTCTGTGCCATGTGGGATCTTCCTGGACCAGGGGTCAAACCGATGTCCCCTGAGTTGCAAGGTGGATTCTTAACCACCAGGGAAGGCCTGGAGGTCCAATCTTCAGACTCTTTTGAATTTTGATTTTGATAAAGCTTATGCTGGAAATGTTTAATTACCCATATGTGTATAAAATAGCGTTTATGCAGACGGAGACTGTGTCTGCTAGATCAGGACAGCCTGCTTGTCACGTAATCATCATAGAACTTGAAGACAAGACCTTGTGGAAGGGTTGTTTTTCTTCACCATGTGTTGACGAGCGTGCTCACTGCTCATTACCCATGCCAGGTAGCCACGGGCAGAGACTGGGCTTGCAGACGGCCTCCCTGGCAGCACGGTTGCCCGCTTCACAGGTCAGACTTCCTGAAGTCGATACGCCGACGTCACCACGTGCCGTGCAATGGCTCCATGCTCCTGCCGAGTTCTCTCTGGGCTTCCGAGAAGCCTGCATCCCTTCAGCGCGCCGTGTGATTGTTGTCCTGGATGCAGGCGTGACACCAGGGTCATAGGACAGCTCTTTGTTATAAACCAGCCACCCGAAAGGTCTTTATGCTGTGTCATATTAGGCTAGTTATTAAAACATATTCAAAGTCTGTAGGATCTTCGAAAACTTACAGGCTTTTGAGAGCATGTCTGAAGATGCTGTGTTGGAAACCCTGGCCCAGACCTAGTGTCATGAGCCTTATTAAGGGTAAAGGATCCTGGGTTCCTCAAGCTCCTGCGGGTGCAGTGGCTAGCAGGCTCGCAGCCGGCCGTCTTCTGTGTCTCACATGGTCGTCCCTCCGTGTCCTAATCTTTCCTTCCGACAAGGACACCAGACCCATCCTAATGACCTCATTTTAACTTAATCATCTCTTGGAAATCCCTGTCTCCAAACAGTCACAGCCTGAGGTGCTGGGGTTAGGACATCAGCATGTGGGTTTGGGGGGAAGACAATTCTGCCTGGGATATGAGTTCCTTGTAGAAAATATCTGGGAGGGTATTTGTTGCGGGGGGCTTCTGTGGGCCATGGTGGGGGGATAGGTAACCTTCATAGAGGTCTCAATCACTCTTTTTTTTTTTTAAATTAAACTTTTAATTTTGTATTGGGGTATAGCCGGTTAACAGTGTTGTGACATTACAGGTGAACAGCAATTACATATGGGGCTTCCCTGGTGGCTCAGAGGGTAAAGCATCTGCCTGCAGTTTAGGAGACCTGGGTTTGATCCCTGGGTCAGGAAGATCCCCTGGAAAAGAAAATGGCAACCCATTCCAGTACTCTTGCCTGGAAAATCCCATGGACAGAGAAGCCTGCCATACATATACGTATCTCCATTCTCCCCCAAACCCCGCCTCTCCCAGGCTGCCACACAGCACTGAGCAGAGTTCTGTATGCTCTATAGTAGGTCCTTGTTGATTACCCATTTTGAATATAGCAGTGTGTATATGTCCATCCCAAACTCCCTCACTGTCCCTTCCCCCATACATCTCCCTTGGCAACCATAAGTTCACCCTCAAAGTACAGACGCTCTTAAAACCATGTTTGTAGCCCTACCTGTGTGCCCCAAACCCCTGGAGATGACCTATGTCCTTCCAGCTGGGCCGTCCTCACTGTGACCTTCTCGTGGGTGGGTAGTGGAGCCCAGCAGAGCACATGTCTGACGCAACTTGAAACTCAAGTACTTACCAAGGAAGATGTGCTCCAAATTCATGATTCTGGAGTCCCCGGGGTGAGAGCAACTTGAAACCTCTGGAATAAAGTCAAGCCCTACCCATAATTATTCTTTATAGTTCAAACCATTGAACCCAGACTACTGTGCTAACTGGGTCTGGTAGGTTTCCAGCTAACACCCAGGATCACCCCAGGTACATCTCAGAATCCTTCTGTCTGTGCCTCTCCAGTGAGACTGAGCCTGGTGGAACTTGTGGGTCGGGGGAAAGAGTATTGGCCTGAAAGACCACTCCTAACAGGAGAACTTGGTGTAGGCAGGGGCTGGGGCCAGGAGCTCAGAGCTGGAACCCACCCTGGGTTCCGTCACCCTGGCTGTGCGAGTTTGGGCACATTCTCTGTCTCTGCGTATCCGAATGTCTGTCTCTGAAAGCAGGTATGCGCCCTTAGTGGTTTTGAGGTTCCTTATGGCTCTTTGTGAAGATTAGATCAGGTGATGTGTGTAGGTGCTGACGCAAGTGTGCTTTCCCAGGGTGAATATAGCCGTAAGAATAAACGAGAGAATGTAAGGAAAACTAGGCACGATGCCTAGCTCAAACAGCGGCGATGGTTTTTATTAGGAATCATCCCTGTCCCGTTGCTCTCTGAGCTCGGGTCGAGTGTGCAGCGAGATGCTCAGGAGCCAGACTGGCTACATGAATTGCAAGATGAAAATGCGGGGCCCCTTCTTGAAAAACAGCTTAAGAATTTCAGGTCAGCGCCAGCAGGGCATTGCAGGCAGCACAGCGGGCCTGATGGGGCATCCTTGTGTGAGGTCCGTAGTCGGACACGCCAGACGTTCTTGCCATTTGTTCTCCTCCTTTCCAGGCTCCGCACGGCCTTCTTCTGCCCTTCACATACTTCTGTGGCTGCTTTAACGTAGCTCTTCCCCAAACGTGGTCTGGGGCCCAGGAATCTGAAGTCTGAGTTGCAACCAGCCCTCTGGCGGTTCTGATGTTCCCTGCGTGTGAGAAGCACTCTTTCTCCATCCCTGTGACATCCGTCCTCCTGAGGCCAGATCCTTTTAGTGAGTTAAACACTTGTACTACCCAGGGGAGCTTATAGTCTGGTGGGTAAGACAGAAATTATGCTAGTAAGTATATAATTGCAAGCTGAGATAAGCCCCATGAAGGAAAGCAGCACATGTAAGAAAAGAGTTAGACACAGCCTGTGTGTGCCTGTAGCCTGTGGGGATGCTGTTGCTGCTGCTGCCGCCATCAGGGTGCAATCTGGGGAGACTTCCTGGAGGAGGTGGCAGGGACTTGGCGAACTGAGATTTGAAGGCAAGCTACCCATTCTCATGTTATTTTTTTACATAGGCCACATTTCACTCACTCAGAGGAGGGATGGGCTCCCTCCTCTGACCTGGGGGATTCTGTAGGTTGCTAGTCTCATTCAGCGGCACTGCATCTCCAGTGTCTGAAATCCCCCCACTGGGCCGCCCCTTCCTCCCCTCCCCAAGTGCCAGCATATTGAAATTTGAGTGAGTTTTGCCTTCACTGACCATTGGATTAGGCTAATGTTAGTATTCTACTGTCTTTTATGAACCAGGAACACTACATTATTTTTCTTTATCCTGCCCCCTGCCCCACTTCTTTGTCCTTTTTCCTTTTCCCTTTCGAAACTTGTCTTAGTTTTTTGGTTTGATTTTTTGTTTTTTTCCCTCATAAACCAGAGTAAGTTTGTAGAGTCTGAAATTCCTCCTTCACTCCCTCCCTTCTTTTCTTTCCTCCTCGATGGGGAGGTGGAGGGATTAGTTGCCCTTTGCAGCTAATCGGTTTGTAGTAATCAGATCGCCGTTGATTTGGGCAGTCCCGGCCTCCTTCGAGAGAGGCTGTGATTAGGAACACTGGCGTCCGCAGCACCGGCCACCTGGAGACAAAGTCCAGTTTTCCCACCTGCCAGCGGAAGATTCTAAGCCAATTTCTTAATTCTCCCTTGCCTCTGTGTTTCTCCTGTCCAGTGGGGTCAAGTGTATCTGCCTCAGAGCTCTGTTGTGGAGTGGAATGATTCACTGTGTGTGAAGTATTCAGGCAGCATCTGATCACACAGTAATTACCATTGTTTGTATACAACAACATAAGTGTCTTTTTATTTATTTTTTTTGTACATACATAGGGTCCTACTGCACACACAACGGGAAACTCCTCCACCCTTCACACTTCCCCACAGTGCATCCTGATCAAACATGTTCTTTTCTTATTTCTTTTTTTAAATTTTTGACTGTGCTGGGTCTTCCTTGCTGTGCACAGGTTTTCTCTAGTTGCAGCGAGATTCCTAGCGGCTGTGTAGGCATTTTAATTTAACCCACTTCCCCAGCTGATGGGCTTTTGGGTAGTTTCCCTCCTTTCATTTTCAGAACAATGTTCTGCTGAACACCTATGGATGCAGCATAGTGTTTTGAATCCTTACAGAAATCCCTGTAGGAATCTGAGCCTTAGAAAATACAGTAACTTGCCCAGGCCCACGCAACTCCCCAAGGAGTGTGGACCCAGGTCAGCCTAGATTCTGTGCTGAATTCTCCACTCCCACTGGCCAGGTTTCTCTTCTGTGAAGTTCCTGTTTTCCCTGTTGTAATCAACTAGTATTGGGCTAGACAAAAGGTGCCTTTGGATTTTTCAGGAAGAGCATATGGAAAACCCAAATGAACTTTTGGCCAACCCAGTATTTTATGACAAGTTGTCCTGAGGCTATGTCAATAGCCTGTTTCTCATTTTTGCTCAGTTTTAGCATCTGTTGGTGATTCTTGCCTGAACCCATCACTTTTTAAAAAATACTTATTTTTAATTGAAGCATAATCGCTTTACAATGTTATGTTGGATTCTGCCATACATCAGCATGAATCAGCCATAGGTATACATGTGTCCCTTCCCTCTGGAGCCTCCCTCCACCTTCCACTCCATCCCACCCCTCTAGGTTGACACAGAGCCCCAGTTTGAGTTCCCTGAGTGATACAGCAAATTCCCGCTGGCTATTTTCCCTATGGTAGTGTATATGTTTCCATGCTCCCCTCTCCATCTCCATCTGTCCCACCCACTCCTCCCGCTCCAATCACATCTCCATTGCTGTCCTGCACGTAGGCTCATCAGTGCCACCTTTCTAGATTCCAGGTACAAGCGTTAATATATGATATTTACTTTTATGACTTACTTCACTCTATATAATAGGCTCTAGGTTCCTCCACCTCATCAGAACTGACTTAAAATGCATTCCTTTTTATGGCTGAGTAATATTCCATTGTATATATGTACCACAGCTTCTTTACCCATTCATCTGTCAATGGACATCTAGGTTACTTCCATGTCCTAGCTATTGTAAATAGTGCTGCAATGAACACAGAGGTACATGTGTCTTTTTCAATTAAGATTTCCTCAGGGTATATGCCCAGTAGTGGGATTGCTGGATTATATGGTATTTTTATTCCCAGTTTTTTAAGGAGTCTCCATAGTGTCTTCCATAGTGGCTGTATCAATTTACGTTCCCACCAACAGTGCAGGAGCGTTCCCTTTTCTCTACACCCTCTCCAGCATTTATTGCTCACAGATTTTTGGTGACGGCCATTCTGACCAGTGTGAAGTGATGTCTCATTGTAGTTTTGATTTGCATTTCTCTAGGAATGAGTGACGCTGAGCATCTTTTCATGTGTTTATTAGCCATCTGCGTGTCTTCTTTGGAGAAATGTCTGTTTAGGTCTTCTGCCCATTTTTTGATTGGTGAACCCATTACTTTTAGAATGTTTGCTGAACAGCGATTTTTCGATTTTATCATTCCTTCCTCATTTACTACCTGGTGCTTGGTATCAGAAAGAGCTGCCCTAACTCACAGACCTCAAGAGCAAACCTATGGTTACCAGGGCACAAGGACAGGGGAAAGGGATAGTTAGGGAATTTGGGCTGGGCATGTACACACTGCTATATTTAAAATGGATAGGGACTTCCCTGGTGGTCCAGTGGCTAAGACACCATGCTGCTAATGCAGGAGGCCCATGTTCCATCCCTGGTCTGGGAACTAGCTCCCAAATGGCGCAACTAAGACCCAACCCAGCCAAATAAATAGATTTTTTTTTTTTAATCAATAACCAACAAGGACCTACTGAATAGCACACTGAACTCTGCTCAGTGTTATGTGGCAGCCTGGATGGGAGGGGAATTTGTGGGGAGAATGGATACATGTATATGTATGATTGAGTCCCTTCTCTGTTCACCCGAAACTATCACAACATTGTTAATCACCTATGCCCCCACACAGAATAAAAAGTTTAAAAGGAAAAAAGAGCTGCCCCTTTCTCCTCTTTATCTAGTTGTTCGTGTATTCATTCATACATCATTCATGCACTCACAAATTCCTGTTCTGTTCGGTGGGTTAAAATCTGTTACCCTCATTTTTTTTCATCCTTATGCCCAGATTTGGCCATTAGAAGCCTTTTCTCCTGGTGTCTTTTCTGTCTGGACATCTTTCCATCATACTCTGAGCATGTGTGCCTGTTCTCTGGCGTAACAAGACATTCCAGCTCGTTGTGTACCCTCCCTGAGCCAGCCCTGGGGCCAGTCATTTGTTCCAGGAGTCTTGGCTCTTTTCGCTGGAAGGATACGTATTTATTTTTTAAATTTCTTTTGCTGCCCCGGGTCTTAGTTGCGGCACACGGGCTCTTTAGCTGTGGCATGTGAACTCTTAGTTGTGGCGTGTGGGATCTAGTTCCCTGACCAGGGATCAAACACAGGCGCCCTGCGTTGGGAGTGATGAGTCTTAGCCGCTGGACCACCAGGGAAGTCCCAGAAGAAGGGTATTTAGAAATCAAGATCTGGTGTGCTGTGTGCCCATGCTCCTGGGGTGTTATGGCCTCTGGGCCCTCTCAGGGCAGGTGTGTGTACGTGTACACTGTTAGAGCCACATTCAGTTTTATACTTGTATGTGCGTGTATACATGTATATTTTATATATTTGATCATAGCTTTCAATCCGACTTCCCTAGTGGCTCAGATGGTAAAGCGTCTGCCTACAATGCAGGAGACCTGGGTTCAATCCCTGGGTTGGGAAGATCTCCTGGAGAAGGCAATGGCAAGCCACTCCAGAACTCTTGCCTGGAAAATGCCATGGATGGAGGAGCCTGGGCTATAGTCCATGGGTCACAAAGAGTCGGACACGACTGAGCGACTTCACCTTCAATCCAGGGCTGGTGCCAGCTCTGTGTATATTTGTAACTCCGTTCCCCAACAGCAAGAGTGCCAGCTCACATTATGTTTGGTATATATTTGCTTATTACCTAATCTCCCTGTGCGTAAACAGGCTCCTCACCTTGCCACCCACCTGTTGGTCCCCAGTCCGAGCAGCCTCCTCCTAACCCAGCTGCGCCGCCTGCTTCCCCCACAAGACCTGTATTCTGAGCATCTCACGTTGTATTGGCAGTTCTTTGCTGTCTGGGTTCACACCACCATCATTCACACACAGAGAATACCAACTAGGTGTGATTTCAGGAGCTGGAAAACACCTCTCTGAAACCCATCTTGACCTGAGGCTGGACCTTGAGAACCTCTGCCTCACCAATGCTCCATGTGTGGTATCGTTATCCCCATTTTACAGAAGAGAAAGCGGAGGCTCAGAGAAGTTAAAGGGCTTGTTGAGGGTTGCTCGGCTGGTAGCTGGGAACCTGGATCAGGGCCCAGATCAGTGAGACATGGGCCTGGTGATGCTCCCTCCACCCAGTTTCTGCAGTTAGGGTCCCCTCGCCAGCATTAAAAAGCAGTGGACCAGCCCTTTGAGTTCATTCACATCCCTCTTGCCTCCTGTTGCTCTGCGCTCCCAGCCCAGCCACCCTCCTCATGGGTCCCTCCCGTTGCAGCCTCTGCCCTCCCCTCCCAAGTTGACATTGGCCCAGTCTTTGATCCTGAGCATCCCAGCCTAGGAAGGCCCTCCCCTTCTGCTCCGGCTCTGCCCCAGGCTTAGTCAAGACCGGTTTCTCCTCCTTGGAATCAGAAAATCTTATTCAGGGTTCAGGATCCGACAGGACGCCAAAGGGGGTCCAGTAGAAGTCTCTGGCTGCCTGTTTCCCACCACCCGGTTTCGAGCCCCGAAGGCAACCAGCCCCCGGTCTCTGTGCCCTGATGATGCTAGCAAACCCATCCTCTTCTCTTCTTGGTTATAGACAGGCTAGCCTATTGCTCATGATATGCTTTGCCCTTTTTTTGTTTTTTCCTTCTCAGTCTATTGCTAAAGGTGCCACCACTTAGGAATTCTGCTGGGCAGTGTCTGTTGCTCAGTCCCTCAGTCGCGTCTGAATTTGTGACCCCGTGGACTGGAGCCCGCCAGGCTCCTCTGTCCGTGGAATTCTCCAGGCAAGAAGACTGGAGAGGGGGTTGCCGTTTCCTACTCCAGCATCCTTCCCGACTGCAGGATCCAACCGGTGTCTGTTGTGTCTCCTGCATTGCAGGCGGATTCTTTACCACTAGCACCACCTAGGAAGCGCGCCAAAATCTCTCTCGTATTCGTCTCCATCCTCACGCGTGAAGGCACCTCAGTGATGATGCTTTGGAAGAACTTGGATCTGCCCTTCACAGCTTTGTTGGTGATGACTTCGCCACTTGCCCAAAACTCAGCTCACCTCTCCTCCTCAGTCAGGCTTCACATGCGTTCAGCTTCTGCCTTCTCCTTCTCAGGTGCTTCTCTGTCTTCACTATCCCTCTTGATCCTCTCTAGCTCCTGAACTTTCCAGGCCGCCTCTTCTCCTCCTCACTTTCATCATCAGGACTGAATGCATCCAGGGCAGCCGGGGACTGCTTGTTCTCCTCCACGGTACCCATCCTTTATTAGTGGCACGGGGGTCTTTCCAGTGCTTAGTTGTTACAGGCACTGTTGCAGTGGCTGACTTTGAACAGAAACCATTCTGCAGTAAGTGAATCTGCAAAAGAAATGACTAGAACAGGTCCATTTTCGGCTTTTAAAAACTATTTATTTATTTTAGGCTGTGGCGGGTCTTTGTTGCTACGTGGGCTCTTCTCTCATTGTGGTGGACGGGGGCTCCTCTCTCGCCGAGATGGACGGGGGCC
>SJYT01054070.1:930561-962377 GCA_006410635.1 Cephalophus harveyi
GTGATGATCGGGGGCTCCTCTCTAGTTGCAATGTGCGGGTTTCTCCCTGCAGTGGCTTCTCTTGCTGAGGAGCACAGGCTCCAGGGCTTCGGTATTTGCCGCGTGTGGGCTCAGCAGTTGTGGCTCCCAGGCTCCAGAGCACAGGCTGTGTAGCTGTGGCACACAGGCTTAGTTGCTCCGCAGCATGTGGGATCTCCCTGGATCAGGTATCAAACCTGGGTCTCCTGCATTGGCAGGCGGATTCTTTGCCACTGAGCCACCAGGGAAGCTCTAGTCTTTATGGAAATCACCTGTTCTGGACATTTCATAAAAACCGAATCAAGTGATAACGTGGCCTTTTGTGTCTGTCTTCATCAGCACGAGGGTTTCGAGGTCCGTCTGTGTTGGAGAATGTTGTTAATGAGCAGAGCACCCCAGACTATGATGGCTTCAAGTGACAGAAATTTACTCTCACAGTTCTGGGGCCAGACGTCCAAGATCACAGTATGGGCAAGGTCTGGCTCTAACGGCCGTAGTGGAGAACCTATCCCGTGCCTTTCTCTTAGCTTCCAGGGCTGCTGGTGAAGCAGTGGCCTGGGCTCGCAGTGGGATCGCTCTGTGCGGGTCTGTCTCCGTGTCCAGGACTCTCCTTACGAGGTCATCAGTCACATTCAACTGGATCTCACCCTGATGACCTCATTGTCACCTCGTTACCTCTGTAAAGACCCTGTTTCTAAATTCAGTCACATTTGAGGTCAGGGGGTTGGGACTTCGAGATAACTTCTTTTTTCTTCCAGTTTTATCAAGATCTAAATGGACGTACAGCATTGTGTAAGTTTAAGGTGTACAGCATCATGATTTGACTTAAACGTAATGAAATGATTATCACAGTAAGTTCAGCGAACATCCAACATCTCATATTTTTCCCTTGTGATGAGAACTTTTAGGATTCACCCTCTTAACAACTTTTGCATATAACGTACAGCAGGGTTCATTATATTTATCATTTTGTACATCACACGCCTGGTACTAATTTATCTTATAACCAGAAATTTCTGTCTTTTGACTGCCTTCATCCAACTCACCATCCCCACCTCTGGTAACTGTAAATCTGATCTCTTTTTCTATGAGATCAGATTTTGTTTGTTTTTGAAGTTTAATTGGCCTACAACAATATGTTAGTTCCTAGTATACATCATTTCAATATGACGATCATGTCAAAATGATCACCAGGATAAGTCTACTTACAATCTGTCACCATATAAAGACATTACTTAATCAGTCTATATAGTCCTCACACTGTGTGTTTATACCTGTGACTCGTTTATTTTGCAAATGGAGGTTTGCACCTCTCCATCTCCTTCGTCTATTTCTCTCCTCCCCCACCCTCCCCTCTTGCAGCGCCGTGTTTGTTCTCAGGGCCTATGGCTCTTCCTGTTTTGTCATGTCTGTTCATTTGTGTTGCTTTTTAGAGCCCAGATATCAGCGATATCATACAGTGTTTGTCTCTCTGACTTCACTGAGTATAATGCCCTCTATGTCCATCCATGTTGTTGCAAATGGTGAGGTTTCATTCTTTCTTTATGGTTGAGTAGTAGGAATATTGTGTGTGTGTGTGTGTGTGTGTATGTGTACATATGTAGACACCACATCTTCCTTACCCACTTATCTATTAATAGGCACTTAGATTGCTTCCATATCAAGATACCTTTTTTTGAAGACGCAATTGAACTTATAGTGTAGCGTGCTTCAGTACTTCATTCCTTTTAAAAAAAAATCTGTGTTTTTATTTATGTATCTGGCTGTGCCAGGCCTTAGTTGCGACATGTGGGCTCGTTAGCTGCAGCCTGTGGGATTTTTAGTTGGTTGCGGCATGTGGGATCTAGTTCCCTGACCAGGGATCGAACCCAGGCACCCTGCATTGGGAGCGCAGTCTTAGCCACTGGACCACAGGGAAGTCGCAGCACTTCATTCCTCTTTGAGGCTGAGTGATATTCCATTATGTGAAAGAGCACATCTTGTTACTCCATCATCTGCTGATGGACTCTGAGCTGTTCCGAATTGTGCTGCTATGAACAGCCAAGAGCCTGTACTTATTCGCATCCCTTTCTTCAGTTCTCTTGTTCACAGACCCGGAAGTGTGTCCGTGGCTTTCACTTACAGAGCACAGTTGGAGGCCAGACACCCTCCCACTTTGGGCTCAGACTCCGTCCCACGGTCACGGTCACGGTCACGGTCAGGGTCATGGAACACAGCTGGGGTTAGGAGTCTCCCGCTGGACCCTCCTCCTCCAGGCTGCCTTCCCAGCCCCTCCCCTTCTCCACACAAGCCTCTTTCAGCATCTGGCTGGCTCCCAGGGACAAGCAGAGTTCCCAAGCAAGGGTGGGAATTCTTGCTAGTCTTGACCTGCAAAGGCAGAGGGATTGGATTCCTTTGATCCTGTTTTGTTTTTTTCTTGTTCTGGATTTTGTGTGTATGTGGTAAAATGTACAAAACATTTACCATCTTAACTGTTTTTAAGCACACAGTCTAGTGACATTGAGTACATTCACGTGGTTGTCCAGTCATCACAACCATCGTCTCCAGAATTTTTTCAACGTCTCCAACCGAGTCTGTCCCCAGTAGACTAACTCCTGGGAGTTCCCTGGCGGTCCAGTGGTTAGGACTCAGAGCTTTCACTGACGTGGCCTGGGTTCAGTCACTGGTTGGGAAACAAAGATCCCGCAAGCCAAGCAGCACGGCAAAAACAAAAGCAATTACCCAGCTTCTGGTAAGCACCATCTACTTCCTGTCTCCATGAGTTTGTCTGTTCTAGGTGCCGCACGTAAGTGGTGTCATTACAGTATTTGTCCTTTTGTAACTGCTGTATTTCACTGAGCATAGCATCCTCAAGCTTCATTCCTATTGTGGTAGGTGTCAGAATTCCTCCTTTTTTTAAGGTTGAATGATATTCCATTGTTTGGGCTTGATCACATTTTGTTTACTCACTGATCTGTTGATGGACCCTTTAAAAAAAAACACTGAAATATATAGAGAAATTATTTAAGCCTAGCATCAAAAGGCGGAGAAGGCAATGGCACCCCACTCCAGTACTCTTGCCTGGAAAAGCCCATGGACGGAGGAGCCTGGTGGGCTGCAGTCCATGGGGTCGCACAGAGTCGGACACGACTGAAGCGACTTAGCAGCAGCAGCAGCATCAAAAGAAAATCAAAGATTAAAAAAAAATAGAATTCACAGGTTTCCTATCTGTACTTTCAGATTCAAAAAAATTAATAAGTAAAAATTTAAAAATAAAACCATACAGATTCAAGCATTTATGTATCTTCTAGAACCACTTGTAGAAACCTCATTGAGAATGTCAGGAAACATCTCCCCAGCAAGACAAAGTCAGAGAGAGAGGCTGTGAAGTGTTGGGGTCACCACACCTCTTAAATCCCTCTGGGTCTTTAGGCTACTGATCTTCTGTGGAATATTTACTGAATGCACCTGCCCCATGCAAAGTGCAACTACAGAGTTGGGTTTTGTTTTTATTTTGCTTTTTGTTTGTTTTGGCTGCGCTAGGTCTTCGCTGTTGCTCTCGGACTTTCTCTACTTGCGGCGAGGGGGACTCCTCTTCGTGGTGGTGCACGAGCTTCTAACAGCGGTGGCTCCTCTTGTCGTGGAGCGTAGGCTTAGCAGTTGTGATACACGGGCTCAGTTGCCCCACAGCATGTGGGGTCTTCCCAGAGTAGAGATTGAACTCCTGTCCCCTGCATTGGCAAGTGGATGTTTAACCACTGGACCACCAGGGAAGTCCTCAGCGTTGGGTGTTTTTAAATCTTCAGAACAACCTGAGACAGATTATTGTCCCTGGTTATAGGGCTGGTCAATGACAAAGGAGGATTTGAACCCAGGTCTGGGCAATTCCAGCCTCCATGCCCCTTCTGTTGCTCTGTGCATCTTCCCGCTCTTGAGTTACCTAAACATGGCTAAACAACCCAAGTGACATCACCATCACTGTTATTCCAGCCACATACTGGAGGCCTGGTCCCTGGGGCAGGTGTGGACCTGCATTTCCTAGGGGTTCATGGGAGGTCTGGACCATGTCATATCTTGTCCAGGCACACATTTGTTTGGTTCAAAAAAAAAAGGCAGGATGAGGGTAGCTAGCCAGCATCACCCTCATTTTGCAGATGAGGAAACTGTGATCAGTCAGGGAGATTGTCATTTGCCCGAGGAGACATGCTGGCAAGTGGAGCTGGACCATGTCCTGGGCAGCTCTGATGATGAGGGTAAGCGGAGCCTTGTGGCCAAGAGCATGTGTCTAGTCATCCTTCCTGTGGAGCTAGGTGCATGTACACTCACACTGATGTCCTGGGCTCCAGCTGATGAGTGTCCACGGAGCAGCCTCTGGGTACCAGGCGCTGGCCCCGCCTTCTGGAGGGGCTGCGTTGTGAGCAGAGGGAGGCATTTCAGTGATAGTCACTTGCTGGTCATTACGCAAGTGACCGTGGTGTAGGCGCCATCAGGGGGACGTCCAGGGTGCTGAGAGGGTAGAGCAGGTGGCTATCTGGTCTGGGAAGATGTCAGGACAAGACAGTCCTGGACCTCTGAAGTGAGACTTCTTGCCCTCCATAGTATAGACCTTTCTGTTCCAGGTCATTCCTTGTAAGGAACTTGACCACATGCCTGGCCTCTAACCACCAGATGCCAGTACCATCCCTGCTTCAGTTATGAGGACCAAACACGTCTCCAGGCACTAGCAAAGTCCCCCAGGGGGGAAACTGCCCTTGGTCGAGAACCCCTGATTTTATGTTTGGTTTGGCAGCCGGGAAAATGTGCCATCTTCGGCAGGGACACTGGAGCGGCACATTTCTGGGGGACACGGGACTCCTCCAGTGGGCAGGGATTTTTAGCTAGGTATGCTGCTGCCCCGCCCAGACCAGGAACACAGGGAGGGTGGGTGTGAGGTGGGGGTCTGCTGCAGCCATTTTGGAGACAGTAGGGTTCTGTCCTGAGAGCAACTGGAATCTATCCAAATGTTTCAAACATGGGATATGTGTGTGTGTTTATGAGAGAGAGAGACAGACAGACAGACAGATAGTGACAGAGAGGAGAAGGTGAAGGAGAGGGCTGGATTTATACATTCAGGGTTGATTGAGCGGCTGCCTAAAAAGTGAATTGGGTGTGGTCGTGTTCAGACAGAAATGGTAAGCTAGGGAACAGCCAGGCAGGAAGGTCCTGTGACCCCAGGACTGCCTCCATTTGTTGTGTGAGCAAGAATTAAGCCCTCGATTTGGTACACTAGAACCAGGTCTTGAGAGCAGACAAAACATCCTGTCTCAGGCTGTGATGTACATTTCTCCAGGAGGTGGATCTCACACAGTGAAGATGGTGAGGTCGACTTAAGGAGAGAGTCGGCCAAGTGATCTGTGTAATGATCCTTGGTTGCTTCCTGGTCGTTGGCACAGTCAGAAGCAACCCCAGGAAGTGAGTGTGGTCAGCAGCCCATTTCTGAGCAAACGGGGCCTTTGGAAGATGAGGGGCAGTAAAAGGGGAACTTGCCGTCTCTATTTCAGCTGAAGGAAGAAACTGTTAGGCAGAGCCTCTCCCCTTCCTCCTTCCCTGTGCCAGCTACCTGGTGAAAGGGAAAAGATGATTATCTTGTCCTGGTGTCAGAATACTAGGAATAACTTTGCAAAAATACTCACCGTTCTCCTAGTTCAGCCATGTCCTCCCATGCCCTTTAGGTGTTTCACGTGGCTTCTTCCCGGACCTGCTGGGCACCCAGACCTCAACTGGTTTCCCCCTTTTCTTCAGTTCAGTTCAGTTGTTCAGTCATGTCCGACTCTTTGCAACCCCATGAATCGCAGCACGCCAGCCTCCCTGTCCATCACCAACTCCCGGAGTTCACCCAAACTCATGTGCATCGAGGCGGTGACGCCATCCAGCCATCTCATCCTCTGTCGTCCCCTTCTCCTCCTGCCCCCAATCCCTCCCAGCATCAGGGTCTTTTCCAGTGAGTCAACTCCTCGCATGAGGTGGCCAAAGTACTGGAGCTTCAGCCTCAGCATCAGTCCTTCCAATGAACACTCAGGACTGATCTCCTTTAGGATGGACTGGTTGGATTTCCTTGCAGTCCAAGGGACCCGCAAGAGTCTTCTCCAACACCACAGTTCAAAAGCATCAGTTCTTCGGCACTCAGCTTTCTTCACAGACCAACTCTCACATTCATACATGACTACTGGAAAAACCATAGCCTTGACTAGATGGACCTTTGTTGGCAAAGTAATGTCTCTGCTTTTGAATATGCTATCTAGGTTGGTCATAACCTTCCTTCCAAGGAGTAAGCGTCTTTTAATTTCATGGCTGGGATCACCATCAGCAGTGATTTTGGAGCCCCCAAAAATGAAGTCTTAGGTTATTGCAAATGTCTCCCAAAACAGGCCATGATACCACCAGTCACCACCAGGAACCACTCTCTGTGGTTCAGTGCATTCTTAACTGAGAATCCCAGAAGTTCAAGGTCCAGGATTCTAAATCTTTAAATTGTTGCCCTGCTCTGTCAGCTTTGTGATTTTCCATTCAATAAAATAAGTTTGTTTGAAAACAGATGCGTCAATAACAGCCAACAGATGGAAACAATCCATCAGCAGTAAAACAAAAAAAATAAATTGTGCTATACTCATTTGGTGGAATACTATGCAGCCATGAAAAATTAGCAAACTATCACCACACACACCATCGTGCGTGAACCTCACTAGTAACCTTGAGTCAAAGAAACCAAACACAAAAGCATATATATTGCATGTTACCATTTGCACAGAGTTCAAACCCCAGCAAAATGAATCTCCTGGGGGCTGTTCATGTTAGTGTGTGTTTCTGGATTTGGAGGCTGGTTATATGTTTCAGTGTGTAAAACTTTGAGCTATACACTTCAGATCTGCACACTTTCTCTGTGTATGTTATACGTTAAAAAGACATATCCGTATAAAACCAGTGCACCTAAGAGCAATCCTACTTTTTTTTTCCTCACAGATTGATGGACAAAATGACTTGAAAGCCATTGAGAAAGAGAAGACAGTGGTGGCTCTGGCACCCAAGGAAGCAAGCAAATGCCACAGAGAGGACCTAGCCAAAGCATTTTACGTAAGATCTGAGGTTGTCTCTGAGGCCTGGGGCAGTGGGGTTTTCAGATTAAGAGGAAAGCGGCTCGAGGCCCTGAAAATGGCTTCACAATCCTGAACTATGACACATTGTTATCATCACTGTTAGAAAATACTCCTGCTGCTGAACGGTTCTGACTCCCCACCAGGAAGGGCACCCACATCGATGGGCATAAACCCTGGAAGCCCTTCCTGGTGGCCACGATCCTCCCAGTTTTCCGTCCATGTCTCTCTCTCTTTCCTTTAGTTTTAGTTAGAAGATAGTTACTTGACAGTGCTGTGTTGGTTTCTGCCATATAACACCCTGAGTCAGCTATAAGTATCTCTCCTCCCTCTTGGTGAGAAACAGAGAGTGTTTCAGGGGACCCCCAGGTTTCCATAGCAGCCCAGTCAGAGTTGAATCCGGGTGTTCTGACATTCAAGCTCAAACTCTTCACCACCTGCTGTTCCCACCCTTCGTGTTTTATAATTCATGGTGTGGCCAGTGACCAAAACCAGCTTCTCACCAATTTCTTCTGGTGAATTTGGAGTCCTGGCCAGGGCAAGACAAAAACCAAACCGAAGACCACTTCCGTTCCATGAGGGTCCCCTGTGAGGCTGAAGGAGTGGGCTTGCTTTATGGTTTCAGTTATTTTTACTTAGCCAAACAAACATGGTGTGTGCGTGTGTGTTCACTCATAACCCACCACACTTTGGGAAAGCCAGTAAAAGTCCACTAATGAAAGGTCACATGCCACAATTTCAAAGAAGCTGGAGGTCAGTGTTTCAGGCCAGCCTTTCCTTGAGAATGCTCAGAAGCCCATCTAAATTCAAGTCCCACTTGTTAGCATTTGGAGAGGGGAAGGAAATATGTTTTCCTTGCCAAGACATTTCCCCCTACCTAGGAAAAAAGCGTGGTTTTCTTGCTCTATTCAAAAGAATCTAGGAACCAGTCCAGCCTTCCCATCACCTCAACCGTCTGGTAGAACTTATCTGTTCTGTTTTTGTTCTATTCATTTAGTTTTGGCTGCACTGGGTCCTCGTTGCAGCCCCGGGCTTAGTTGCCCGAGGCATGTGGAATCTCAGCTTCCCGACCAAGGATCAAACTAGAGCCCTCTGCGTTGGTAGGCAGATTCTTAACCACTGGACCGCCAGGGAAGTCCCTGGTAGAGCTTTCTTATCGACCTTTTAAAGACAGTGAAGCTTTTGTTGCCACCAGGACAACAAAGTTGCCTTACGTAGTAACTGACTCTTAAATTAGCTATATTTATGTCAGTTTGCATAAACAGCTTGAAATTGTATCTGGCACAAGGTATGCATGATGGAATCATGTAGCTTTTTTTGTTTCTAAGGGCAGGCCTTTTTTGTTTGTTTGTTTCGAGGCAAAATACACAACCTAAAAATTACCATCCAACTACTTTTATGTGTACAGTTCCAAAGTGTTAAGTACATTCACGTTGTTGTACAACCCATTTCCACAACTCTTTCCCTCTTGCAAAGCTGAAACTTCCGTGTTAGTGGTGAATAATATTCCTATGTGTGTGTTTGTCTGTCTGTGTCTCTGTACCACATTTTCCTTATGCATTCACCCACTGATGGACACTTGGGTCACGTCCACCTTTGGCTGTTGTGATTAATGCTGCTACAAACATGGATAGACAGATATCTCACTGAGATTTGTTTCCAATTCTCTTGATACATACCAGTATCAAGAAAGCAGTGGAACCAGTAATGGAATTGCCAGATTGTGTGGTGGTTCTATTTTTAATTTTTGGAGGTACTTCCACATGGTAGCTGCACCATTTGACCATCCCAGACTCATCTTCCTAAAGATGAAAATGTAAGTGTTCCTGCATTTCCAGGTGTCCGTGCTATAATTGCAGACCCTGAAATGTAGACCCAAGGCTGTCTTCTCTGTAGTATCTGTAGGGCAGAAGTGCGGGTTCATTTAAAAAGAATGAGATTGTAGGTCTCCTCCTGTCTCTGCCCATTTGCTTGGGGCTTCTGAGATGGTCCCCTCTCCTCTGTGGACAGCCCACTTTCCTTGATCGTCGTGGAAGCGGCTGGCTTCTAGAGTGGGAATCCTGTGACTTGGGCTGCTTGATCTTTACCTGCCTGTCCTTCTCCCTCCAGGTAGATTTACAGAACGGGCTGTCAGAGTTCTCGGTGACACAGCGCAGGCTGGTCCATGGCTGGAATGAGTTTGTTGCTGATAACACAGAACCTGTGTGGAAGAAATATCTCGATCAGGTGGGACCATGGCCATCATTCTGTGCATTAACCAATGTGACCCTGGGGGTGAGGAAGGGAGCCGCCGTTCATCGTGTAACTGTGGACTGAGGGTGTCCGTGGACGAGTCTCAGCACATGGGACAGCTATGCTACAAAGTCAAAGAAGACTTGCCCCTTTCAGGCTGCTCCTAGCTGAGAGATGGGCTCACTAACTACCCTGGCGGCCACAGTCACAAATAATAGTCTTTCCATTCATAGAGGTAACCGTGTGCCAGGCATCACGCTGAGTAAATAAGTGAACATCAACTTACTCTTCCTCTAGATCCCTACTTTGAGATGTGGTGGTTTAGTCGCTAAGTCGTATCCGACTCTTGCAACCCCATGGACTGTAGCCCACCAGGCTCCTCTGTCCATGGGATTTTCCAGGCAAGAATACTGGAGCAGGTTGCCATTTCCTCCTCTAGGGCATCTTCCCAACCCAGGAACCACACCCGGGTCTCCTGCATTGTAGGCAGATTCTTTACCAACTGAGGAAAGTGAAATACAGAGCTGAAATATTCCCAGGTTATGCAGGGTTGCCAGATTTAGCCAAAAAATTTACAGATGTCTGTTACATTTGAAGTTCAGATAGATAAGCAAAGGAGAGTTTTTTCGTGTATGTTCCAAATGTCGCACGGGACCTACTTATACTTAAATTTTTAAGAAGTTCCTTGTTTCTCTGAAGTTCACATTTAACTGAGTGTCCTGTAGTTTACCTGGCAGCCAGGGTCCAGAGTCCTGCAGTGTTAGGTGTCGCCGATGGGAAATGAAGCCAGGCAGTTGGCTCCAGAGCCCCTGGCCCTCTTAGCCTTTGCCACTGGTGCTGAATACATGTTGTATCAGTCAAATGCCTGGAAGCCACAGGAAAGAAGGGGAAAAAAATTGAAATAGATCCTGCTGCAAGTTCCAGTGTAGGAATCAACACCCCACCTCCCACCCAGGACCAGCTCAGAAAGCTCCAGTTAACAGGCAGAATTTCCCAGATACCTGACGCCGCGGTTGCCTCAGTTTCCCCTCCCTGGCTTTTGCACCCTCTCCCATCCCTGACACCTCCCTCTCAGTCAAGCTCAGGGATACCCCAGGCTTCTGCTGCCTCCCCATGGCTCATATTTAAGGCTTCCTTGATTGGTCAGATCAGGGACCAATCACAGCCCTCCTTGTAGCATCCTCACTTTCCTTTCTCCTTCGGTCCCCACCCTGCTCATTGGTTAGTTCTCAGTGCCCTGGGGAAGTCATTCATTGACGCATTTTGTCACCAGAAGAGGCTTCTAGATATGCAGGTGACTCTGGCCAACCCAGAAATTTCCTGGAATGCCAGTGTTGGGAAGAGGCAGCAGAGGCTCCTGGAAGTTGAAGTTCAGGGAAGGAGGCTGACACATGGGCTGCGGGGGACCTTCTCCCTTCTGGAGCCGGGCCTTGGCCACTTCTGCCCTGGCTGCCCCTTCCACTAGGCCCTGCTCACCTGGCCTCTGCCCTGCTAACACCTCACACCCAGGGCTGTCATCCAGCCTCCAGCCAGGACCTTTCCAGGAATGAAATCTCTTCTTCAGTTTCTAAGAGCAGGAAACATGCCTATTCATCCTAACCTCCCCGGTTCAAGGATCCATCTCAGGGTATCCCTGTGGGGTTGGAAGGCAGCTCCTGACGGCCGTGTTTTCTAGCCCTCGACAAGCACAGGAAGTCCACGTGCCCTCACTTACTAATTCTTTGTGTCCATTGAGCACTTGCTCCATGCCGGATGCTGTGGTTCTCCTGTCTGTCTCCTCCAGTGACAGGGAGCTCACCACTTCATAAGGTGGTCCTGCTTCTCTGTCTCAAAAGACTCACCACTAGGAATTCTGCCTTAGCATGGCCCCAAATCCCTCCCCTGGAGTCACACAGCAGAGGTAGGTTAGAGTCAGGCTGCTGGGTTTGATCCTACTTTCCGGCCTTGTGACTTTGAGCCTGTGACCAATCTGACTTGAGCCTCAATTGTCCCCATCTAGAAAATGGGACTAGTAAGTCCCTCCTGTTCTGAATTTTACTTAAGAGGAAGCCAAGCCTGTATTACATGCTTAATAAAGGTTGCCCTCAGCCCCAGTGTCTGCCAGCTAGCCTTGTTTCGAGCATAACTGTTAAGAGCACAGGTTTTGGAGTTGCCTGATCTAAATGAATCCTCGGCAGTTCAGTTTCTTTCAGAAACTTGGGTTGGTCATTTATCATTAAGCAGGACTACTTAACAGTACCTGTGTCGTGGGGTTGTGAAAGTGAAAGTCACTCAGTCGGCTCCGACTCTTTGCGACCCCATGGTCTATACAGTCCGTGGAGTTCTCCAGGCCAGAATACTGGAGTGGGTAGCCTTTCCCTTCTCCAGGGGATCTTTCCAACCCAGGGATAGAACCCAGGTCTCCCGCATTGCGGGCGGATTCTTTACCAGCTGAGCCACAAGTGTCATGGGGTTGGGAGGAGCCAATAAAATGATGCAGTAAAGTGCTGAGCACAGGGCATGGCTTGGAAGAGATGCTCAGGAAACGCTTCTATGTGGGCTGTTACTGTTTATTGTAATGAACGTCTCTGGTGACCATCCCTTCCCCACATAGTAAGGTTTCAGCAGACCGCTTTCTGCCTGTCCTGCTTTACGTGTGGGCTTAAAAGGGGCCCCATCAGAGCCGGGAGGGTCTCATTATCTATAGCCAGGGCGGTGCTATTGGCCCATGGTGGGATCTCTGCACTGGGCCTGACACTTGCATACCATGTCTCATGGGGACTCACCTGTGTCAGATGGAGCAAGGCAAGTGTTTGGCATGGTCTCCAGGAGGGGTGGAGAGAGGCTGGTGGTGTCCGTGCTGGTCTGGAGGGCTGCTCGGGTCCAGCCACAGGGTAGGGGACGAGGTTCTGGGCTTGGGATTAGAGTTGAAGGTGAGGCCAGTGCCTAGTCCCAGCTGTTCAGAGTGGCCCCAGCTAGGACTAAGGACCTCAGAGCTAACCCTGAGCCCATGGCTGGACAGCCCTTGTGCAGACAAAGGCCTGCTGCCCTTGGGGAAGTTTCCCACCAATCTTTGCCAGGGCTGGGCTGGGACCCGGGGGTCATCACACTTTCACAAAGCTGGCTTGCCTAAGGGCCCCAGTGCTCCAGTCTGAGACCCTTTAGTGGGAGTCAACCCCCAGACACCTACTGGAGAGCTTCCCACAAAATCCTGAAGCCTGCGTCAGAGTTTCTGAGATGGACCTGTTGTGAATGGAGGCCCTGAGGGGCAGGTTCTGGCCTGGAGCAGCGAGGAGGCGTGGCGAGGCGAGACCAAGAGCTGGAAGGCAGGGCCGGGGCTGGTGTCCTGTGACAGGGACGCTGTTGAGGTGACCCCAGAACGCCGGGGTCGGGTGGACCGCAGTGGTGGGCCTTCAGGCGGAGGAGAACCACCGAGTGGCAACAGTCCTCCCCTCCTGGCCCTCAGGTCACTACAGGGCCGGCCTGGAAGCCAGGCTCTGGGTGCGGAGCTGGCGCCGCTCCGCTAGAGCAGGCCCGGTCTCTGATGTCCATGAGCCTAGACAAGATCCCACCGCCCTGCTTTTCATTTTTCAGTTCAAGAACCCTCTGATCCTGCTGCTCCTGGCCTCTGCCTTGGTGAGCGTCCTCACAAAGAAGTATGAGGACGCCATCAGCATCGCCGTGGTGAGTGCACCCCATGGGAGCCAGGGGACAGTGTTCCCCCCCCACCCCCGCCGCCCCAATCCCGACCTGGCTGCCAAGGTCCTGCTGGGTCTCTGTTTATTTTTGTTATGCAAAGAGGAAAAAACTAGGCTGTAAGAAAAAGGAAAAAAGTAGAAAACACAGCATAGAGAAAGGACAGGAAGTGTCCCTGTTCTTCTGCCTCACAAAGAGCTGACTCATTGGAAAAGACCCTGATTCTGGGAAAGACTGAGGGCAGGAGGAGAAGGGGCAGCTGCTAGCCTGTGAGGCTGTTTGAATTCAAGTTAAATAAAATGGAGAATTCAATTTCTTGGGTGAAGTCAGCACCACAGTTTGAAAGCATCAATTTGTCAGCGCTCAGCCTTCTTTATGCTCCCCAACTCTCACATCCGTACATGACTACTGGAAAAACCATAGCTGTATCTGGTTCCAAAATGTTTTTGCTGCCCTGAAAGGAACCCCTGTACTCATTAAACAGCCCTCCCCCTCCCCCCAGCCAGCCCCTGGAAACCACCATCTGCTTTCCGTGTGTCCGGATTTACCTATCCTGGGTCGTTCTTATAAACAGAATCCTGCGCTGTGTGACCTTTTATACGTGGCTCTTATATGTGACCTTTTGTTTAATGACTTTCATTCCTGCTTCCTTCTATCTGTCAAGCGCTGTCTTTTGAAATACAAAAACAGATTCCTTCCAAGTGCTGGAATTCAGTGTTTCTGTTGGAAAGCCTGAGGCTAGATCCACATTTTCTGATGTGAAATCATGTTTATTAGAAGCTGTGTTTGTTCAGTCACTAATTTGTGTCTGACTCTTTGTGATCTGTGGACGGCAGCATGCCAGGCTCCTCTGTCCTTCACTGTCTCCTGGAATTTGCTCAGATTCATGCCTATTGAGTCAATGATGCTATCTAACCATCTCATCCTCTGTCAGCCCCTTCTCCTGCCCTCAATGTTTTCCAGCATCAGGGTCTTTTCCAATGAGCCGGCTCTTCATGTCAGGTGTCCAGTTATTAAATGCTGGTGAGATATAAATGATCGTATCTATATTGTATCATTCTGTGTTACAAGCGTTATCTATACCAAAAACTCTAGGAAGATAACCCCCAAATGTGAGCCTGCAGAGGCAGAATTGGGAATGCTTTTTCCGCTCCTCTGTTTTCTAAATCTCTGCACAGTGCTCTATTTAGCAAGGAAAAAGGAAATACATTTTGGAAGACAGTGTTCTCCCCTGGATCACTTACCTGCTCATTGGCAATGGGTGTTAACGTGCCCTCTGTTTGCCCCCTAGGCTGTGCTGATCGTGGTCACCGTCGCCTTCATCCAGGTGCGTATATGTGCCCTGAGTTCCCAGGCGGGGTCACCTGGGCTGATGGGAGCTCTGTGGGGGGCCCCCAGCCCCTCCAACCCCACTTAAACACAGTGTTTTGTGTGCTTCCGGCCAGGAGTATAGGTCGGAGAAATCTCTGGAAGAGCTGACAAAGCTGGTTCCTCCCGAATGCAACTGGTAAGTCGGAGACCTTCCACCCACCCGACCCCGGAACTTTGTGGTTCATCAGAGGAGTCCGTGGGCCGGCGAGTTTGGCAAAACTTTGGCCATATTTGTGTCCTCTGTCGTGTGATATGGGAGAACTGTGTCTTACCAGGGGTTAGCAAACCTGATCCCTGCCCCGCCAGCAGATTGCTGTGTATTCCTGGGTGTGTCGTTCAGCCTCTCTGGGCCTTACTCTGTCGCTGGTGTCTAATCAGAGTACCCAGCCTGGGGGCCATGGATGACAGGGCTTTGGGAAGAGGGTGGCCCACGAAACCTGTGATGAAGTGTGCAAAATTGTGTGCATTTTTCCTAGAAGGCTTTTGACATTTTTCCTGAGGCTCAGAATAAGCTGAGGGAGAGGGCTTTAATAATAAGCTGAGGCCTCAGAACTCTGATTAAAGCGGGTGGACAGCTCAGTGATGAACCCTGGCCATTTGCTCAGCTGTGCACCAGCCTCTTTCCTACCCGAACATCCTGCTTTGCATTTTGTTATCACATCACCCTCCCCAAAGATGTTTAAAAAGGAAAGATAAGAATGTCTCCCCTTACCTCTTGGGCCTGTCTGCGTAGCTCAATGCTGTGCAAAGGGACTTTCTGGAAGATTCCATCATATGCGCTGCCCGGGACAGCGTCACTAATCACATATGGCTATTGAGGACTTCACCCAAGGAACTGAATTCTTCATTTTATTTAAGTTGAACTCAAGCAGCCTCACAGGCTAGTGGTTGCCATCACAGATGGCTCAGCTTAGAGGGTTTGCAGGGGCCGCTGCCCTTGGTAAAGGAAATGACAGAGGCAGAAGTGAGAATGTTGCAGCCCTGCTGGTGTGTGTGTGCGTGTGTTTCAATTTAATTTTTTAGTGTATCAGCAATCCCCAACCAGTTATTCTCCTTGTAAACATGAAACCACTTTGGAAAAGGCCCAGGTCTTCTCCTTCACCCTTCCTGGCATCAGCTGAGGTTGTATTAAGTCATGTGTCTTTCCCAAATACACACTGCCACTCATAAGAAAGTCACTGCAGGTATGTCGTGATCCAAGATACTTTGGAAGGATTTCAACAGATTGTTACTCTCTTTTATCCAAAGGATAAGCTGGGAGAAAGAACCTTAACATATATTTGCATACAGATGGCATAATTGACATAATTGAGAATAGAGCTGGAGGATAGAAAGATCTAGTGCGAAGTCCCTCCTTTCAAGGAGTCAGCAAATGAAGAGTGTATGTGTGTGAGAGAGAGAGATACAAGGCAGAGAATAATGAGTAACAAAGTAGAGACCAAAAGAGCATGCTGAGAAAGCATGAGAGGCTTGAGTCAATTCTAGAAGATTCTTTTGGAGGGCAGTAAAAATGTCTGGGCTTAATAATGGGATGAACAAGGTGTCAGAAATCCAGACGTGTGATGTGTGACGTAATCCTATAAGCAGACAGAAGCATCCATGATTTATGGGGTTTGATGAGCTGATCTTAAGTTTAAATATCAAGTCTTGGCCTTTCAGGCGAATAGTATGCATTATTGATGTCCCTGGGAGTTGCTTCTGAAAGACAATTTTATTTTCAAGAGCTGCAGAGGCAGGCAACCTGGGAGAGTTGAAAGAGCGGTGAAGGGACACAGCCTCCCTCCCCGAGCCCCTGAGACCCACGTCAGGAGAAGCATCTGCCCTGCAGACCCTTCCTGCTCACCTCCATCCTTTGTGCATTCATTAAATATTTACAAAGCACCCACTGTGTGCGGGGCGCTGTCCCAGGTGAAGAGATAGGAAAGCCCTGGCCTTTGGACCCCTCACACTCCTAACAGAGGAGGCAGATAATGAAGTGAAGGAATGAAATGATTTTGGAATGAGGCAGGTGCATTAAAGCCAAAAAGACTGAAAACCAAAGCCACACAAAAATTAAGGAGAGCCTCATGGAGATGCAGTGACTGGTGGAGGTGTGGGAACAATCTTGAATATCTGGCTGGCAGGTTACTCTGCTCTGACATTTAAGGTGGAGCTGACCTTTAGGTTGAGGCCTGATAAATGGCAGGGGCCAGCCGTGGGAAGAGTCAAGAGGAGAGCAGACGTCTATCTGATAGGTGCTCTTGGCTATAAAACCCAGAAAATTTAGTTGCACAAACTGCAAGGAAACTGTGTTGTCTTATGGCAAGGGATCTGAGGTGAGGGGCCAGTGGGGTTAGTTAATTCAAGATGGCATCAAGGACCGGGTCCTTTTATTTCTTTACTCTGCCATAATCAGCTTGCTGGCTTTGTTCTTACACTGGATTCCCTCATGGCTCCAGGATGGCTGCCACGGCTCTAGACATCACAACCAGACATGATAAAGATGAAAAAGTCCAGCAGAACAGGCCATGTGTGTGCGTAAAGAATGAGAAAAACTTTCTCTTGAGCCCCTGCCAAATACCACTCCTGTCTCTTAGGCCAGTGTTGTAGATCATGTCTGTGTCTATGTCAGTCATGGGCAGGGGATGGGATCACCCTGACCGTCTCAGCCTGTCAGGACCCACCCCCTGGAGCATTCTGCTGTGGGGAGAAAGGCAGGTACCTGGATAACTGCATTCTGTTAACAGGGAAGAGGGGAATGTCTGCTCCACCATTCAAGACCTTGAGACTGGAAAGAGCTGGGTGTATTCAAGGGGATGCGTGGCAGGAGGTAGGGTGTCTGGGTCTAACTCAGGTTCTTGGAGAGGGTTTGGAGCAGGAGGAAGTTGTGGTCTGATTTTGTGCTTTAAGAACTCTCTGGCTGCTACAGGAAGGAGGCCCAGGGAGGGGCACAGGTCCCGCCGGGGGGCTCCTGCCATGTTGGGTAAGGAGCAGCATGTTGTGGGTTCCAGTGGGAGTCGGTACACAGAAGCATGTCTATGTCTAACAGCAAACAGCTGTGAAGAGCGGTCCCAGGCCTCAGAGGGTGAGGATGGGGGTTGCTCCCTGGCTTCTTGGGCATTTAAGATGCTCCTCCTGGCTTTAACAAGGTTCTGCTGTCCCTGAGGTTGGAGCTGGGCTCTGCACACCAGAGCACTGTGTTCTCCAAGGACAGAAGCTCCGCCAGCTGCCAACTTTGTTAAGGAACCACTTCTCTAGACCTGCAGAAGCTTCTAGAGGCCATGTGGTCCCGCCTTGTTTCCAAGCAGGGTGAACAGTAGTCACCCCACTTTTCAAATGAAGCCCAAGTTCTCCCAGGAGCCAAGCTCTTTCCCAAGAGTCTTTTAGGACATGTGAATTTTGAAAATAATAAAACCATTAAAGCACAAGCGTTTGTCCACATCAGAAAGAGAAAATGTATTTCTGTTCAAGTTTGATAAACCTTTGCTCAAGTTTATCAAAGTGCCTAAAATTGAAATGTCAACGTGGATGCGTTTGCTTTTTCCCGTTTAAAACGCAGCATAAGAGAAGGAAAGCCCCAGCACCTGCTCGCCCGAGACCTGGTACCCGGAGACATCGTGTCTCTCTCCATCGGAGACCGCGTCCCTGCCGACATCCGTCTCACAGAGGTGAGGGGCCCAGACCCCGGTCCAGGGACCGTGCAGACACTTGGCTTCTCGGAGGCAGGCATTCTCTCCTTCTTGTGCACACATGCACACAGACATAGGCATGTGTGCACACAAGCAGAAAGTTAGTGAGCAAGCTAATTTTAAGCCCAGAGCTCCTCCGATGGCATTTCATAAATCATGTATTCTCATGTACGTATAAGCCTAACACATTTTGGTTATATGCTTTTCTAGCTGTAGCCTACTGCAGTAGAAAATTGAACCACAGTGGGGCCGAGGAATGAGGGAGAAGTTGCTTCTAGAAACAACCACACTGATGGCAGACAGAGGCACTGTCAGACTGCTTAATCTCAAGGATGAGAACAACCAGTCCAGCCGTAAAAAGTAGCACAAACCTTTGTTAAGAGCGCAGTTTGGGACATTGGGTGTGGGGCTCCGTCCCCCACCTTTGCGGGTCTCAGGGTGTCACGACCTCACAGAACATTCCCTGAGGCTCTCGAAGATGATCCTGAATCCTCAAGAAAAGGAAGAAAAAAAAAAAAGAAAGAAAAGGTGAAGTCAGGTTCAGAGAGATCCGTTGATGGGAGTAACCTATTTTATGATCCCTGCCAAGAAGGTTTAAGGATTGTTCAAAGCTTTTAGTGATAAAGGATTAAGCCCAGGTTATCGGCCTGATTTATTTATTTAAGGAGGATGTGTTCTCTGGGTCAATAGCAGGCTGTTGGAAGGGTGGCCTGGAGAGAGGTGGGGAGTGGAGGGAGACAAAAGAGACTGGGAGCCAGCCTCCGGGACCTGCGTTTACAGCACCCTGAGCCTGTCTTTGGAGGAGAGGCGGGGGCCAGAGGGCCCCCAGGGCTTTCCAGCTCCTCTGTCCCCGTTTTCAGATCCCCAGGCAGGGCACAGCAAGTGTACCCCGCACCAGGGTGAATTCCTCTCCATCTGCTTCTCCCCACCCGAGCATCCGGCGTCTGAGTCCAGGGCATGTGGTTCCCAGTAGAGGAGCCGCTGTCCAGTGGCCAAGCCCCACCTGCAGAGAAAGCTGGGGAAACCAGTCTGACACTGTCCATACCTCCCTAGGGATGGGCTCTGCCCTGCAATGTGGAGGAGTCCCCAGGCACAGGGGCTTGGTGTCCACATCCTGGGCAGCTGATAAACAGGACGCACGTACGCTATGGACGCTACAGGAAGGCAGAGCGGTGAAGTGGTTAGTGCCCTGGGGCTGGGCATTAGCCAAGTCCTATCCTTCAGAAGCTGTGTAACCTTGAGCAAGTAGCTTAACCTCTCTGTGCCTCAGCTTCCTCATCTGTCAGAGGGGTTAATGTTCATTCCCACCTCGAGGGGTTCTCATGATGCCGAACTGATCTAAGACCATCAGCCTGCTTGTGCAGCACCCCCGAAGTGGGGACAGAGTCCCGAATATCAGCCATTGATTTAATTGTTTGTCATTACCAGGCTCGACAACAGTTCCTTGAAAGAATTTTTTAAACCCCAAATAACTCCCCTCCTACTTCAACTGGTTTTCTTGCTGCCCTGCTTCTATCAGATTAGATGGTATCTGTTGTTGCCAGCACGAGGACTTTTTCAAGGCTACCGGCCGCCAACACTCTGCAGATTTTCTCTCTGGTCCTTTTCCAGATCGGTAGCTTTGTTTACTCATGGTAGAGTTTTTTTTTTTTTTAATAATTTTATTTATTTGGCTGTGCCGGGTCTTCCTTGCTGCGTGTGGGCTTTCTCTAGCTGTGGCCAGCAGGGACTGTTCTCCAGTTTCGGTGCAAGGGCTTCTCATTGCAGCGGCTTCTCTTGTTGCGGAAGCTCTCTTGAGCTCTAGAGCGTCTGGACTTCAGGAATTGCCGAATGTGGGCTCAGGAGTTGCGGCTCCCGGGCTTGAGAGCACAGGCTCAGTAGTTGTGGCACAGGGGCTTCGTTGCTCCGAGGCATCGAAGCAGCCCCCTGCACTGTCCAAGGGTCAACCGTGTGTAACAATCAGATCGGCGCTAGCTACTGCATAAAAACCACCTTGCTTCATCTGCCAGTGACCTTAAGAGGACAGTGCTCTCCTTTTACAGTGAGGACACAGAAGCCTGAGCTCACACAGTCAGTGGGGCAGAGGGGACTTGAACCTGGGCCACCTGGCTCCGGAGCCCAGACTCCAGGCCCTGTGTCGATGCAAACAATAAGAACGGAGCACGTGAGCCAAACTGAGGACTGTAGCCCAGGAGACAGGCTCGCCATAGCCTGGACAGACTGCTCCAGAGAAGCATGGTTTTCAGTGCTGTTTGTATCCTGTCACAACAAAGAAAAAGAAATTCCATCAAACATGGCAGGGGTACATTGCTTCAAGGTCGCCAAAGGGACAGATTAGCATGTACGTAGTGAGAGGCCTGACCTTGGCATCTGGGAAGAGCGCCTTATCTCGGAAGGAGTCCTGGCTTGGAGGCGTTCACCCCTATCTTCAGGGTGAGCGCTCTTTTGCTTCTGGGTAACGCGTCCTTTCCTTTGATGATGAAAGCAGGTGTCCCGTGTACGGTGCGCACAGGCTGTGCTGGTGATCATAAAATCCAAGCCAAGTCATAAATGCCAGACCAGCTTCCCTAGCCTCCGCCACCTCTTTCCCGATAGCCAGCTCTCCGGGCTTTCTTCCTGGCTCTCTGGCTCTCCCTCCAGGTTTCCTCAGTGTATCGAGTGTCTAGAGCTGCTGAACAAATTATTACATACTTAGGGGCGTAAACCACACAAGTGTATTATCTTGCAGTCTGGACGTCAGACTCAAACTCAGTTTCACTGGGTGGAAATCAAGGCGTTGGCAGGACTGTGTTCCCCATTCCCAAGCTTCAGGGGAAAATTGGTTCCCTTGCATTTTTCAGCTTCCAGGGTCGCCCACATTTCTTGCCTCGTGCCCCTGAATCGCTCTAACCACTGCTTCTGTCTTCGTATTTCCTTCTCTCAGACACCGCTCTGATTCCCCTCTCATAAGGACCCTTTTTAAAATCAGTTGATCTCTTTTTTCTTTTTTAATTAATTAATTTGTCTGCCCCAGATCTTACTTGCAGCATGAGGAATCTTTTAACTGTGCAATGTGGGATCTAGTCAACTAACCAAGGATCGGCCCTGGGCCCCTGCATTGGGAACATGGAGTCCTGACCCCTGGACCAGCAGGGAAGTCCCCGTAATGACATTTAGGGGCCCCCAGGATCGTCCAAGCTAATCTCCCCATGGCAAACCCATCCGTTTAATCACACCTGCACAGCCTCTTTTGCTACTAAGACAACACTTTCACAAATTCCAAGGATTAGGACTTGGGTGTCTTCAGGGATTGGATGGTAGGGGGCTCCTATTCAACCCACCACCCTCAAAGCCCTCCTCTAAGCCTCTCCTCCTTCTCTGCCTGCCTGAGGGCACCCCTCCCAAATCCCCATCAGTCAGTCAGTCAAATATTTCCTGAGCACTACTCCAGGACCTGTGCTGTGCTGAGGAGGCAGTGAGAACAGAGGAGACCTCTGCTTTTATAGCCTGGAGTGATAGACCACATCTACCACAGGGGAGCTTGTGGGAAAAGCCCGGGGGATTCTGGACTTCCCAAACAGGACAGACTTGACTGGCCTACTGCAGTCACAGAGGGCTTCCTGGAAGCAGTGCCTTTTGAGCTGTTCTGGAATGGATGTGAATCAGCTGTTCTAGGCAGAGGAGACCCAAGCTGTGTGCTCAGCCCTGACTTGGAAGCCAGATGCATTGCTGCTTTCAGCTGCCCGCAATGCATCTTCACACAGGGGGGCCGTTCCTGCCATCTGGAACCTACTTCCCACCAGCAGGACTTAGCTGTTCTCATTCCTGAGGTCTCAGCCCCCACCCGTCCCCTCCCCACCGGCCTCCCTGGTCCCTCTCCTGAGGCGTCACCTCCCCTCCCTCCCCCAACCCTGGATTCCTGCTGTTCATTGCAGTGTCACTTTGCTTTCTTGTTTATTGCTCAGTTCAGTTCAGTCACTCAGTCGTGTCTGACTCTTTGCGACCCCATGGACTGCAGCACACCAGGCCTCCTTGGCCATCACCAACTCCCAGAGTTTACTCAAACTCATGTCCATTGAGTCAGTGATGCCCTCCAACCATCTCATCCTCTGTTATCCCCTTCTCCTCATGCCTTCAATCATTCCTAGCATCAGGGTCTTTTCAAATGAGTCAGCTCTTCGGATCAAGTGGCCAAAGTATTGGAGTTTCAGCTTCAACATCAGTCCTTCCAATGAACATTCAGGACTGATTTCCTTCAGGATGGACTGGTTGGATCTCCTTGCATTCCAAAGGACTCTTGAGTCTTCTCCAACACCACAGTTCAGAAGCATCAATTCTTCGATGCTCAGCTTTCTTTATAATCCAAATCTCACATCCATATATGACTACTGGAAAAACCATAGCCTTGACTAGACATTTCAGCTTCAACATCAGTCCTTCCAATGAACATTCAGGACTGATTTCCTTCAGGATGGACTGGTTGGATCTCCTTGCATTCCAAAGGACTCTTGAGTCTTCTCCAACACCACAGTTCAGAAGCATCAATTCTTCGATGCTCAGCTTTCTTTATAATCCAAATCTCACATCCATATATGACTACTGGAAAAACCATAGCCTTGACTAGACAGACATTTGTTGGCAAAGGTCCCTCCACAAAGGCAGGGAGTTTGTCTGTCTTGGTCACTACTGGATTCCCAGGGTCCAGAAGAAGGCTTGGCCCTTGGCAGGAGATAGATGGACAGATAGCCACCTCCATTCCAGCATATCCAAACCCACACCCACCTCCCCGCCTGCATCCTCACCCCTTCCCAGTCCCCTAACCCCCATTGTTCCTGTTTCTCCAGCCAGTTGTCTTCAATCTCTCTTCTTTTCTCTTTTTAAGAAAAAAAATAGACTCTATTTCTTAAAGCCTTTTTCCTTTTTTGACCATGCCATGCAACTTATGGGATCTTAGTTCCCTGACCATCACCATGACCCATCCCTGCTGATGCTGACCTTGATCAGCTGGCTGAGGTCTGTTTTCTCACATTTTAATGTGTCACCAATTAATAGGGTGCAGATGACACCACCCTTATGGCAGAAAGTGTAGAAGAACTGAAGAGCGTCTTGATGAAAGTGAAAGAGGAGAGTGAAAAAGCTAGCTTAAAACTCAGCATTCAGAAAACGAAGATCATGGCATCTGGTCCCATCACTTTATGGCAAATAGATGGGGAAACAGTGAGAGACTTCATTTTGGGGGGCTCCAAAATCACTGCAGATGGTGACTGCAGCCATGAAATTAAAAGACACTTACTCCTTGAAAGGAAAATTATGACCAACCTAGACAGCATATTAAAAAGCAGAGACATGACTTTGCCAACAAAGGTCCATCAGTCAAAGCTATGNACTTTATGGCAAATAGATGGGGAAACAGTGAGAGACTTCATTTTGGGGGGCTCCAAAATCACTGCAGATGGTGACTGCAGCCATGAAATTAAAAGACACTTACTCCTTGAAAGGAAAATTATGACCAACCTAGACAGCATATTAAAAAGCAGAGACATGACTTTGCCAACAAAGGTCCATCAGTCAAAGCTATGGTTTTTCCAGTGGTCATGTATGGATGTGAGAGTTGGACTATAAAGAAAGCTGAGCACTGAAGAATTGATGCTTTTGAACTCTGGTGCTGGAGAAGACTCTTGAGAGTCCCTTGGACTGCAAGGAGATCCAACCAGTCAATCCTGAAGGAAATCAGTCCTGAATATTCACTGGAGGGACTGATGCTGAAGCTGAAACTCCAATACTTTGGCCGTCTGATACAAAGAACTGACTCATTTGAAAACACTCTGATGCTGGGAAAAATTGAAGGCAGGAGGAGAAGGGGATGACAGAGGATGAGATAGTTGGAGGACTCAATGGACATGAGTTTGAGTAAACTTCAGGAGATGGTGATGGATAGGGAAGCCTGGCATGGTGCAGTCCATGGAACAGCAAAGAGTCAGACACGACTGAACAACTGAACCAATTAATAGGGGTTCTTTCTGTGAAAGATCCTCATGTTTGGACAACCACTGCTGTCACTCCAGCTGGAAAGTGCCTCCATCTTATCAATCCAACAGGCCCTCAGACGGTCCTCCTCTGAGGCTCTGTGTTCATGGGGCTCATCCTGCCATAGGAGGAAGCTGCAGTGACCCCACACCATGTGGATCAAGACTGAACTCTGCACTCTGACTGTTCACAGTCTAGCCTGCCCCATCGCCCCATCCCAGACCTTACGAGAGAATGGATGCCTGAGCTAAGAGAATGCAGCTGAGTCCATCTCTGACATGATCTAGGCTGTGGAGCCTCGGGCAAGTTTCTGAAGCCCTCAGAGCCTCAGTTTTCTCATCTGTAGAGTGGGGATCAGAGCAGCATCTTTTCCATGGCATCGTCGTGAATGTTTCATGAGAAAACTACACTCAGCAAATGTGTGTTAGCATTAGCATACTATCAACGATGGTAATTATTCTCTTAGTTTCTCTTGCACTCTAATTTAGCATCATCCTCCATTTGTGTCAAGAGTTTGATTTCCAAAGTTCTTGAACAAAAAACCTGACTTAAAAGTCTTGTTGACTTGGCCAATTGAAAAACTAGGTGAGTAAGTTATATTCTAATTGGTCTTTCTTTAAACTTAAAAAACCAAACTTAAGCAAATTATGTGAAGTGGGCCACAGTCCATGGGGTCGCTAAGAGTCCGACACAACTGAGCGACTTCACTTTCACGCTTTGGAGAAGGAAATGGCAACCCACTCCAGTGTTCTTGCCTGGAGAATCTCAGGGACAGGGGAACCTCATGGGCTGCCGTCTGTGGGGTCGCACAGAGTCGGACACGACTGAAGCGACTTAGCAGCAGCAGCAGCAGTGTGTTTGAAGGGTTAGTGTTGGAACAAGAGTAGGTGTAGTGACCTCCTAGCCCAATGTCTCCCAACACTTGCCCCACAGGGTGGCCCACACACTGCAGCCCCCACGTGGAGAGTGTCAGCATCCATTTGCATAGTAAAGACCCTGAGAAGTCCTGCAGTAAAGAGAACCAGTTCACTGGGTTTGCCCCCATATTCCTCAAACTGTTTTTCACCATGGAACCCACTTTCCACAGAGCAGCAATTAACTTCCTGTGAAGGAGGGTTCCCCAAGACACAAGTGGGAAAATGATGTTCTAACTCATGACACACCCATTTTATACCTGGGAAAACTAAAGCTCCCCAAATCACAATTATGTGAATGTGATTTTGTTAACATAAGAAGTCTCTAACCCTCGTGGGTCCACTAGGAAAGCAGAATGGAGGCACAGGGGGCTCTTGGACCTGCAGTCAGCCTTCACATAGTCTGGTATAAAATGTAAAGACTAGAATTAAAAACAGAACAAAGAGCGACTTCCACGGCATTCCAGTGGTTAAGACTCTGCCTTCCAATGCAGAGAGTGCAGGTTCAGTCCCTGGACAGAGAACTAAGATCCCACATGTCGCCGGGTATGGCCAAGGATTCAAAAGCAAAACACCCAGGACAAATCAACCTGTCTACTTAGTTCCACTTGCTGCCAGTTTGCTCCGTCTTCTTGCTGTCCAGCGCTCCCGTCCACGCCTACTCCTTCACTGAGAGCCTTACTGTGCTTCACTTGGCCTGTATTTCTTGGACTGTAGGCTTCCCCTCCTGATGAAACTGGCCTGTCTTCTAATGTCTAATATAGTTTTGCACATTCCCCATGTCTGTCCTTCTCTGCTTCAGACTTTTCATGGCTCCTCATTCTTTACAAGGTTATACCCTAATCTCTTAACCGATGCCAAACACAACTAGGTTCCAGCCACACCTCCCACACATCCTCTGCTCCAGTCATGCTGGGCCCCACACGGATCCCCAAACCTTCTGTCTCTTTGCTTGTGCCCTCTCGTGTTGATGGCTTCCCTTGAGGCTCAGCTGGTAAAGAATCCACCTACAATGCAGGAGACCTGGGTTCGATCCCTGGGTTGGGAAGATCTCCTGGAGAAGGGAAAGGCTACCCACTCCAGTATTCTGGCCTGGAGAATACAGTCCATGCGGTTGCAAAGAGTCGGACATGACTGAGCAACTTTCACTTTCTCGTGTTGATGGAATTGAGGCCCCGTGAGAGCAGGGCCAACTCTTCCCCATCCAGCAAACCCCTGCACTGGTTTCAGCACCTGGGACAGTGCCCACCTCTGTCCACTCCGGAGAGCCTGTCCCCAGAGAGGGGGACCCGGTTCCACTGCTCGGCATGCTGGGCTTCTGTCCTTTTAGTCTGTGGCTGGGGTGCTGAGGGAAGAGAGGTCTTTATTTACCTCCCCTTATCTCTTCCATTGCTTTGATCAAACTCATTATTACCAAGTCCACCCACCAGCAACTCTCCAACTCGCTGCCTTTTCCTTCCTGAAAGACCTGCCTGATTCTCTTACCAGTGTTTGCTCATCCCTCAAGGCCTGTTTCATGTCCTAGACCCTCCAAGAAACTCTGCAGCTCATCCTCCCCCGCCACCACTCCACACTCCTGTTTCCTGAACCTTCTGAGGCAGAATAGATCTGATTAGGGCATCAGGTTGTTCTAACTACGCCTCTCAAACTCAGGCAATGGCAGGATTCTCTTTCACTGCTGATTTACCATTTTTATTACAATGTAACTTCAATGGAACAAACAAAGTTAGGTACAAAATTTATGTGCTTCAAATTAAGTAAGTTACAACTTATTCTAATTCTTATCATGTCCAATCAGACCACATTTACTAGAAACAGAATCTCTGTTTGCCATGGTTACTCTTGTCCAGTTGCTAAGTCGTGTCTGACTCTCTGCAATCCCACGGACTGCAGCATGCCAGGTAGGGTGACAATATACAGCCTTGACATACTCCTTTCCTGGTTTTGAACCACGGAGGTATGATAGTTTCTGCTGCCTGGGACCTGTGGGGTCAACATCTGGTGGTTCTGGATGACTCACTTTCCGCATTTCTTCTTTCGTTGTGGGTTAGGAGCTGCCCGTGAACTCATGTGACTTTGCTCCGATGTCCTGGAGATAAAACATGAGATCAGTTAGTAGTTGTGCTTGTGGTGGTAGGTTGAGATAGATACATGGGCTTGAAGAGGCACGGGTTTATTCCTATTTCACGTGATGAGAGCCTGGAGGTGGAGCCAACGGGGTAGCTTCACCATGGAAGGAAGGCCCTGGGCTTCTCCAGCCCTCCTCTCTGCCCTCTTGGGCTGTAGCATCCTGCTAGTGCCTGTGAAATGGCTTGTGGAGCTCCAGCCGTGAACACAGTGACCCAAGCAGAGAGAGAGAAAGGTGAAGGGGGCCAGGAGGACCTGTCAGTTCAGCCGCCTTCCAAGATCTTCACAAAGACCATTCATCCCATTGTCCAGAGGGTGGAGACACTGTGAGCTGCCAGGAAGCTGGGAGACAGGGCTAAGGGGGTGGGATGGGGGCCGTCATCAGGCCCAACTCAT
Source organism: Cephalophus harveyi (assembly GCA_006410635.1). Classification (NCBI taxonomy): domain Eukaryota; kingdom Metazoa; phylum Chordata; class Mammalia; order Artiodactyla; family Bovidae; genus Cephalophus; species Cephalophus harveyi. The sequence continues at coordinate 958,078 of SJYT01054070.1, forward strand.
CAGGCCAATAATCAAATGATGAGTTTGATTATTATTGAGAGCCACGGGGTTTTGTTAGGAACTTGGAGGGTTAGACAGATATTACTTGGCAAGTGGTGGCTCCTGTCATCCTTGTGGACTGGGGTTCCCTGGAAGTGTGCACATTTTTATAGATTGGTATTGAATTGTAAAACTTGGGAGTATAGAGAACTCACAGACTTCTGTTTGAGAAAGGCCGATCTAACTGTTCTTTTGGGAGTTTGCAGGAAGATAACTTCTTTTAGTTGCCCTTTTTTTGCTTCAGTGAGAAGTCTCTTAGGGGTAGAGTATACCCTAGACACCTTGCACATCCTTGGTGGTACCTGGCATGGTTCTGGCCATGGAAGACTCACCTCCTGATACCTGCTGGGCCTGTGGTCACTTCTGCAAGACCTTGCTGGTTAAGAATGTGGTCTCTGGAGCCACTGTGTTGGTTCGAACCTCTGCTCTGCTGCTAATGAGCTGATTAGAGCAGATTTCTTAATCAGCCCATGCCTCGGTTTCCCCAAATGGAAAGTGGATAAGGGACTTCCTGGTGGTCCAGTGGCTAAGACTCTGTGCTCCCAATGCAGGGTTCGATTCCTGGTCAGGGAACTAGATGCCACACGCCGCAACTAAGAGTTCATGTGCTGTGGCTAAAAGGTCCTGCCCACCACAAAGAAGATCGAAAATCCTGTGTGGCAGCTAAGATGGGTGTGGCCTAATTAATTAATTAAATATTTAAAAAAATATTATAAAGTGGATAAAATAATAGTGTCTTTCATGGAGGGTGTGAGGATTAAGCAATAAGCCTTGTGAAGTGCTCTGTACTGGACCTGGTGCATAGTAGGTGTTCTGGAAATGTCACCCTGGAAACATTAGGAAGTGTGTGTATCTGTGACTGCATATGTATTTCAGGTGTTGACATGACCTTAGGCTATCATTAAGTAACCCAGCTCAGTGCTACTCAAATCACCGGATTGTGTGGGAACCCCAGAGTGGGCAGGATGTGGGAGTTAGGGGAAAGATAGGATGCTCCGAAAGGGATATTCTAATCTAACCATTGTCTAAGTTTTTTTTTTTAAGTTTTATTAAAATTGAAAAGGGTGTTAAAACAGGATTTGAGATTGCTATGTTTTCTGAAAGGGTCCCATAGTCAAAGCTTTTCTGATACCTGGAGGCACCAAGGCACGCTCTTGTTTGGTGTCTGTTGACCAGTGACATTAAGGTGTTAGACACTATCCTGGGCTTTGAAAACCAGCTCGCAAGTTGGGGGCTGGTTCCATGCCTTCTCTCTTTGCTCCCCCCAGGTCACAGACCTCCTGGTGGACGAGTCCAGTTTCACGGGAGAAGCCGAGCCAAGCAGTAAGACAGACACCCCACTGACGGGCGAGGGTGACCTCACGACCCTGAGCAACATCGTCTTCATGGGGACCCTGGTGCAGTGCGGGAAGGGCCAGGTGAGCCCCGGGGCCTTGGCGTCCCTCACCTGTGGGCCTTCAGCCTCAGACCTCACACCTCTCTCTCCTGGACGCAGGGCATCGTGATCGGAACAGGAGAAAAGTCCCAGTTCGGAGAAGTGTTTAAGATGATGCAGGCTGAAGAGGTAAGGGACTGGGGCTTTGGGTTTCTTTCTTCTTTTTTAGATTATTGTTTATTTATGGCTGCACGGGGTGTTCGTTGCTGTGTGTAGGCTTTCTCTAGTTGCGGCGAGCAGCAGCCACTCTCTTGTTGTGGTGCTCAGGCTTCTCGTTGTGGTTGGTGTTGTGGACACGGGCTCTAGGGCCCCCGGGGTTCAGTAGTTGTGGCACATGGGCCCTGTTGCCTCGCTGCATGTGGGATCCTCCTGGATCAGGGATCGAATCCATGTCCCCCATATTGGCAGGCGGATTCTCAACCATTGGACCAGCAGGGAAGCCCTGGGTTTCTTGTAAGGTGGGGTTTGAGATGATTCTCAGCTGGTGACACCTGTCCCGCCTACTCCTTAGGAACAAGGATGATATGGTTAATGTGAGTACACTTTTAAAAGCTTTTTACTTTGAAATGCTCATTAGGATTTTGGTCAAGATGTGACTTATGGTGATATGCACAGATCTGAAATGTAGCAGTCCGTGGATTTCTATATATGTGTCCCTGTATAATCATCACTCAGCTTAAGATAAAAAAAATAATCCAAGCAGGGTCTTCCCTGGCGGTCCAGTGGTTGGGATTCTGTGCTTCTACTGCAGAGGGCACGAGTTCCATCCCTGGTCAGGGAACTAAGATTCCACAAGCTACACAGTGCAGCCAAAAAAAAAAAAAGAGAGAGAGAATAGAAGCAGGAGGAATACTCCCGGATCTCATCTGACAAACTCACTGTTATCATCCTTTCAGACGCCCAAAACTCCTCTACAGAAAAGCATGGACAAGCTGGGGAAGCAACTGACACTCTTCTCATTCGGCATAATTGGTGGGTGAAACAGTTTCCGCATGGGGTCCTGGCGGGGGTGGAAGAGGGGGGTGGGGGTGTGTGGAAGGGAGCCATCCTGCGCACCCATAGCTGTCTGTCAAATACCTTACTACTCACCTGGGTAAGGGCTGGGGTTTGGGATCAGAGGTTCTTGGTCAGCAGCAAGAGGTTTCTGTATCAGTCAGAACAAGCTAGCAGCTGTAACAAGCAGCTCCTACATTTTAATGGCTTAACATGATCATAACTTATTTCTTGCTCACACTGCAGTCCGTGGCCACATTCCTGGTGAAATGGCTTTCCCGGGTAGCTCACTTTCGAATACTGACTTGAGGTCCCAGGCTCCTGCTCTATTGTTATTCTGCCTTCCTCCAGTTCCTGGGAGGGGTGGGCCATAATTCTGTTAAACCAGCAGATGGGGAAAGAAAGAACATAGAGACTTGTGGGGAGTGGGGTGTGGGAGGGGGAGCATTTTTTAAAGGCAGGGACCAGGAAGTGAAGTCATCACTTTTGCCCATTCTTGATTGGCCAGAATGAAGTCACGTGGCCTACCTAACTGCAAAGGAGACTGGGAAATGTAGTCTGGTAGTGCACCCAGCCACGTTTCTATGCTGTGCCTGGGCTTGTTCCTCCTGACCTCTGGCAGCATACCAAACAGTATCCTCATGGTGCTGCAGCCCAAAATTCAGGTCTTATTACTGAATTATACCCTGGTCCCTGCACCTGCCCCTTCCTGCTGTCTCCAGCTCTGGCTTTGAGTCTGTGTCCTTCGTTCTCAGCTTTCAGGGTCAACCAGTGCCTGGGCCATTATAGATTCTCAATAAAAGTTGGTTTAGTGAATAAAGGAACAAACTAGCCAACCACTGCCCATAGCACAAGCAGTGATGAGAGGAAGTTCTAGTGAGTCTGGCTAAAACTGCAGAGTGGAGAAAGTTCTCGGGAGAAGAGGCAGCTGTCCCTCCTAGCGGCAGTTTTGTTGTGCGTCTGGTCATCCAAATGCATTGGTTCATTTAATGAGTATCTTATGACACACTTGACCCAGCGATAGATTCTGGGGCCACTGAGATGAGTGAGACACAGCTTCTTCCCTTTGGAGGACTCCAGAGAAATAGGAGAGAGACACCTGAACAAATATGAAATGTGAAGGCAGCTGTTAATTTTGCATGGGAGAGTTGAGAAGGCTTCAAAGAGGAGGTGACGTTAAGGTGGGTCTTGTAGGATGGGTAGGAGTTTGCCAAGTGAAAAAAAGAGAAGATTGGGAATTTCAGACCAAGGAAAACATATATCCAAAGGCATGGCAGGTATTTCCCATTCCTTTACAGCTTTAGGAGTTTGTAAAATTAGCAAAGTGTTAAGAGGATATGGTCTGAAGTCAGATCTCTCAATGCTGTAGTGCTAGAGATAGACCTGCCTGCCCTTTCCTCCCTGGCCACCCCTTCCCCACTCTCTAGTTTCTAGTCTTCTTTCCAAATGTCAGTTTTGGATGTTGTACTCAGAGTTTGCTCAATCAGTTCAGTTCAGTCGCTCAGTCGTGTCCGACTCTTTGCGACCCCATGAATCGCAGCACGCCAGGCCTCCCTGTTCATCACCATCTCTCGGAGTTCACCCAGACTCACATCCATCGAGTCAGTGATGCCATCCAGCCATCTCATCCTCGGTCGTCCCCTTCTCCTCCTGCCCCCAATCCCTCCCAGCATCAGAGTCTTTTCCAATGAGTCAGCTCTTCGCATGAGGTGGCCAAAGTACTGGAGTTTCAGCTTTAGCATCATTCCTTCCAAAGAAATCCCAGGGTTGATCTCCTTCAGAATGGACTGGTTGGATCTCCTTGCAGTCCAAGGGACTCTCAAGAGTCTTCTC
>SJYT01054070.1:977590-1039783 GCA_006410635.1 Cephalophus harveyi
TCAAGCCTTCAGGGCTGGACCTTTTCACGTGCCTGAGCACACCCGGGATCCCGGGATCCCGACGGGTGTAGCTCCAAATACTAACAAACGAGCTTCAAAAACCCCTCCCCCACCTTGCAGGCTGGCTGTGTCGCCAACAACGCCATCATCAGAAAAAACGCCGTGATGGGGCAGCCAACAGAGGGCGCCCTGGTGGCCCTGGCAATGAAGGTAGGAGGTCTGTGCTGCCCGCGGGGGCAGTCCTTTCACTGGGAGCCGGATTAGTAGCGGGATTCAAGGTCCTGTCTGAGTGAGGCAGGTCTTCACGTGGCGGTGTCCTCTTCCTTAAAGGACACCAATCATCCTGGAATCAGCTCCCCCAATGACTTCATCTTAACATTGTCATACCTGCAAAGACCTTATTTCCACATCAGACCCCATCACAGGCCCTGGGGGCTTAGACCTTCAATGTGTCTTTAGGGATACATGTAACCCGTGAAACTCTTTTTCCCTTTCTACCATAAGGGTGGTGTCATCTGCATATCTGAGGTTATTGATATTTCTCCCAGCAATATTGATCCCAGCTTATGTTTCATCCAGCCCAGCATTTCTCATGATGTGCTCTGCATATAAGTTAAATAAGCACCCTCTTAGGAGGCTTTTAAGGTGTTTTTCCCCTAATCACTCCCTCCATGAGATTTTTTTTAAAAAAATATGGACCATTTTTAAAGTCTTCATTGAATTTGTTACAACATTGCTTCTGTTTTATGTTTTGGTTTTTTGGCCTCGGGGTATGTGAGTTCTTAGCTCCCCAATCAGGGATGGAACCCACACCTCCTTCTTTGAAAGGTGAAGGCCTAACCACTGAGCCACCAGGGAGGTTCCCGCCACCCTTCCCTGGTGGCTCAGACAGTAATGAATCTGCCTGCAATGCGGAGACCTGGGTTCGATCCCTGGGTCAGGAAGGTTCCCTGGAGGAGGGCATGGCAGCCCACTCTAGTATTCTTGCCTGGAGAATCCCATGGACAGAGGAGGCTGGCGGGCTACAGTCCATGGGGTCACAAAGGGCGGACATGATTGAACAGCTAACACAGGCAGGTGTGCAGGTATTTAATATCACAGATGTGGACTGTTCCACATCTGTTTGTTGTGGAACATATGTCTGTTCCTATACTGTTCCTATACTGTTTGTGTTTTTTTCTGTGCTTTATACATAAAAGAACTCGATTTTTTTCACCCCCTAAGGACCAATTTTCACGCGAGTGGGCAGTGGGATGCATTAGGGTTGGTTTACATCTAGGGAAGTGGCGGCTCAGATCTGTCCAGGAGGGCCTGAAAGGCATCAGAGATCACCTGAATGTCAGTGGCCGGCACCCACTCCCAGGGGCTGCTCCTGCCGCCTCTTCAGGCCTGAAGCATTCCGCCTGGCAGAAACCCCACGGCCTTTCTCCCTGAGCTAAACGCTTGGATTCCTCATCTGCCCGAGGTGGTTTGGATAATGAATAATTTAAATGGACCGAGCTTTGCATAGCGATTGGTTTAGGATGACTCACTGAAAACATCCTATTTATTACCCCAGATGGACTTAGGCGATATTAAAGATTCATACATTCGAAAGAAAGAGATCCCGTTCAGTTCGGAGCAGAAGTGGATGGCGGTTCAATGCAGCTCCAAGAACGAGGTGAGGTTGCCTCTCTGCCCGCTTCCAGCCCCCACCCCCACCCCAGCAAAGCAGAATGCAGAGGTCAGGAGATGAGTGTCAAGTTCCCAGCCGATTCTATGACATCCGAAGACATGAAAATACAGTTGACGGCGATGAAAGCTCTGAGTATCTTGGGGCCGCTTTCGAGATTGTCTTCTGAATCTCTGGTCCTCAAAGTGGGGTCCCAGGCCAGCAGCAGCGTCTCCCTGGAATTTGTTTGAAATGCAGATTCTCAGGCTGTGCCCCAGACTCACTGAATCAGATATTCCAAGGGTGGAATCCAGTCGGCTGTGTTCGCTGGGGGTTCTGATGCAAGTTCACGTATGAGACTCAGTGGCCTGCAGTACAGCGACTAATTCCTACCAGAGTGACTACCGGTTCCTGCTGATGACGCTGACCCCGTTGCCTGCTTGGGCTCCTTTCATCACATTCCTGTCGTGCTGGGCTCTCTACACATATGAGCTCATGTAGCTGTTGCAATGGGGGGACGATCCGGGATGCACCCCCTAGTGTCCCCCACAGACGGATGACCTCGTGTGTGTGCACATGTATGTTCTAAGCCACCACGGGGAATATGTACCAACCTCTTACCAGCTATCCCTGGGTGAGACAGCCCACCCTATCTTCCCCCTCCCCTTTTTAAAAAAATTTTCTGTAGCTTTTCAGATCTAATGAAAAAAAAAAAAAAAAAAAAGCACCCCCTAGTGTCCCCCACAGACGGATGACCTCGTGTGTGTGCACATGTATGTTCTAAGCCACCACGGGGAATATGTACCAACCTCTTACCAGCTATCCCTGGGTGAGACAGCCCACCCTATCTTCCCCCTCCCCTTTTTAAAAAAATTTTCTGTAGCTTTTCAGATCTTCTAATGAAAAAAAAAAAAAAAACAAACTTTTCTTTCTCTTTAAAAAGATTTTTATTGCCTTCCACCTTTTTCTCCAAACTTTCTGCTCTTGCTGGAACCTGCCATGTCTTGTCTATGCTGAGATTTTCCATCTCATTCACGGTGGCAGGCAGCTCAGCCAGCTTATCCCAGGTCTTTGCCGTGAGTAGATGAGTATAATACAGATTCCCGGTGCTTAAGAGGCGTTCTGGACTTTTTTCAATGTTTTAATACCTTGAAATCTTATTTTCCCCCAAAGGCAATGATAATATATTTTCACTGAAAAAAAAAAAGATAGAAATGTGACTTAAAAAGTGGAAACTTCTGATAATCCTGCCCCTTTTCTCTCTCTGCCCACCCCCCATTCCCACTATGCCCCTCAGCAGTCAGAGATCGAGCCTTCCAGAGTCTGCAGGTGCAGGCAGCAACACGTGGGGTGGTAGTTTCTAAAAAAGGTCATGCTGTGTGTAGTGTGTGTAGTTTGTTCTTTTCCCTTAAATGATGTCTTGGACGGCTTTCTGTGTCAGTGCATACAAGCGCCTTCAGTGTCTACCATGAGCAAGTGGGCGCTGTGCTAGGGCTGGGGGTCATACTGACAAGGCACCTGCCGCCTGGAGCTTACAGTCTAGGGGAGATGGAGCTTAACAGATACACCAGAAAAGCGTCAGCTGCTCGTTTGGGTTCATCCTCATAAGCCAAGTTCATGGTGCCTCCCTCGCTCGGAAGTCTCCCTGAGCTGGACACCTAGGAGTCAGTCACACATGTAAAAACTGGTATATGACCAGTTCATGAAATATGTGGATGCTCTGAGCCACATTGACCAGGGGCCCTGATGTAGGAGGCGGGTGTCCGGGTCACAGATCAGCCCTCTCTGGGCTGCATGTGGTTCCATCACGTGGATTTCCTTAACTTCTCTTCCCAGTGGGGTCATTTATCCCGGACCATCATCGTTAACTGAAACAGATCAATGACCCGACCATGAACACCTCTGTGTGGATGAGGGGATGGTCACCAGGAGCTGAAGCAGGCAGTGACCGCCAATGTTTTTCCCTCTGTATTTTCCAAGGAGCGGGAAGATATGTACTTCATGAAGGGGGCCTTTGAGGAGGTCATTCGTTACTGCACCACGTACAACCACGGCGGCATCCCCCTGCCACTGACGCCCCAGCAGCGAGCCTTCTGCCAGCAGGAGGAGAAGAAGATGGGATCCCTGGGCCTGCGAGGTCAGTGGCTGTGTTCCCAGCCTTACGCTGAATTTGCACATGATGTTCACTTCTCAAGTGTCATAACGTGTGGTCCCTGGTCTGCACAATAATGATCAGAGGGGCATTAGGTGGAGCGCTGATGGGGGCAAAGCCAGGGTGGATCCTCCTGGGCAGATGAGACATAGGATGCCCTCCACATCCTAGCCACCAGATGACACCTGTTAACCCAGATGTACCTCGTGTGTGCGAGGAGAGGTCCTGAGTTTTCTAAGACATGAGAACGGGCCACCCCAGAAATGTTGATTTTCCTGATTGGTCGTCTTGCTCAAGGCTTGCTTTCAGGAAAAGCCAGGGTTCTTGTAAATGAACAGACATTTCATTTATTGGCCATTTCCAGCTTGCTGCGCCAGAGCCGACGCCTTCCCTGATGGGCTGAACATTAAACCCTACACTTCCTGCTGTCACGTGCCAACCTGTCTGTTATCAGAGAAAGTGTCCAAAACACTCCGGAACATGTGTACTCCCTCAGGGGAAACTGAGCAGCGTTGGCTTGCTGTATTGGTTTCAATTGCCTTAGTTTTTCTTTGCAGGGGGCAGGAATTATAAATTGCTAGTAGCTCGCTGACAAGTGTTGAAGGTGAGGATGTGACAGATCTCTGGGACAGAGCTTAGCAGGGCAGGTAGGAAGGGAGGCATGGCACACAAATCACTGACACACACCCCCAGCATCTCTGGCACACGCCCCCAGCATCACCAGCACACACCCCCTGCATCTCTGGCACATGCCTCCAGCATCATCGGCACACACCCCCAGCATCATCGGCACACACCCCCAGCATCATCGGCACACGCCCCCTGCATCTCTGGCACATGCCCCCTGCATCACTGGTACAGCCCCCTGCATCTCCAGCGCAGTTTGATGACCAAGGAGTCACAGCTGAAACTCCTTGGCCACAGCCTCCCTCCGGCATCAGTAAGGTGACCCAGTAAGGTCAGTTCTCACAGCACCCTCCTCGGAGCATTGCTCCCGAGCCGGGCCTGGCTTCTGTGCTTCTGAAACACGGTCCTCTCGCCTGTGTTCCTCCTGCACACTTTTCGTGACTTGATAGCTGCCACCCCAAGTCTGCTGGCAGTGACCGAGAAGGGCAGAGCAATGAGAGACAGCAGGCTGTCGGAATGTCCCGTGTGCCAGCCACAGACGTTCTCCTGGCCACTTCCCTTGGGCGAGACAACGCCACCGGTGGACAGGGTCCCATTTCTCATGGGGCACGTTGTCGCTGGCCCTGCTCCCCACCGTGGGTGAGCCATCAAAAGCTGCTGCCCTGCATGGGCCTGAGGACCCCTGGGAATATCTTCCCTTCCTGCTGTGGTCCAGGAACTTAGGGCCCCAGCCCCATGCGGATAGGGTGGGGGCCGGGGCTGACTGGGGACGAAAGTTCTCCAAACCTTCCTGCTCTGTCCACAGTGCTGGCCCTGGCCTCCGGGCCCGAGCTGGGGAAGCTGACGTTTCTGGGTCTCATCGGAATCATCGACCCTCCCAGGGCTGGCGTGAAGGAAGCGGTCCAGGTTCTCTCGGAGTCGGGCTTGTCCGTGAAGATGATAACGGGGGATGCTCTGGAGACGGCCTTGGCGATAGGTACCCGGGAGGGGCGGGGGGCACGGGCCACCACCAGTGCTTATTCCTCGAGGGACCTGGTCAGCAGAACTCAGGCCTGCCTTCCACGTGCTAGCGAGAGATTTCTGAGGCTCAAGGACCCACATCCCACTGCCCGAGTGGGTGTTTGTCTCTCAAACATCGGCAGGTTCCCCAAAGAGGGAAAGACCTCGTGCGGACTGAGCAGCGTCTGCGTGCTCGGGGTGTCCGTCCACCCACGATCGCACCTCGTCTCCGCAGGCCCAGTCTGTCTTGTGCCACTAGCCGTGTGCCCTTAGCAAACCAATGAGCCACTCTGACCCTCAGGCTCTTCCTCAGCAGAGGACCGGCTCCCCCCTCCTTCTCCTACTGCATTTATTACTGTTTGGAGGGGTGTCGCACCTTGGTTTTCTTCCCCCTCTTGTCTTGAGGCAGCCTGGCACTGGGGGAAGATCCCAGCCTCTGGAATCAGACAGAAAGAACCATGGCAGGTTCAGTCTTAGCACTTACCTGCCCTGTGACCTTGGGAAAACCACCTCCCTCTGTTTCCTCATCTCTAAAGTGGGGATGATAAGGCCTTTGTTGCCAGTTCTGTGGATGGAATTAAGGTCACATACCATAGCAGGTGGCACCAGGGGTAAAGAATCAGCCTGCAGTGCGGGAGATGCAAGAGACGCAGGTTCAATCCCTGGGTTGGGAAGATCCCCTGGAGAAGGGAATGGCAACCCAATCCAGTATTCCTGCCTGGAGAGTCCCATGCCCAGAGGAGCCTGGCCGGCTGCAGTCCACGGGGCCGCAGAGCCGGACAGGACTGAGCGCACGCACCGCATAGCAGCCGCTCTCCAGCTGCGGCAGTGGTGGTTTTGTTCTTGTTTCTCCCAGTGGCCAAGGCAGGGCCCGATGTCAGGCAGGCGCAGCGAGGGGCGAGGGCAGGGACCACAGGCTCAGGCCCTCAGAAGGGACCGTCCCCTTCCCGTCCCAGGAAGGAACATCGGTCTGTGCAACGGGAAGCTGAGCGCCATGTCCGGGGAAGAGGTGGAAAGCGCCGAGCAGGGCGAGCTGGCCGAGCGCGTCGGGAAGGTGGGGTTCCCCCCGGGGCTCGCCGGGGGGGCGGGGCGGGGCTGCACCCTCAGCACTGATGCTCCATCCTCTCTGGCTCCGGCTCCAGGTGTCCGTCTTCTACAGGACCAGCCCAAAGCACAAACTTAAAATCATCAAGGTCAGTCATGCGCCTCTTTTGGGCCCTCGGGGCACAGCTCGAGGAGGGGGTGGCCCAGTGGGGGCCCCAGGGCGGCTGCCCCGGCCTCTGGGGAGAGGGGAACTGGGGAGGCCCTGTGCTGTGTCCACCAAAGGCGGGGAGTGGGAACTGGGTGGTGCAAAGGGAGGAACGCAGAGGCCAGCCTCGGTTAGTTGGGTGCTTTTTGGTGTATTCCTGTATTTAACTCCAGGCCTTAGTTTCCTCATCTGTAAACTGGGGAGAATATGAGCAATACCAGCTAATTCACAAGGCAGCAGAGTGAAGCCTTTAGCAGCTGCCTGGCCCACAGCAGTGCCCAGGAGAGAGCTGGTGTGACGGTGCATCAAAAACAAGAGGGCTAGAGTGAGAGGCTCCTGCAGACACGTGCTTTTCCTGCACACGGGTGCTCTGAAAAGTTGCTCCTTAACGCTTGTGTTTTTCTCTTTTGTGTTACTTGGGGGTTTTTTAGTTCTACAGAGTGAATCTCTGTGCCAGTCATTCTTCAAAGAAAATATTAATACCTATTGGGCACGACATGGATTCAAGGGGACAAACTGATTATTCTTTATTAATGGTTGTCAACTGAAAAAAAAAACAAAAAAGCACACCGTGAGAGTTGTGAGTTAAGTTTTACTTGAGGCAGAATGAGGATGATAGCCCAGAGACAGCACCTCAGATAGCGCTGAGGAAGCACCCCAAAGCGGGGAGGACAGACGGGGGGCTCTGCGACGCGCCGTGCGACTCCGGCGCCGTGCTGACAGCCCGTTTTAGCGGAGGCTTGCTGCTAGTCACGGGGAGTAGACGTCTCTGTTGATGACGTTTTAGCGCTTTTCTGGATATGAAAGGATGTAAGAATCGAGGCTCGTAACATCCATTCCTGAAAATAGCTAGCCTCTTCTGTGGGTTTCTCCCTCCCTCCTCATCTCCACCCTGAGCTGCTTTTGGGGGGTGTGGAAGGTCAGCAGCTGCAGTGGCTGGTGACTTCCTCCTTGTAGAAGCAGGTGGCCAGTTTTTGTTGTCATGGTGACGGATGACACAGGCACTGTCCCCTGTGGTCTTAGTTTAGGGCTCACCACAGCCCTGAAAAGGAGGCGCTGTGATCCCACTTTGCAGATGGAAAAGCTGAGGCTGAGAGGGTCATGGCTCGCCTGGTGCGGAGGGAGATGAGGGGCGACAGGAGAGAAGGGTCTGGAAGGCAGGTGCTCAGGCTGCAGCCCCCCCACCCCGGGCTCCTCTTTCTGAAGGCTCTGCAGGAGACGGGGGCGATTGTGGCCATGACCGGGGATGGGGTGAACGACGCGGTCGCCCTCAAGTCGGCGGACATCGGCATCGCCATGGGGCAGACGGGGACGGACGTCAGCAAGGAGGCCGCCAACATGATCCTGGTGGACGATGACTTCTCGGCCATCATGTAAGCCGCCCTTCAGGTGGTTCCTTAGTCACAGAAGTGCCTGGGGTGGCGGCCCCTGCTCTGCTGTGGTGGATGAACACAGTGTCCCTAGGCCCAGCCACCATGGAAAGCAGGGTCGGGGCCCCTTCTCCTGGGTGAATCGCCGAGGGGCAGGAGGCACTTCGGGAGTCCTGGGTGAGGGCTGGGGTCCCAGGGCTTGGATGAGAGAATGATCTGTGTGCAATCTTCGGACAGAAGGGTGACTGTGGCTCGGGGACCCGTTCCCAGGGGCTGATGACACCTATTAGGACATCCCCCTTCTCTACTATTCCCGAGAATACCAGCAAGGAGAAACGTTACCACTCGTGACACCATCGCTTCCTTTAGCAACTGACGGAGCTGGCTGACCCTTCCCACCCTGCCGTCTTTGTCAGTAAACGCTTTCCCCTCTCTTGCAGGAACGCGGTGGAGGAAGGCAAGGGGATTTTTCATAACATCAAGAACTTTGTCCGCTTTCAGCTGAGCACGTAAGTCCAGGCTGGCGCCCCCTAGTGGCCGGGTCTGGGAGCAGCTGGTGACCTGCCGTGTGTGCCCTGCAGGAGCATCTCGGCCTTGAGCCTCATCACGCTATCCACCGTGTGCAATCTGCCCAACCCCCTCAACGCCATGCAGATCCTGTGGATCAACATCATCATGGACGGGCCGCCGGCACAGAGGTGAAGCAGTGGGCTGGCAGGGACGTGCGGGGGGACACGATGAGGGGGACACACTGAGCAAGGGAAGAGGCATCCGGTGGGCTGGCCGGGCGATGGCAAACGCTGCCTCAAAGGCTCTCCCTGGGCTACCTGCATTCTGGTCACTGCCTCCAGGAAGTCCTCCCTGATTAGCAGCAGCCTCCTGCCTCCCAGCCACCTTACCCTGCTTTATTTTTGCCTAGAGGGGAAACTGTTTCATTGTTGATCTGATCATATCCATCTCCCCTTGAGGAAGTCAGCTTTGTGGGGGGAGGCTTTGTTCCGTGCAGGGTCCTCGGCTCTCCAGTGGTGCTCGGCACACAGCAGGCACTTAGGGAATTAGTGGCTGGATGAGTGAGGAGGGGATGTGAGGCCAGCAGAGACAGGAGGCAGGTTGGGCTCTGGAGGCGGGGAGGCCTGCATGAGCATGCGAGGGGCTTCCCTGTGTCTGAGCACAGGGTAGGTGGGGCCGCTGAAGTGTTACTATTACTGATCTGATCATCGCCAGTGACAGCTTCATTCCCCCCGTAGCCAGAGGCTTACCTCTTCTCCACACTCTTCCTGGGAACGGGGTGCGAGCACAGATGGACCCCAGCTGTATCTGCCTTGGAGGGGTCTCCCCCAGCATGCTGCCTCCTTGGTGACCCCACACCGCCCTGCTGGCTGATCCTATTTCAGAGCTGGCTGAAGGCAGATCCCATTTCTCCAGGCTAACTGGGACGAGGCCAGGCCCAAGCTGGGGTGGAAGGGCCCCCAGGTGACGGGGTGGCCAGGTGCTGTTCAGCATCATTAGGTCGGCCGAGGGTGGGCTTTTCTGTGGCCCTGCTGGTGGAGGACCTGCAGGGCTGTCCGCGGAGTCCAGGCCGTGAGGGGTACCCAGGAAGGAACCTAAGGGAGCTGGGTGATGAGGGAGGGGGCAGAGGACCAAGACGGGAGGGGCCGAGATGACCTGGAGGCGCTGCCCACGCCCGCCCAGGCCTTCCACGTGGACCCTGGCGCGTCACTTCACCATGACCTTGTGCATTCAACCTCTGCGCGTCTTTTCAGTGGTTTATTTCAAAGCGTCTGGTTTTGTCCCGAGCAGCCTGGGTGTGGAGCCGGTGGACAGGGACACACTCCGGCAGCCGCCACGGAACGTCAAGGACCAGATCCTGGGCCGAGCCCTTATCCTGCGGATCCTCCTCTCGGCCACCACCATCATCAGCGGAACCCTCTTCATCTTCTGGAAGGAGGTGAGGGCTCGGTTAGGCTCGGCGGTGCGGTTCCGCCCCCGGGGCTCAGGTTCCGTGGGGTGTCGGGGAGGGCCAGCAGGCGGTGGGCGGAGGCGGCAGAGAAAGAAGGGGACCCGGAGCCTCTCCCGCTTGCTGTTACCCCCGGGAAACAACCTCAGCTCTGAGAGAAACTCCTGTTTTAGTCCCAGGAGGTGGCTATTTGGGAGACCTTACCTTTTTAAGAAACTTTTATCTTGGAGTATGGCTGATTTACCAGTTGTTAGTCTCAGGTGTACACCAAAGTGACTCAGTTGTACATGCATACATTCATCCTTTTTCAGATTTTTTTTTCTCCACATTTCCCCTTTGGTAACCATTAAGTTTGAAGTCTGTGCTTCTGTTTCGTTAATAAGTTCACTTGAATCATTTTTTTTAGATTCCACATCCAGCAATATCATATTTGTCTCTGTCCAGCTTAGTGTGATAATCTCCAGGTCCATCCATGTTGCTGCACATGGCGTTATTTCATTCTTTATGAGTAATACTCCATTATATAGAATATACACGCACACACACCCCACACCTTCTTTATCCATTCCTCTGCTGATGGAGACCCAGGCTGCTTCCATGTCTTGGCTATTGTGAATAGTGCTGCTACGAACGTAAGGGCACATGTATCTTTTCAAATTGTGATTTTCTCCAGATATATGCCCAGGAATGGGACTGCTGGATCTTAAGGCAATTCTATTTTTAGTTTTTTAAGGAACTTCCATACTGTTCTCCGTAGTGGCTGCACTAATTTACATTCCCATCAACAGTGTAAGAGGGCTGCCCTCCTCCATACCTTCTCTAGTGTGTACAGACTTCTTGATGACGGGCATTCCGACTGCTGGGAGGTGGTATCTGATTGTAGTTTTGATTTACATTTCTCTAATAATTAGCAATGTTGAGCATATTTTCATGTGCCTCTTGGCCATCTATCTGTATCCCATCTTTGGAAAAATGTCTATTTTGTTCTTCCGTCCACTGTTTTTATTGAGTTGCTTGTCTATTTTGGAGATTGATCCCTTATTGGTTGCTTCAGTTGAAAATATTTTCTCCCATTCTGAGGGTTGTCTTTTCATTTGCTTATGACTTCCTTTGCTGTGCAAAAGTGTTTTCTTTCTTGAAATACAGAATTTTATTTAGAAACTAAAGTAGAAAAAAAAAATCCTACCAAGAAATACCAGGTGGAAAATGCAAGCTTCCAATAAAATGAAATTTTAGGGCAACAAAAGTCTAAAAGGCCACGAAAGAGACCTAGCAATGCTGTGATTTGAACAATGGCTACTTATATTTTGGGCACCGTTACGCGGAATCTGGATCTTTCTCTGCATTCCACACAGAGCATGCACTACACAACTTTATCATAAAACACCTGCTTGTTACACACATTTTAGGACAAGCTACCGCCAGAAACAAATCAATAGCAATAAATCAGGGACCGAGCAATCTCAGTAGTGGGTGAGGTTGCAGAATTCTGCCAAATGAAGGAACATAATAGGCTGTCAGCAAAGCAAATGGGGGAGTTAAGAAAGGAAATATTTTAAATGTTAATAATTAATTCAGACATTGTACTAAGTATCGTGCAAAAGAAAATTAACAGGTCTATCTCCGAAGAGGTTAGTGCACTGGCAAAGGGTTCCGAGCACAGTGGACAGCATGCCCCAAGAACGCCCAGCCTTGGGGGGAGCGGTGGTCTTCCCTGCTCACTCCCTTTTGACAGAGGTCCAGAAAGAACTGGCAGCACCGTCACCCTGCCTGCGGAGCCTCCACTCCAAGCGGCAAACTGTAAGGCGAGAAAGAGAAGAGTCTCCAAGGGGAACAGAGATCACTGTAAGCTTCTAAGACAGGAAGATGGGCCATGACTCCCATTCAAATCCCAGAGATGGGGGCCAAGTCCCCAGAAGTAGCTGGGCAAGACTTGAAAACTGGACACTCCGCATTGCATAGAAATATCAAGGACAACTGGAAAAGTCCTCAGAGAAATGTTCCGTGAGAATCCAGCTCTTGGAAGCAGCACTAAAACATCCACCTTACCGGTGTAAGACAGACATCTAGTGGGACACGGCGGCATGGCTCAGGGAGCTCAGCTCTGTGATGACCTAGACGGGCAGGATGGTGGTTCAGGAGGAGGCAGTACGTGCATACTCACGGCCGATTCACGGCGTTGTACAGCACAAATCAACACAACCCTGTTCAGCAATTATCCTCCAATTAAAAACACGGGAAAAAAATTCAAGCTCTTTGACTCAGGGTCTCAGGGCTCGAAAGTACACCCTCTACTCATCCAGGCAAGGAAGCCTCTTGCATCTCAGCAGGAATGCAGTTGGTCAGGGACACTAAAATGGCTTTACGAAGCAACAGACTTACCTTTTGGACCAAGGTCTGCTTGGCCTGAGGGTCAGCCAGCCCTGGGAGGCCTGGGCCAGCAGGTGCCAAAGCTTCCAGGTTCGGGCCCTTCCTTCCTGGATGACGTCAAACTCACAAAAGCCCCTGCTGTGTTACATTTTGCACTCTGAAGCAAGTTTAATGAGGCCCCACGTGTTTATTTTCGTTGTTACTTTCATTAGGGAGGATCAGAGAAAGTGTTGCTGTGGTTTATGGCAAGTGTTTTTCCTGTTCCCCTCATCGGGTTTTTACAGTATCCAGTCTTACATTTAGGTCTTTAATCCATTTTGAGTTTATCTCTGTGTGTGGTGTTAGAGAATGTTCTGATTTCACCCTTACCTGTAGCCATCCAGTCTGAAGAGACTGTCTTTTCTCCTCTGTAGGCAGGGGGGGGTGGGTTCTTTCCATGGGTCATCTTTCTGTGGCCCCACAGGTTCAGGCACCCCTGTGCTGAGAGAGCCCGTGACCTAGAGAATCAGGCAGGCGTGTGAGGCAGGCACCCGATCGCCTGTGTGCAGGAGAGGGGCTGGCCGGGACGCTGGATCACCCCCACTTCTCAGCTTTTCTCGAGCGTGCCCCCGTCCCGCCTCAAGAGGCGCCGATTGCCTCCTTCCTGCATCCTGACCTCGGGAAGATGGAGAGGCCCCACCTTTGCCCAGCCCAGGCACTCAGCCAGGCGCAGGTTCTAACACAGTGGTCCCGAGAGCGCGGTCCCTGTCTCCCCCGCACCTCCTCACCCCGCGCACTCGTGTTCCAGATGCCCGAGGACAGGGCAAGCACGCCACGCACCACAACCATGGCCTTCACCTGCTTCGTGCTCTTCGACCTCTTCAACGCCTTGACCTGCCGCTCCCAGGTGAGCCCGTGGCAGGACGGGATCGCAGCCTCCTGGCCCAAGCGCTCTGGCGGCTCGTGTGCGCTGACTATGCCCTTCTCCCCCGCAGACCAAGCTGATCTTCGAGATCGGCTTCCTCCGGAACCGCACGTTCCTCTACTCCGTGCTCGGCTCCATCCTGGGACAGCTGGCCGTCATTTACACGCCGCCCCTGCAGAGGGTCTTCCAGACGGAGAGCCTGGGCGCGCTGGGTGAGTGGGAGGGCTCATGGGGGCCGTCCTCACTGCCTGCCCAGGGCGTGAAGTCCCCTCGAGGGGCCATCCTGTCCCCCGGGGACTGGGCTCATGCCTGAACATGAGCACCGGGTAGGAGGGGGGGACACTGCGCGGGCATGGAGAAGGCGCGAAACTCAGAGGCTGGAGCCCCTGCTGGGAGTCAGGGGAGGGCAGAGGGATCGCAACACCCTGGCCAGCCCCCTCCCCATTCCAGGACAGGAGGCCCCGAGCGGGTGCAGAGAGGCCCCAGGGCAGCTGATGGACCACGGTCTATGCTGGCTCAGCCTCTGACATGCTGCCCGAGCCTAGGAGTGTGTCAGCCCGCCAGGGGCTGTAACGGGGCCTGTGTGACAGGGACCCCGCTTACCTGGAGACTGGACTGGGCCGGCCGGCAGTTCTTGCTGAGAAGGTCACACGTAGAGACCGTGGCCCTCTGGGTCCCAAGCACACCCGCCCCGGGCGGAGCCCTGGGCGTGCTCCCCTGCGTCCTCCCTAGGCTTCTGGCAGCCCCACCGTCTTTCCGTGAAAGCTGTGCGAGGTGGCTGGGCCTCCTGTGCCTGAAACACTGAGGGGCAGGAACAGAGAGGGAGGAAGAGGCCTGAGGAGCGGCAGTGAGCAGAGCCTGTGTGGGGAGGGCTCCGGGGTGACCACCGGCCCAGCTTTGCACTGGGGACCTCAGATCCCAGCGGGCAAGGGGGCTGACGCGACTGCCAGCCCTGCCCAGGATCCGAGGACCATAAAACCATCGGTTGTGTCTGAGGTGGTGGAGACAAGGATGCTAGACATCTGGGGACTCTCAGCTTTTTCTTCCCTGAAATCTAAAAAGCAGGGTCACTGGGAGTGCAGCAAAAGAAAAAAACAATGTTTTTACAGCTATTTCCATCCACTGGGAATTCCATCAGGTTACCTTGTGTAAAGAAGTGCGAGGTCTGTGCCAGGCACCACGGCTGTCACGAATCCTTAACAACAGGGAGCCAAGGCTCGGGGGCCGGGCCACCTGGATGAGTCAGGGTGGGGCTGGACTGGGAGCCACGGTCTGGGGCGTCTGCCCCAGGAAGGCTCTCTCTACAGCCGAAGTTGGCAGGCCTGCTGCCCAGCTCTGTTCAGTCGCTCAGTCGTGTCCAACTCTTTGCAACCCCAGGGACTGTAGCCCTCCAGGCTCCTCTGTCCATGGGATTTTTCCAGGCAGGAATATGGGAGTGGGTTGCCATTTCCTTCTCCAAGGGATCTTCCCGGCCCACATCTCCTGCATTGCAGGCAGATTCTTTACCGCTGAGCCACCAGGGAAGCCCAGATCAGAGCCGCCCACACAGACCAGTAGGTCCTGGTGGAGCTGGCTTTGCAGTGTTCTGCATCCCGGGTTGGAGAGATCTCTGCCCCCTCGGGGGGCATGGACAGTCGGGCCCTCAGCTCCTGCATCCTGGCCCCTCACCTCTGTCTGAAACTGCCCAAACTTAGAGGACAGAGCTCCGTGGCCACGCCAGGCATTGTGCCAGTGCTGGGCATCGAAGGGCTAGGGACCAGAGGGTATGCTGTGCACTCTCTGATCTTTTTCTCTTGTCTGTTGGCAGATTTATTGCTTTTAACCGGATTGGCCTCATCCGTGTTCATCTTGTCAGAGCTCTTCAAGCTATGTGAAAAGTTCTGCTGCAGAGCCCAGAAGGCCCAGACCCCCCAGGAAGATGTATAGTGGACCCTGACCCGTGGAAAGGCCCCTAAATCTCTTATTTTTATGTGACTGTGGCCCTCCACCTGCTCCGTCCCTCAGAGAGGTGTCTGGGGACATGACAGCGTCTGGTCCGCTCACCTGGCTGTTCCTGGGGAGCTGGTGGGGAGTGCAGGCCCAGCCCTGAGTCCTCGGTCCCCACATGCATCCACCGCTCCATGCTGCCGGGCCCTGGGACGAACCGTGAGGAGCCAGCACTATTTATTAAATGACGGTGATTTTTATGAACCACGTGTGGCTCTGTATTTGTGCCATAGCTCAGTGCCGCGCGGCCCCTGGCAGGAGGGGACATGGGGTGGGGGGTGGGGACGGAGGAGCAGGGGCAGGGTCTGGGCTTCTGGTCACTCTGCCAGTGTCCTCATCCACGAAATGGGGGCTCTGGCTATCTTTAAGGGTGATGCCAGGGGGCCCGGTGATGATTCTGTTGGTTTTAATCCACGCTTACCTACAAGTGGCCAAGTGGGAATGTACAGCCTCGTGTTCGTGACCCTGGAGCCTGTGGCGAGAGCCAGTCACGGCCTGAGCAGCCCCAGCGGAGAGGGCCTGGGCTTCTGAAGCTGAGCAGGGCGTGGCCTCTCCCCCCAGAACCGGGACTTCCCACAGCCTGAGCCCCAAGACTGGTTTTGTTGGTGGTGGGGTTTTTTTTGGCCACACTGTGTGGCACGCGGGATCTTAGTTCCCTCAAAGGGATGGAACCCAGGCCCACTGCAGTGGAAGCGCTGAGTCCCAACCACTGGACCGCCAGGCGAGTCCCCAAGACTGCTCTCAACACACGTCCACCCTTGCAGCTGGAAGATGGCAGAGAGGCCTGCAGCCAGGCAGAACCAACCACGGAACCAGAAACGGAACTCCGCCTGCCGTGCATGCGGCCACAGCTGTGCCTCCCCTCCCTCAGGGCTTCCCAGACAGATCAAACCATAGAAGGAGAGCAGAGAAGGAGAGAAGGACGTTTGTGTTAAGTGATTAATTAGCTCACCTGGTTGTTGGGGCTGGTGAGACCGCCGTCTCCAGGGCAGGCCAGAGGCTTGGGCAGGAATTGGCACTGCCCTGTCCCTGACCACTGGTCTGGGGGCTGGGCTTCCACTCTCTCACTGCCGCAACCTGACCTCCATCGCTGGCTGGGAACCGAAACCCTGCTTCAAGCTGCTGCAGGCTGAGGTCACCTGAGGTCACTTCAAGTCAAGTCAAGAAAGAGAAGGATGCATCATTATTAATAAAATTCAAAATTTTCTGATAACGAGAAAAAACAGAAAGGTCTAGAAATCAGAAAGGAAGGGAAATTATCCTTATTTCCAGATATGCCATCATACTAGGTGCAATCAACACAGTGTACACTTTAAGCTGGACAGTCTTGTACGTCAATTACATCTCAGTAAAGCTGGAGGGGAAAAAAGAGAAGTCACACAGCCAAAACACAATAGAAAGATGCTTTACAGTGCTGGGGGAAAATGTCAAAATATCTTTAAAAAAAAAAAAAAAGGCAAAAACAATCCTTTGAAAATTAAGGCAAAATATTTTTTTCAGACAAAAAACAAAAGATCCTAATAGCTACAGGCCTGCAGAGAATCATGGATAATCAGAAGCAGTGACCAGCAGTGGTTCTCAATGTGCAGTTCCCCACACCGGCCATGGCAGCATTGCTTGGGAATTTATGAGCGATGTCAGCTCTCGATCCCTACCCAGAACTACTAAACTCAACTCGGGGGGTAAATTATATTCCCTCTTTTACATAAAAGTGTTCAAATGTAAATCAAAGTTTTTTCAAAAGAAAGACTAGGAGTATGAACCCTAGATTTCATTCTGATTAACCCTATGGACAGAGGAGTCCATGGCGTCGCAGAGAGTCGGACACAACTGAGCAACTAACACACAACACACACACACATACAACCCTTAATTAGTTGTGTGATCCTGGCCAAGTCACTTCACTACAATACCTTAACTCTTGGTGACTTAGAAATTATAACTGATAAAATGGTAATGATAAAATTTATTGTGTCTCACTGTATGCCTAGAATTCTATCAAGTGGTACAAAGGAACAAAGGACTGTTCTCCAGGCATCACGGTTGGGGTGTGGGGGCAGGAGGAAAGGCAATATAGTTTCTAGAGAAACCATCGACTATTATAGAGAAGATATATCCCCGACGGCTCGGCGGGTGAAGAATCCGCCTGCAATCCAGGAGACTCGAGTTCCATCCCTGGGTCGGGAAGATCCCCTGGAGAAGGAAATGGCAACCCATTCCAGTATTCTTGCCTGAGAGAATTCCATGGACAAAGGAGCCTTGCAGGCTACAATCGAATTGGTCACTCTAGAGTTGGACTCAACTGAGCGACTAAGCACACAGGTAGAGAAGAAAACTATCCCTTTGTTCCATCATGAAGAAGTAACACACTAAGATCTTGGTATATATTTATATCCCTTCCAGACATTTTACTATCTACATAAGCATGTCTTTTTAAGAAAAAATGAAATTTTGACTACTCTGTTAAAAAAAAAAAAAAAAAAAAGGTGGGGGGGACTCGAGGTGATCCTAATGTGGGCCCAAGGTCGAGAACCACTGGATAAAAGAACTCAGCAAGGTGACCGGGCACAAACTATGTTGAGAGCCTCCCAGTATTCAGTCATCGGTTTGGGGGATGGGGGAGAGCCCACTCCCAGAGCCAGCAATGACAACAAAGTTACATAGCAAATTTGGATGTTCCTGTTCTTCGAGAGGAAGCAGCAGCGTCAGCCGGTGTCAGTTCTGCCTACGTGCATCAGTATTGAGTGCCATCTTGAAAATGCCATCAACATGGTACTATTCTGGCTGCGCCTCCTGGCATGTGGGATCTTACTTCCCCGACCAGGGGTCAAACCTATGTTCCTACAGGGGAACCACGGAGTCTTAACCACTGGACAGCCAGGAAAGTCCCCTATCAAACATTTTAGATGTAGTCAAAGTGCTACCAAAGGTCAGATAGAATTAAGAATTTGAAGGGAGAAAAAGAAAGATAGTAACAGAAATAGCTTTTACATCTTTTTTATCATAAAAGTGAATCACTTTGCTGTACATCTAAAACTAACACAACACTAAATCAACTATAGTCCAACATAAAGTAAAAAAAATGTTAAAGAGAATCAAAAAATTTTTTAAAGTAAATACATTTTGGGTGGAACAAAGATTTAGGAGAAGGACAAGAAAGCACAGCAGTAGTAGAAGAAAACGGTTTTTGAGCAGCAGGTACACAAAAGCTAAATTTTAATAGTTGGTGAAAACATGGCCAATGGGCACTCCAGGGCTCAAAAGTATAAACTGAGCTTGAAAGAGGTGTGTTAGTTTGATAATATCTAGATTAAAAAGCATGTACCTTTTGATCCAGTAACTTGGCTTCGAAAGGTGCATCCTCCAGACAGAACCACAGAAAGACGGGCATAAACGATGTTCCCTCCAGTGGCGAACAGTTACAGACAGACCGTTCCCAAGCCAGGGATGGCTGAATGCCGGAAAGAATGGGGCATCCATCTCACGAGACGCCACACAGTCGGGGAGAACAAAGAGGGAGATACAGAGCCATTTCTACCCAAAAAAAGGTGAGGGACAGACCAGGGTGTGTAACACTTTACCTCTAGGGAAGAAAAGGCTAGAGGGGCACAGGAGTTAGACTTAGCTTTCAGGTTACACTCTTTTGTATTTTAAACTCTTTTGCCACGTATGCATAAGCTAATCTTTTAATCAGAAAATATAGTGGGTCTATCAACAGATAAATGGATAAAGAAGATGTGGGGGGTGTGTGTGTGTGATAGAATACTACTCACCCATAAAAACACCGTGAAGTTCTGCCCTTTGCGGCAACATGGATGGACTTGGAGGGCATTGTGCCAAGTGAAGTCAGACAAAGGTAAATACGGTCTGGTATCACTTATACGTGAAATCTAAGAAATAAACTATCGAATCAAACAAAAAAGCAGCAGACTCACAGAGAATAAACTAGGGTTACCAATGGAGAGGGGCAATAGAGGGGGCTGGGGGAAATTATGGGGTTACAAAATCATGTGTGTGAGACTTTTGAAAATTGTAAGGCACTAGAGAATTTAAGCCCTGGAGAAAGAAATGGCAACCCACTCCAGTGTTCTTGCCTGGAGAATCCCAGGGACGGCGGAGCCTGGTGGGTGGCTACCGTCTATGGGATCGCACAGAGTCGGACACGACTGAAGCAACTTAACAGCAGCAGAGAATTTAAAGCATCCTTCCTTCAATAGAAAGAAAAAATTTTCCGAAAAATAACTATGGTGGGAAAAAAGTTAACAACAGCCATGCTTTGAAAAGTTGTTTAAAGAGTTATGTTGTTTAAAAGCCATGTGTTAAAAAATTAACACAGCGCTTTTCAGGCCTTCCTTCCAGCACCTTCAGGGACCCTGATCTGTCTCCTAAGGGAGGGAGGCCACCTCCTTTACAACCCGAACTTTTATCCCCCTTTTATCAAAGAACAAATTCCTCATGTGTTAAAACTAGCATTGCAGGTTTCCCAGGCCCAGGAGGGGCGTGGTTCCTCTGGTCACTGGTCACTGGTCAGTGTGCGCAGGTCCTCAGCTCATGGGGTCCCACGGCTGCGCCACGCCCATGTGCCCTCCACAAGGGCACGTCCCCCGGGTTACCAAGCGCCTGGGCCGGGCACCTGCTCCCGTCCTATAGCTGAGCTATCCTGGGAAACCATCAGCCCCCTGGGCATGACCTGCACTCTTGTGAGAAGAGGCAAGAAGCAGGAAAAAACAGGCCCGGACACCTCCAGCCTCTCTGACAGCCACAGACAGAAAACGGTACTGAATGGACCTTTTAATATTTGTGAGGTATTATTCCACTGCATTTTTATAAAAATTCTGTAACAGACTGAAGACTCGGGGCCTAATTCTTCAGATTATGGTAAGGATATCTGAGGATCCTAACATCCTGTGTCTGCTTCCCATCAGTCAGGAAGCCACAGAATGCACCCGAGAAGCTGTTAAAACTGGCCCTTTTATAAGGAAAGTCAGTCAGGACAGAGCGTGCGTGTCACTGTTGCGAGCGAGTGTTTCCTTGTGAAGGCCCATTTGCAAGGCCTTCCGCTCGGGGCTCAGCAGCAGGTCTCCTGAGCCCCCTGTAGAAAGCGCAGAGCCCGCAAGTGCACACAGCTTCGGTTCACTAGCTTATAAGCGGGGCCGACTCAAGAATAAGGCAGCATTTATTGTCAGATCTGCAGAAGGACAGCGTGGAGCAGAGGAAGACAGAGGCAGGTGTCTTAGGGCTGAGCCTGCAACACCCCTGAGCTCAATTCTGTGTGTCACAGGATTCCCAGCTGAGCATCTCTGCCCCTCCACCACCACTGGGCCACCCCCGAGGGACGGGGCTGGACTGGACTGGGCCCAGTCCACCCACATCTCCGCTAGCGTGGCAGGGTCACTGTTTACGGCAAGTCCACAAGGCCAAGGTACACACCATCCCCTGGGGGGCAGCACGGGGCGATGCTGGAGGCCAGGAGCCCAGGCCGGTCCTGTCGAATCACTCGCCCCCAGCTCCTGCGACAGGCCGCACGTGTATCAGCACAACCCTCGGCCCTGAGTGTGCCCACGTTTACATCAGAAACAGGACCATCACTCTGCTGCTCTGCTCACCTCCTGGTTTCCTATGTGCTCCAAGCACAGACCCACCTAAAAAAGCTGAGAAAGGCCGATATCCAACCTTACTGAAGACCCAGGTCACTGTCACCTTCAAAATCTCCTATTTCCCCCATTAGTACACTGCTAACGCTTTTTTTTTTTTTGAAATATAGAAATTTCGTATCAGAGGAAGCTACTCCCCAAAGCACAGGGATTCCCAGCTGAGCACCTCTGCCCTTGACAAGAGGAAATGGAGCCTCAAGGCTCTTAACTGGGGGGCCTGAGCAGAGGCCCGGTGACCCCCAGTGAGTGGAAACGCCCCCGCACCAACACTGCAAGAACTCCAGTCCCCAAAGATGGCAGTTCCAGCCAGTCTCAACATCTCAGCGTCCTCTCTGGATTTCATCCCTAGGGCATGAGCCAAGTCTAAGGATCAGGTTGCTAGCTGTATGCTCAGGATTCCGGGGGGAGATGCCCCCGCCGATGGACATACGGCAACAGAGGAACTGTACTCTGTGTGGACTGGGCACAGCCGGGACCGCCGGGACGTGACCCGCATGCTCTGGACCAAAGTCAGACCTCCGCGGGACACAGGAGGGTCGGCAGGCTGCATTCCGGCTCCAGGGTGGCCCGTGCCGGCCACCATCACTGCTCATCGGGAACCTCCCGGAGCCCTTCGCTGTGGCGGCCCCGCCCACTGGCTTCCAGCAGGGCCCGGGCCTCGGGGTCGATGTCCAGAATGCTCCTGGTTTTCCTGACCTTGGGAAGAAGGAAGGAGGGGTGTGTTCAGCGACCAAAACCAGCCGGTGACGTCCTGCCGCTGGCACGTGTCTCAGAGCAGACCCGGGGCCCTACTGATGCCACAAGGGAAATGCAGGAGGCAAGGGCCCTGGCCCCGCCCCCACTGTGTCCCCTCGCCCCTGGGAGGCCATCGCTGGGAGGTGACACGGTGCAAGGAGGCCAACGACTCACTGTTGAGCCCTGGATTCGGAAGGGACCCCAGACCCTCCTCAGCTTGCAAAGGAGCCCTGTCCACCTGGGACCCCACCTCCCTGGGGCAGTTCTTTTAGGAGACCCCCCCGCAGATCCCAGACAGGACTCCCCGCCCAGCTGGGCACCCGCAGGCATTCCTCTGGCCAGTGACAGCTGCTGGAGACAAGTCTGGGAAAACCATCTCCAGGTGGAGGCGTGAAAGGTGTGCAAGGGATCAGGCTGAGAGAGGGCAGAAGCGCCCCACGCTCACCGGCTCGGCCTGCGGGGCGTCTCCCACCGCCCACACCTCCATCTTCTGGAACTGGAAGTCCTCCTGGGCCGACAGCTGAGGGCTGCCGTATGTGGTGCACGTGGGCTTGGCCTTGCTGTGTCCTTTCCCGAAATCGACGTCGATCCACAGCCCAAAGTAACCGTGCTGTCCGCCCATGCCCTGCAGAGGGAGGCGCATCAGATCCCGAGGCCCACCACAGCCCTCAGGCCACAAGGGCGTGCGGAAGCCAATGCAGCTTTCTGCTTCTTTTTAACTGTGAAATGATATGGATTGGTACAACTGAAGGGTGCCACTGCGGTGCCTAGAACACTCATCCAGATGTCCTGAGTCCCACCCAGTGGCTCCTTCTCACGGGGCTGTGCTGGCAGGAAACACAGGTCAGGTCCTCCCTGGTGGTCCAGAGGCTAAGACTCTGCACTCCCAATGCGGGGCGGGGGCTGGGTTCCATTTCTGGTCGGGGAGCTAGATCCCATACGCCTCAGCTCAGCCCACCACAACTGAAGACCCAGCGCAGCCTAATAAATAAAATATCTTAAAAGGAAATGCAAGTGACAACAGAGGACAAAAGAACGCAGATGGTCAGACCCAGACACTGCAGTCTGTAAAATGAGGGGAGAGGTCCACCCAGCGCTCGAGGCCGGGAAACCTGTGTCCGCGCCCCAGGCCCCAGGCCCCAGGCCCCTGTGCTGGAGCAGGCATGCAGGGGGCAGAGGAGGCAGCTATCCGGCTCTAGGCGAGAGGCCGGTGGGAACACACCGCTGTTCAGCCTCTCTGGTCCCCTTCTCCGGGTGCCACCTCCACCGCTGCCTCTACCCCAGGGCCCTGGGGCCCGGAGTTAACACTGAGCAAGGAACCAGGGCGGACACCAGCCACACTCGGGGACCGCCTCTCCCTGCCAGCTGACCACTGACCCCCTGAGGCCAAGACCCTCGCCCCCGTCGACACCAAACTGCCCTTTCAGAAGGAGTCTTGGGCCGTCGGGGGGCCCGAGGGAGCCCCACAGAGAACCAGGGAGGAGCTTGGGGCCCGCTCCACACCGCCGAGGTTGACCCACCTTCCCAGCCCCTCGGCACTGCAGAGTCGGGACTGGGAATTTCCCAAGAGATGCTCTTCGTTAAGCAGTGGGGAACAGGAGGAGGCTGGGGCTGCCGGGAGACACTCTCGCACCCGAGGTAAGCATCTGTGCAGGTGCCCACCCCAGCTCCTCGCCCAGCCCTGTCCCCACCGTCACCTGCGGGCTTCACCCTGCCCGCTTCTTCCTGCGGCTGAGTCCAGCCTGACGGGTCCAGGGAGCCTAGCCCTGCCCCCGGCCCGAGTGCCAGGGCAGCGTCTCCAGCCACAAAGGCCACAGACCAACCACCCGATGACCAGGAAACTGGCGGAACCCGCCATTCGCACACAAAGCCCAGAAACGCCCCAACAGAGGCCCCGTTTTTTTCCGAGGGAGAAGGTTAGTCCTGGCTGTAGCTCCCGGCGTCAGCACCCCGAGATCCGGGCAGGATGGACTGGACACCACACGCTGCCCGATGAGTGGGCGCGTGCCCGGGGGCACGTCGGGGCCAGGGCTGGCACCGTGGGGTGGACGGCCCCGCCCCCGTCCTTACCAGGCCGTTGGGGATGGTCTGCTGCCCTTGATTCAGGTACATGTAGTGGTCGTTGTAGCCTGTGCAGGTGTACACGGCCATGCTGGGGGAGACGGAGAACAGGAAGCACCTGTCGTCCCCTGAAAGTGAGCAGAGCGCAAAGAAGCCGGGTCACCCACTGCAGCCGGGCATGGGGAGGAGCAGGAAACGCCAACAGGCCCGCTCAGAAGGCCGAGCTGGAGGAGCTTCTCGGGGTCCCCGGGATGCAGGGGTTAGGGGGGTCCCACATGTAGGGGCAGAGCCCTCAGACCAGCAGGCGGATCCCAGACCCACGGCTGCCCGGGGCCCATAGGATGAGCTGCGGCTGGGAGGCGAGGATGACCACCAGAAAGGAACATGGCGTCTGCCTGCTGGGGACGCCGCCCCGCCTCCCAGAGTCAGAAAAGGCAGCCTCGTCTCCGCGGGCGCGCAAAGGGCAGGCGGTCACTGCAGGCCCCGGCTGGGTGCCCGCGCGGCCTCAGGCATGCCATCCAGAGAACAGAGGATGCCTACAGATGCAGCTGGCTGGGGAGGGGGGTGCACCCAGGGAGAGGTAACCCTCCACCTTCACCTGGCACAGGCACAGGCATGCTCCACTCAGCGGAGGTACAATCAGAGCTCCAGAAACGAGGAACCCTCCACCTCAGGCTCCTTCCCCACCGCCATGCACTCACTGACGGAGGGCACACACCCCCACCCGGGGGAGCTCCCAGCTAGGTGGGAACCAGGGACGTGCCCCACAGCCGTGGGACCAGAAGCACTGCCCCACCCCGGTGACGGTGTGAGGGCACCGGAGAAAGCACCCAGCTCAGGCTCTGGGGAAGGGAGCTCCAGGAAGCAGGCGGGGAGCCCGAATGCGGAGGGGGCACACGAGGCGGGCGTGGCGCCCCAGGAGGCCTCGGGGAGGACGGCCCTGGGTGGCACAGAGTCAGGACCCGCGCGCTCAGGCCTCCCCTCCAGATGGACCCCGGGGGCCTCCACGGGGACTCAGCTCCTCTGAAACCAGGAAGGACGGCCTGAGATGGAGACGGCCGGGTGAGGGCCCCTCCATGGAGGAGGGACCCCCACGGGGACGAGGCAGGCCTGAGGGAACAGCGGGACCCCTCGGCTGTACAGCGAGGTTTGTGGGCGCTGGAGTAGGGGAGGAAGGGAGGTGAGCCTGGGGAGGCCACCAGGACCGGGAGACACAGGGCTGCCCCCCAGGCTAAAGACTCAGGCTTGAGTCCATGTGCCCAGAAGGATGGGTCTCGCCTCAAGTAACAGCCTGGTTCCACCTGCAGCCCCGGGACCATCACTTCACCTGCTGGTCCCAAGGCTGCCTTTCAGCCAGTGTTCACTGGCTCCCGGTGCTGAGTGAGGTGTCGGGGCCACAGAGCATGGACCCCACGCTAGTCCATCCTGCGATCCACACCCAGAGGGAAGGGCCACCTGGGGAAGACGACCCTCCACTCCAGGGCGCAGGGCAAGCACCGAGGAGTCACATGACCTACACAGGCGTCAGTCCCCCGGGGGGCTCCTCGCCCGACTCCCACCACCACACCACCCCCCTTCACCCCACGGTTTACAGGCTGCCCTCCCCATGGTTCTGGGAACCTCAGGCCCAGAGAGGGTAAAGCACCCCTCCCAGGACGGAGCCAGACCCTGCCCGGCCCTGTGGGCCTTTGGCTGCTCCACGGCCGGCAGAAGCGGAAACAAAGTGACCCTGTGGGTGTCATGTCTCCTCAAGGCGCAAATACTTGAGATGACTGGGGAACCAATAGATGAGAAACGCCCAGGACGTGAAAGGCATCTGCGAGGCTGGGCTGCCCCCTGCCGGAATCCTGGCAGAAAGCTCACATCTGAAAACCTGGTAACTGCTCTTTCCCACGGTTCTTCAAGCAGAGGAATGAATGCTGCTCTCGTAAATGAAAGCTGGAGACACAGCGGAGCTGACCTTTGGGTTAATACGAGAGGAGCTGGAAGAAGTGCAAGTTTCATCTAGATAATAATGACTCTGGGGACTGTTCTTCCATGTCCTCGAGCAGAGCCTCCAATCACACAGAGACCCAGCTATTTACCCCCAGGGACCCCTCCCCGTGATGCCGTGACAAGGTGGGCAAGCGGCTCTCTGTCCTAAACGTGTGTACTGACAGCGGAGCCAGAGCTGGGCTCCTGCGGTCCTCCTGCAAGTTTGGGGCGTGGGTGGGTATTGGCAGAGGGTGCTGGTATGGTCGGCTCCCCAGTAAAAAAAAACAAAAAACTAAAACCCTGGGCACTGACGCTCTAACACAGCCCCGCTGGACAGCACTGCACCATTTAATGATGCTGAGCCGCTGTTTCCTCACCTGAAATCCAGGGGTGAGGACACCTGTCCGGCTTCCCTGACCCAGCAGCCAGAGGCTATGCAGAAATGCATGAAATTAAACCTCCATAAACACCATGCTTCCCCGCCCTCCCAAACACGTCTAGAAAAAAACGCTTGGGGGAGGAGACGGAAGAAACAGCACACACGGGCTGGCGGGTTCAGAGGTCCCCACATGGCGGACGAGGGACCAGAACCCGCCAGGAGCACTGCGCTACCAACGTGGGTTTAGTCACCTTGAAACTGAGGCTTGACTTCCCAGGAGCAGGAGGCGAAGCCCCCAAACACGTGGCCGTCGCGGTCCTCGAGCAGCACCAGGCAGGGCCCCCCATGTGCGATGCGCCCGCAGAGCTGGGCGAAGCTGCTCCCGTGGAGCTCAGTCGCAAAGAGCAGGCGCCAGCGGAGCCGCCGCTCCTGGGGCAGGTGTGAGTTGAGGTAGATGACGGACAGGACGTCCAGGATGCTGGCAAACTCCCGCTGCGGGTCCACCTGGCGCTCGGGGACCAGGGTGGCCAGCTCGAGGGACGAGCGCAGGAAGAGGAAGCCGTGGTGGATGACCAGGCTCAGAAACGTGGCCACGTGGTGGGCCCGGAACACCCAGTCCTCGAGCATGGCCCGGTCACAGTCGCGGTCCAGCCACTGAGGCCCCAGAAGCTTCCCGCCACCTAGTGGAGGGGAAAACAGCGCTGGGGGTGGGGGGGCAGTGACATCGCCTTCCGTCCGCTTTCCTGAACCTGCTCTGTGCAACAGGGGAGCCACGCGTGCGGTTTGGCCACATCGAGATGCGTGGTGAGTGTCAAATGCACAGCCCGTTTCAAAGACTTGGTGTGAAAAAAAAAATGAGTGTAAAATAACTCGTGTTTTTTTTTTAACATTGCCAAGGTTAAAGTATATTTTGGAAATTTTCTTAAAATTAATCTTGTTTCTTTTTGCTATTTTCATGTGGTTACTAGAATATTTAAAATTTCACATGTGGTTCGCTTTGCAATTCACATCCCACCCCTCTTGGATGGTGCTCATCTAAACAACTCAACATCAACGCTCTTATCTTTTCTCTGCATTCCCAGCTGCATTTCAGAGGCCCAGAAGACAGTCACACCCTCCCTCTGGGGCCCTGAATCTCCCCAGCACCCCTTCCTGAGAGGGCTGGCTGCGCCAAAGCCACTACAAAGCCATCTGGGAAGGACTCAGACGTCCGCTGCCCTCCAGCTACGTCAGGCTGGCGGGGGGGTAGTCGCTAAGTCGTGCCTGACTCTTTGTGACCCCGTGGACTGTAGCCCACCAGGCTGCTCTGTCCATGGGATTTATCAGGCAAGAAGACTGGAGTGGGTTGCCATTCCCTTCTCCAGGGGATCTTCCCGACCCAGGGATGGAACCCTGGTCACCTTCACTGGCAGGCGGGTTCTTTACTGACTGAGCCACCAGGGAAGCCCCATATCAGGGCAGAGGTTGGTAGCGTCCTGGGCACCCCTCGATTTGTCTGGGGAGAACGGGTTTCATTAACTACGAACTATGCTTCATGGTTCTAAGCAACACCTGTGGCTCTGATTTCCGTCTCTTACCTACTAAGAACCGAGGTGGCGCGGGAGTGGCACCAGAAGACAGACTAACGGGACTCCATCCAAACATGACGGCCTCATACATTCACAGCAGATTGTCTTATTATTCTTTCCAAGTCCCAACTATCTCGCTTAAAGTTTCAAACTGTGTCCAGAAATCCAGCTTTATANAACCGAGGTGGCGCGGCAGTGGCACCAGAAGACAGACTAACGGGACTCCATCCAAACATGACGGCCTCATACATTCACAGCAGATTGTCTTATTATTCTTTCCAAGTCCCAACTATCTCGCTTAAAGTTTCAAACTGTGTCCAGAAATCCAGCTTTATAATAAATCAGTAACGCTTTTATAAAATAAGGCAACTTTGTTTTATATGTCAACAAAGCTACAAGATTCACCTCGAGGTATTTTTAAATTCCAAGAAGACTGAAATATATACTGTTTCTCCAGCAACAATAGCAGAACACATTCTTCTCCAGCAGGTCTGGAATATTCTTCAGAACAGACCTTACATATTAGGCCATAAAGCATGCCTTGATAAACTGAGAAGGTCTGAAGTCACGTAATATATGTTCTTCAATCACACATAATAAAATTACAACTCAGAAGGTAATTTGGGAAATTCACAAATACGTAGAAATTAAAGAGTACCCCTCTGAACAACCAATGGGCCAGAGAGGAAATCATGAGCAAAGTCAGAAAACACTGAGTTGAATGAAAACAAGAACACAACATAGAAAACTGATGCAATTCAGCTGAAGCAGCGCTTAGAGGGAGATGCACAGCCATAAACGCCGATATGAAAAAGAAGAGCGACCGTAAATCAATAACCTAACCTCCTACCTTGAGAAACCAGACAAAGAAAACCAAGCTAGACATCGGAATCAAGATGCCAGAGTAACAGGACACAGAACTCGCCTCTTCCCACAAAGACATCAAGAACACATCTACAAGACTTCCCTGGTGGTCCAGTGGTTAGGAGTCCGCCTGCCAGTGCAGGAGACATGGGTTTGATCCCTGGTCTGGGAAGATCCTACGTGACCCAAAGCAACCAAGCCCACGCACCACAAGCACTGAGCCATGTGGTCCGGGGCCCGCATGCCACAGCTACCAAGCTCGCATGCCACAGCTACTGAAGTGCGTGTGCCTGGAGCCCACACTCTGCAACCAGAGACACCACCATGATGAGAAGCCCACGCGCCACACCAGAGAACAGCCCCACTCACAATTAGAGAAAGCCTGCACACTGCAAGGAAGACCCAGTGCAGCCAGAATCAAGTAAGTAAAAAAAGAAGACATCTACAGGCCGTCCTCAAAAAAAATCTACAAAACATAAATGCTGGAGAGGGTGTGGAGAAAAGGGAACCCTCCTACCCTGTTGGTGAGAATGTAAACTGGTACAGCCACTATAGAGAACAGCATGGAGGTTCCTCAGAAAACTAAAAACAGCTACCACATAATCCAGTAATCCCACACCTGGGCACACGCCCAGACAAAACTACAATTCAAAAAGATCCATGCACCCCAAGGTTCATAGCAGCACAACAGCCAAGACATGGAGACAACCTGAGCGCCCACTGGCAGAGGAGTGGATAAAGAAGATGTGGGGCCTACATACGACAGAATATTGCTCAGCAATAAAAAAGAGCAAAGTAAGGCCACTCACAGTAACATGGATGGACCCAGAGATGATCGTACTGAGTGAAGGAAGTCAGAAAGAAAAAAAGTATGCTGTTACTTATATGTGGAATCTAAACAACGACACAAGCCAATACACCTGTGACACAAAAGGAGACTCACACACACAGCAAACAGATGCGTGGCTGCCGACGGGGAGAAGACGGCGGGAGGACAGATTGGGAGGGTGCGGTCACGCACACTTGGTCATGTCCGACTCTTGCAACCCCGCGGACTGTAGCCCACCAGGCTCCTCTGTCCATGGGATTTCCCAGGCAAGAGTACTGGAGCAGGTTGCCATTTCCTCCTCCAGGGGATCTTCCTGACCCAGGGATCGAACCATGTCTCTTGTGTGTCCTGCACTGGCAGGCGGGTTCTTCATTACTGTGCCATCTGGGAAGCCCGAGGTTGGGGTTAGCAGATGCAAGCTATTATATATGGAATGGGATAAACAACAATGTTCCACTGTAGAGCGCAGGGAACTATATTAAATATCCTGTTACAAATTATAATGGAAAAGAATATATTTAAGTCTAAATGAGTCACTTTGCTGTACAGCAGAAATCAACACAACACAACACAATCCACGATACTTCAATTAAAAAAAAAAAGGGAAAACCAAACTAAATCTAAAGGAAACAAAAGAAAGGAAATAAAAGACTTGAAGATAAATAAAACAGAGGTTAGACAACAGAGAAAGTCCACAAAACTAAAAGCTGGCTCTTTGAAAATAACAAGAAGTGAACACACTTTTAGCTAGACTGACCCAGAAAAAAAGAGAAGGCTCAGATGACTAACATCAGAAATGAAGGTGGCGACGTCACTATGGACCTGGCAGAAATCAGGATTATGAGGAAATACTATGAACAACTGTATACCGAGGAAGAGATAATCTCAATGGTCCTCCAAATTTGGAAGACGCACACTTGCTGACTTTAAACTTTAATACAAGATGGCGTGGAACCTCTCTCCGACGCCAAGGTCTAGGGACTAGGGTGGGGCACTTGCCTTGAAGCCTCATCTCGGAGCACAGCTGGGCAGCCAGCACCTGCACCCTGGATGGGGAGCCTGGGGGTGGCTTCTGACTCCAGCCTCGCAGCTGCCGTCTGTAGCTTAGCACGTGTACCACAGAGCCAACCAAGTCCTCTGTAAACTTGGAAGATCACAATTTCACCGTTAATTGCACCACCACCGTACCTCTGACCTACATCAGATCAACATGGAGAAGGGCGTCTTGTCTCACTAAGGCCAACGTGGCGGACCCCAGGGTGGGAAGAACCACGTGACTTGGGTAGTTATTCAGTTTTCCAACGATGCCCTCGGCTGATCTAGTTGGCCGACACCTCTTTGTCCGGGAGTCCTGACCTCAACAGGTTATGTGGTCCAGGGCCCCCCAGGGGGCACTTCTGCACAAGGCCTCCATCAGCTGCTGCATCATCCTGAGCCCCCCACCAAAGGCCACCAACACTGCCTGGGGTGGCTGCGAAGCGCCTGGTGGCCTCTCACCTTGTGGACACCTCTTGCTTTCACGGGACCTCCTGAGGCAGAAATCATGTTCAGGATCACGAGACTCTTCTCCTCGGCAGTTCCTTTCAACAGGTGGGACATGGACGCTGTGAACTGTTCCTGGGAGACGCGCTCACTGGGTCCCTTTGCCTTCCCGCTGTCGTCCACCCTCCGCATGCCCTCGAACAGTCTGGTGACCATCTCTGGGGGAAGAGCATCCCCCACGTGGCCCTGCGGGGACAAGCGGGTGAAAAGCCCAGACAGGGTGCAAGTCAGACGCGGTAGGATGACGGGAAAACAGGTAAGGGACCAAGACCAACCGCTGCTACCAGCAGAGAACCTTCCCAGACCGCCGGTGCACCATCTCTGCCCACTAAGGGTGTCATACCACCCCAGGACCCACACACCTGACGTGTCCCGGCCTGTGGCTCATCTGGGCCATCAAACTCTTCTGTCATCTGTTCCCATCCTGCCCTCCAGACTTCCCAGTCTCCCCAGACTGGCCATGTCCTTTCTGCCTCTGGCCGTTGGCTGCTTTTCACTCTGCTAACATCTTCTCCATTCTAGTTCCAGCTGTCATCTGCCTATCTGGACTTATTTCCACATGGAACATACGGTCTGTGTAGCACTACACTGGTCTCCTCTAGATTAGGGAATTCCAGATATATTAACTATCTATCCAAGTTCTTTGTGCTCAATATGAATTGGAAAGTGGGGGAGGGATAAACTGGGAGATTGGGATTGACATATAAACTCTACTATATATAAAATAGGGTTTCCCTGGTGGCTCAGACAGTAAAGAATCTACCTGCAATGCAGGAGACCTGTGTTCTGTCCCTGGGTTGGGAAGATCCCCTGGAGAAGGGAATGGCTACCCACTCCAGTGTTCTTGCCTGGAGAATTCCATGGACAGAGGAGCCTGGTGGGCTACAGTCCATGGGATTGCAATGAGTTGGACACGACTGAGCGACTGACACACACACATATATATAATAGGTAACTAACAAGGAGCTGCTGTATAGCACAGGGAATTCTACTCAATCCTCTGTAACGACTTATATGGGAGAAGAATCTAAAAAGGAGTGGGTGCAGGTATGTGTATAACCGACTCACTTTGTTGTTCACCTGAAACTAACACAAGATTGTAAAGTCACCAGATGGGCCAAAGATGTCTGTGATGTTGCTGCACTCTGAGCACCCAAACGCATGCGGTTAAGAGCCCCATGGAACGGGGCCAAAAGATGGGGAAGCGGGCAGTCTTCACTCCTTGTCAGGTGCACCCTGACCCTGAAACTTCATTATTTTGGCGGGTGAAAACAACAAAATTCCTAGAACATCAAACACTTACGAATCCTGAAGGCCAAGATGGACTTGAGACTTGGCGGTTATCAGACCCACAAATACAGCCTGGGCAGCCCGTCACCCATTGTAAGGAGAAATCAGGGGACGGTGGTGCAAGAGACGGGAAGCAGCCAGCCCCTCTGGTCAACCACAAGTGGGAAAAGTCCCTGCACAGTGTGAGATGAAGGCAGAGTGGAGCAGCTGCCACACTGACCATGGAGCCCATGAGGCTGATACCGGGAGCCAGCACGGGAGATCCCACCCATGACAAGGTCATGCGGAGAGGCCTGATGGGCAAGGCGAGTCAGGTCTCAAGGGGTCCTCTGTCTGAGCTGCTGCTGCTGCTAAGTCGCTTCAGTCGTGTCCGACTCTGTGCGACCCCATAGACAGCAGCCCACCAGGCTCCCCCGTCCCTGGGATTCTCCAGGCAAGAACACTGGAGTGGGTTGCCATTTCCTTCTCCAATGCAAGAAAGTGAAAAGTGAAAGTGAAGTCACTCAGTCGTGTCCGACCCTCAGCGACCCCATGGACTGCAGCCTTCCAGACTCCTCCATCCATGGGATTTTCCAGGCAAGAGTACTGGAGTGGGGCATCTACCCCAAAACCAAAATCTGTCTGTTTACTGTCTGCTATACTATAATCTTCTGACATTACCACCTTTCTCTGGAAAAAGTTAACTTAGAGCTCCAAGAGTCTCCTGCATATAAAAAGAATGTCTCTATTTAAACCCCTTTGATGGCTTTCTAACTTATCTGACCAGTCTGCCCAGACTTTTACAACTTGTGGATTGTTTACAGCCCCCAACCATGAGAGGCACGAAGCTTAAAACATCTTAAAGATATAGAGCCTTTCAGAGCTAAGAATTAGTTTGGTGAAAAGTTTGTTGAGTTAATGTTTGCCGCCAGGCCTCCATATCCTTTATCTTTTAGGCACCTGGGAAGTATTAATCAATGTAAACGGGATGCAGAAATAGGAATATAGTAGTTTTAGATGTTAACAATACTAGACTTTTGAGTTAATGAATTTCCTCTTTGTTATAAATCACTGTACTTCTCTTTCTCTGTTATAAGTTGTTGTGTCCTTGCTATGTAAGAATGTAACTTTATTTAGTGCTTTCTGAGAGTGGCACCAGACTTTGGGAAGAACAACACTGTTACCCTTATCAGAAAAGGGGTGTAAAATGCTAATTGGCCTTCCGGCCAGAAGATGATGTAAATCACCTAAGACTTGTGTATAGAACTAGGTATGCAGAGAGACAGCCTGGTCTCGATAAGAGTCAGGGCTGCTGACGCTGCATAATTTTGTATTATCCATTGATCTCTATGTAAACCAAAAGTATAAAAGGCCTTTCCGGACAATAGAGGATGGGCCAGTCACTGGAAAGACTGGTTTCCCCCGTGTCTTTTTTTCTTACTCCTTTTCAGGCTGAATTCCCATCTGGGGCGTGGAGGCTCTCTGAGTCTACTTACTTGCCCTGGCTTCTAAGACTCGCAAGAGAGGGAGCCTAAGGTGGGGCACCCTCTGCTATTCAAGTGGGCACCAGTGGCCTAACGTAGACGGTGCAAGTTCCTTGTCTTGGAACTTTATTAGCTTTCCGCATAAGCCAAGTTATTCAGCCTCTCTTCTCCACTAAATTTTCCTACTAAACTATTTCTTCTTAATCTCTCTTTATATTTCTAAATAAATAAGTTTTTCCTCGCCATGCCATCCCCGCTTCGAGTTACCCTGGATCCATTGGGGCTGGACCCCGGCAGGCTGACAGTCGGTACTATCTGTTTCCTCACAGAAAACACATCTCTCTGTGTTCCCACACCTGCCTTACAGGAACTGAGGGTCAGCAGCAGCCTGACTCCTGCTCCAAACTAAACACGAACTCCCAGCTGTTACCCTTGCCTTCAGTGCCTGC
This sequence comes from Cephalophus harveyi, assembly GCA_006410635.1. Classification (NCBI taxonomy): domain Eukaryota; kingdom Metazoa; phylum Chordata; class Mammalia; order Artiodactyla; family Bovidae; genus Cephalophus; species Cephalophus harveyi. The sequence continues at coordinate 1,011,664 of SJYT01054070.1, forward strand.
AGAGAGAAGGATCTGGGTGAGGCACTGGAGCCAAGCTTCTCCGACGACAGAGCATCAAACAGCCTGTTGACCTCGGCCTGCTCTGCGGGGAGAAACCGTGAGGCGCGCTCCTGTCCTGGGCGACTCTTGCTGTTCCCCATCTGTCCCTGCGGCTGGCAGGACTCTGCAGGAGAGAAGGTAACACCCGTTAGAGAGAGACATCAAATATGTATAGGTGGCTCAGTTGGTAAAGAATCTGCCTGCATGCAGGAGACCCAGGTTTAATCCCTGGGTTGGAAAGATCCCCTGGAAAAGGAAATGGCAACCCACTCCAGTATCCTTGCTGGCAAATCCTATGGACAGAAGGAGCCTGGTGGGCTACAGTCCATGGGGTCGCAAGAGTCGGACACACAACTTAACAACTAAACCACATGTATATTTTAACTACTTTGCTGTTTTATCTTATTTAATTGCCGCATGCTATATGGGATCTTAGTTCCCTCACCAGGGATTGAACCCTTGCCCCTTGCATTGAAAGTGTGGCATCTTAACCACTGGACCACCAGGGAAGCCCCAAAATATGTCAATCATAGAAAATAAATGTCAATAATTATATGGTCAAGGTAAGCAACATTGATTTACTTGGAAAATGCAGCAAAAATGCAGACCTATGTAGTGTTTGGATGTGGTAGAAATAATTATTTTTTTTAGTTGCTCAGTTATGTCCGACTCTTTGTGACCCCATGGACTGTAGCTCACCAGGCTCCTCTGTCGATGGGGATTCTTCAGGCAAGAATACTGGAGTGGGATGCCACTTCCTTCTCCAGGGGACAAATTAGCTGACACAAATAAAATGTGAAAACTCAGTCAAATTCCTCTGACTTCTCAAAGTCTGCTCATAACTGCTAGCCATCTGGATTTCTTTGTTCCAAAATAGTTTCTAAGCTAATGTAACTAAAAGGTAGAAAAATCAGGGTTTCAATCTAAATATTCATTTTTTTAAAAAATCTGAGTTGAAAAAATAATCTATAAGGGTGGATGATTACACGTGTTTAAATAAAATCAACACCTTGCAAGTGTCACCTAGAGAGCAGAAGTGCTGTGGGACACGTTCTTCCTTTGCGATCCTGGCTTCTCGTGGTGGCTGGGCAGCCTCGGGCAAGTGACCGAAACTCTCTGTGCCCCAGGTTCCTCGTTTGTAAAGTGGGAAGAATCACAGCCCAACCTCATATGGACGGGATCGTGGCGCACGCTGGCCAAACCTGTGAGAACTCAGCCCAGGCCTCATCTGTGGGAGGGATACTAAGAGAGGCTGGCACCCAAAGGCAGGTGGCCCAGGGGCTGCAATCGGGTCCCAGGCCTCATCACAGAAAGGGGTCCAGCACCATCCGATCCACGGATTCAGACAGAACAGCACATCCGAGATGAAGCAACCCCGTAGGAGGCACAGTGCCACAACTTCCTAGCTCCTGTCTTTAGACTTCATCTGGGACCCACCATGGTCAAACTGCTGGGGAGAGGGGCACCCCCCCAAAAGCAAGAGCCCATAAGTTCCCCCCAGGTCACGTGGAGGGGGCAGGCTGTCCACAATCCAGGGGAGCGTGGATCACAGACCTCAAGAGGAAGTGGGGTGCACGTGGGGCCTTTCTTCTTAGTGAAGTGAGATTCACATAACAACACAAAATGACCCATTTCAAAGTGAGTGATTCAGTGGCATTTGGTACATGCACAGCGTGGTGAGACCACCACCTCCCAGACATTTCCATGACCCAAAAAGAAACTCCACACCCATTAGTGATCACACCCCATTCCGGGCTCCCCAGGCCTGGCAACCACTAACACACTGTCCCCGTGGAGCTGCCTGTTCTGGACACCTCGTGTAAATGAAATCATCCAACACGTGGTCTTTGGGGTTTGGCTTTCTTCACTCAGTATAACATTTTAAAGGTTCATCCATATTGTAGCATGAATAGGACTCATTCCTTTTGATGGGTGAGTAATACTCCAGTGTATGAAGATACTGTGTTTGGCTTATCCATTCAGCTGTTGATGGACATTTGAGCTATCTTCTGTCTTGGGGGTGCTGTGAACATATGTGTACACATACTTGTTCGAGTCCCTATTTTCAGATTGGGAGGGGGATGGATATACCTAGGAATGGAATTGTGGGGTCGTATAATCTAATGTTTATTTTTTGAAGAATTACCAAACTGTTTTCTGTTTTATATTCCCAGCAGCAAAGCATGAGGGTTCCCATTTCTCGACATGCTCTCCAACATTCTTCCATGTTTTAATCCCACCATTGTGGGGCAGGGGAGGGCATCTGCCCTTAAGAGGAAGTTGCCAGCACAGGGCTCCTAGGAGGAGCTCCAGCACACGTGGCTGGAAACGGGGGCTTACACAATGCAGTTTGCGGCTGTCGCTCACAGGCCATTTGACCTAAATGCTTCCACTGCTCAGCTTTCTCAGCAGCTTAAGAGCCGAAAAGGAAAGCCTTCGGCCCCCGGCTCGGGTTCCAGTCTGCGAGAGGCTTCCTTATCTCTGAGATACAGGGGGTGGCGCCAGCTGGTGCCTGGTCTCCCTCAGGGGGGCACAGCCCAAGCGGTTTTGCCAAGGCAGACCCGTCCTCTTTGTCAACTCTTCTAAGAGCCCAAGAAACCACCTGATCGCGTAGGACGTGCTGAGGAGATGAGCCATCTGCACTGTTCTGACCGGGAAGGGGGCTGTGGGTTGGTTATTTTGGGACCCCACATGGTGACCTGATCTGCCTGGGGTTTTGCTTCTGCTTGTTGCTACCCCCGCTTTGCTTACATTACTGGTAAATCACAACAGCTTTAGTCAAAAATATTTTCAGATTCATACCCTCCCCAAGCAGGGAAATTCAAGATTTCTCTCAAGATCTCTGTTAATTTATCAAATCACCAAAAACGTATCCCTCAACCTTCCCTGCATCCCTATCTTGTTATCCTGCTGAAATCCTGAAAATGCAAGCATATAAAAATACACCCTAGGAATTCCAGTTTGTTCTCAGGGTCTTCATACCAAAGGTCATCATGGTTTTTCACTTCCTCTAGAAAACCTGAAGGTTTGTGACAAGAGAAGGCCCATGACTCAAATGCTGGGAGAGATGACTGCCTTCTGAACACCTGGGGGTTTTTGAGATGTGAGCACAGCTCCACCTCAGAGCTGGACCCTCTGGGCTAGCTAACAGCTGTGCCCACCCCAGTGGGCTCCCAAGGCCGACCTGGCAGATGCATGTGGTCCACTAGGAACGTCAGATGCCAGAGTCCGTGAGCAGTTCCCTTGGGCCCTCCGTCTGGATCGGAGGGCCCTCCTGTCCACCTCTGCACACCTCACCATCTCCTCAGCCTTGGGTTCCAAGACTACCCAGCGTTCCTGACTGACTGTTGCCCTGAGGGACACAGACCCCTCCTTGCTCACTCTGCTTGGACCCCACCTCCACCTCCTCCCCACCCCGAGGGTCATGCCTGACTCACCCACCCGCAGAATCTGAAAATCATAAAGGAGACTCTGCCCCACGGCCACCTGGTGGCCGGCACCCGAGCCAGCCTGGCACACGCGGACACGCTGGTCCAAGGCCTGTCGTTCCTCGCCCACCCCTCAAGTGGACAGCCCGTTCCCCACCACCTCATGAGATCCCGGGTGCAACTCCAGGAGGCTGGCCTGGCCCGGGTCCCCTGCATTCGGCCCCCAGGGGACACGCCCCGAGGCCCCAGGCACTCAGGGGACCCTTGGATCAGTGCCCTCAGTTCACCACCCGTGACCGGCCCCTCCCCACCTCTGCACCCCACGGCCCACGGCGCCTGGGCCCCCAGGGAGAGCTGACAGGACGGGGGATCCAGCCAACACCACCTCCAGCCCCTTTAACAGTGATGCCTCTAAATGCCGCACCTCATATTCCCCACATCCTGGGAGAGCGGCCTTCCTTCTCAGGACCGAGGAATCGCTCTCTCAAGGGCTACCAGCCTCTTTAAGGGGGATGGCTGGGGCTGAAAGGCCACCGCACTATAAATGCCTCTCCTCGGACGTCCCTAGGTGTTCCACGGCTGAGGACCCAGTGCAGCCGGGAGCCGTCCCCCCAGGTCACAGGGCCCGCCGCCTCCAGGACGCTGGCTTTCCTGACACCGGCACAGGCATCTAAGTCCTTCCACAGATGACGGCGTCGCCTGGGCCAGGCCCCATCAGAGGGCAAGCAGACAGAAGCCTCAGACAGGGCCTGCAGGAGCATCCCGTCCAGCAAACGCTGCGGAGATCGGCGGGGAAGGGATGAGCAGCACACAGCAGGGTTGCGAGAACGTGTCCCGAAGGACACATTCCGGCTGGGTTTCCAGCACCCAGGGGTGGCTCACCCAGGAAGCAGACACAGGGCACAAAGGCGCAGGGCGAATCCAGGGTCGTCCAGGCGAGGGCTGGCGTGGGGAGGGCGCCTGAGGCGGCCACAGAGCCAGACCGGCGCTCCTCTGCCTCTACCCAGCCCCTCCCCTGACCCACCAGAAACAGGCTCCTCCACCGCTGTCCAGAGACAGCAGCCTGGCCTCCAGGGCGTCTGAACACCCGTGGGAAAGGACCGAGGCTGGGCGAGGGGCCTGCAGGGAGGACCAGGGCGGAGGGGGAGAAACGCAAGGAAATGTGCAGCCCATGGCATGGGAGCTCAGGGCCGCGCCTGGAGGACATGCCAGGAATGGCCCAGAAGCGGGGCAGCCGGCAACACTGGCTTTCCTTCCAAGAGGAGGGAGAACGGGGTGTGGCAGCCTGGAGCTGGAGCCACAGGCCTGGAGTCAAGAGGAGCTGAGAGAAGGGCAGCACACGGGCCACGCCCCCTCAGCCCACCAGTCTGGGTGTTCACAGGGCACTGGTGAGAGGACGCATCTAAGACTGCTCTAGGAGGCTTCCCCGGTGGCTCAGTGGTGAGGAATCTGCCTGCCAATGCAGGAGACGCCAGTTCGATCCCTGATCTGGGAAGACCCCACGTGCCACGGAGCAACTAAGCCTGTGCACCTCAACTACTGAGCCCACGCTCTAGAGCCAGGGAGCCGCAACTACTGAAGCCGGCATGCTCTAGAGCCCATGCTCCACAACGAGAGAAGCCACCGATATGAGAAACCCGAGCGCCAGAACGCGAGGACAGCCCCCGCTCGCCGCAACTAGAGAAAACCCACCCAGCAACAGAGACCCAGCACAGCTGAGATTAAATAAATAAAAGTAATGATAATAATAACTGGCTGAATGATTGAATAAGTAATGCAGTTTAAAAAGAAAAGACAGCTCTAAGGACAGCCCGCCTCCTGCTAAAAAGGCCCCCAAAAGGCAGGATGAAGTAAAAGCAGTGGTACAGCGTGCCCAAGTTCATCCTGCCTGGACGCCATCACCTGAATCTGGCCTGAAACCTCTTCAATTAACTTTGGGGAGGAACTGAAGGCCTTCGATGCATGCTTACTTCTCCCCAAAAGCACATTTCTGAACTTTCAGTCCCTGAAATGGTTTTCTCACAGGACGGTCCTGGGTGCACCTTGATACGTGCAACAGACTTTTTTTTTTCCTGGCAAGCTGTGCATAAAACCACCCAGAGCTGGCCTGAGTCTCCCACAGGGTTACATATATCATGTTCTGTGTCAAGGGGACATACCCAGGTGTTCCTTTAAGGTTGCTAACCCCGGTGGTTCTCAACTGGGGGTGGTTTTCTCTGCCAGGGGACAGCTGGCAATGATGTCGGCTTGTCACAGCCAGGGAGGTTGTGGTTCTGGCCACTGATGCCACCTCGTGGTTAGAAACCAGCGGTCCTACTAAATACCCTACAATGCACAGGACAGTCTCCACAACAAAGAGTACTCTGCCCCAAATGTCAGGAGGGCTGGGGATGAGAAACTGGCAGAGCTGAGGGGTAGAGCAGGACGGTCGGCAATGGAGTGCGCTGATCACAGCGCTTGCCTCTCTGGACAGGGGAGACACAGATGTATAGATCTGAGTTCAAGTTCTGACATTGGTTGGTGTGACTGTGGGCAAGTAACTAAGCCATTTCCAGCCCTTGTAAAACAGGGACAGTGCCTCCAGTCCTGTAACAAGGTGGGGGTGGGGGGGATTAAATGAGGTAACATAGGGCATTTAACTCAGCTTTCTGGAGGCCAGAGGAGACACATGAGCTCAAAGCAACAAGATCTGAGACCTTGAACTCAGATCTATGCATCTGCCTTGCAACAAGGGGAACAGCCCAGCTTGGAAGAAACAAACCCTTCAGTGCTGGGGAGGGAGCCAGGAGCTGTTTTTCCTACAGAATGGACCACAGTAAACTGGTTGGCATCCAAGGATGGCTCAGACAACTCTTTTCAGGGCCTTTCTGGAGGTTCCCGTCATCAGGAGACACACTGGACTCCCCACTTCCTCCAAGGGAGCACAGTCCTGGAAGCAGTCACCTGGCCCTCAGTACACCCTTTCTGGGAAGACTCCAACCACCTCACCTGCATCAAGCTTTGTTTACATCCCAGAACCAGCAGCCTTTCTGGGAGGGGTCAGCTTGAGCCTGAGCCAGCTGCTGGCTGCGCAGAGTCCCTGCTGGCCAGAAGGTGACCTGTCCCGCTCCTGCCCCATGCTAGCCTCCCTCCCTCCAGGGAGCCCCAGTGACTGATCTGCAGGGGGCTCTTTCTCCTCCTCTCCCCTCTGCCCTGAATTTAGCCGTCAGCGCCACTCTCCTGGGACAAAGCGGGTAGGTTGTGTCCGACCCAGCACACACTCCAGCACAACCTCCTGCCGCGCCTCTTCCTGAAGATGCTCCACAGTTCTTCCCGCGTCTACACAGCTCTTTCTCTCTCTCCCTCCTGACAGCTGGCCTCCACCCTGGGGACCTTCCGGCAAGCATCGGCCTGGAACCCTCTAACCTCAACGACGTGAAAAGTAGGAGAGGAGTAATTCTGTGCTCCAACTGACCTAGCAGGGAGATCCTCCCTCGCAGCTGTCCCCCTATCACTCCCCACTCCACCCCAAGGCACAAGCACCGGCTGCCAGGAAGGGTCAGGGCCCAGGTCCACCCCGGCACTAACTGCTCCCGGGACGAACGTCATCATCCCCATCATTTCCTTGTTCAGGCTGCTCCCTCTGGGCCCCCAGGCCGGTGACCTTCCCCTACCCCCAGCCTCAAGTCCACCGCTCCGCTCACCGAGGTCCTGGCCCTCCTCCCCAGAGTCCACCGGATCTGCCTTTCCTGTTGCAGTCCAGATTTTCCTCTGGAGCCTCGTCGCCAGGCGACTGCGCTGACAGACAGTTCTTTGTCCCAGTCGCAGGAGTGAAAGTCTAGGGGGCGGAGCGTGATAAAAATCCAGCCAGTGGATATGCACAGACGAGGCGAGGGCGGGGCCGTGGGCGGGGCCAGATGCAGGAAGAAAGGAGGAGGGACTCCCGAGGTGCCGCGCCGGGGGAGGAGCTGGGAAGCGAGCTGGAGGCGGACTCGGGAAGAGAGTGGCTGAGGGCTGAGGGGAGGAGCCAAGGAGGAGAACGTGAGGAGGGCGGGGTTTCTGGGTTGGAGCGAAGAAACCCGTGGCTGTGGGAGCAGCGGGGGTGTGGCTGGGATGAGGGCGGAGCTGGGAGAGACGAGAGGGCCCCAGGGAGACCCAATGAGAGGCAGGTCACCCAGCAATGGGACCCTCCACCCAATCTGACACCCCTCCGGTCCGCTCAACTAATCTGGGCGCATCCTCCCATCCCTGACCCTGGGTTCCTGCTTCCCTGTCCCCTCCACTTCTGCTCCCCCACAACCCAGACCCTACCCGGTCCTGGGAACCCTCACTTCGGCCTGCGTTCTCTACCAGTCCTTTCAGGAGCATTTCCATGTGCTTAAGTCTGTCCATTCCTGATAAATTAACTCTCCTTGACCCTCAGGCCTTGTCCAGCTTCTCCCACCCTAGCCCACCCCCATGCCCTCCACCCCAGCTTCACTCCATAATGTCTAAGGACTGCTGTCCAGATTTATTAACCTTCCATTCATTCCCCAAACCACTGAAACCAGGCCCCAAGGGCCCTTTCATTAAATCTACAGGGCACTGCAAATGGTGATCGCAGCCATGAAATTAAAAGACCCTTACTCCTTGGAAGGAAAGTTATGACCAACTTAGCAAATTAAAAAGCAGAGACATTACTCTGTCAACAAAGGTCTGTCTAGTCAAGGCTATGGTTTTTCCAGTAGTCATGTATGGATGTGAGAGTTGGACTATAAAGAAAGCTTAGCGTGGAAGAATTGATACTTTTGAAGTTTGGTGTTGGAGAAGACTCTTGAGAGCCCCTTGGACTTCAAGGAGATCCAACCATCCATCCTAAAGGAAATCAGCCCTGGGTATTCATAGGAAGGACTGACGTTGAAGCTGAAGCTCCAATATTTTGGCCACCTGATGCAAAGAGCTGACTCATTGGAAAAGACCCTGATATTGGGAAAGATTGAAGGCAGGAGGAGAAGGGGACGACAGAGGATGAGATGGCTGGATGGCATCACCGACTCAATGGACATGAGTTTGGGTAAACTCTGGGAGTTGGTGATGGACAGGGAGGCCTGGCGTGCTGCGGTTCATGGGGTCACAAAGAGTTGGACACAACTGAGCGACTGAACTGAACTAAGTTCACAGTCAGCATTCCTACCTTATAAAAACTCTCCTTCCTGGGGATCTAGGTCACCAGCCTTGGCTTGTCTCCTCCCCCACCCCCACCCGATGATTTATACTCCACACATCCTCCGTGAGGTCACTTCCTTCCACTGACTGCCTTCTTGGTGACTTCACTTCCCACCTGTCTGTGCTGCAGACCCCCAAGCCTGCACGTCCAACTGATAGTTTAGCCTGCACCCTGACCCCATACATCCACAAGGCTGCACCTCAAACTCAGCCCAGCCAAACCCAAACTCCTCCCCCCGAGGGCTGGCTACCACCTTCCAGGCCCAGTCAGAGACCTGAAACCACCCCAGGCCCCTCCTGCTGCTTCTCTCCCCATGTTCCATTACTTCCTGAATCTGTTTTACCTCTAAGATTTGGCCCGCATCCACCCACTTCCCTCTGCATCCCCAGAGCCCCCTGGTCTGGGCCAGACCCCAATAACAGCATCCTTCCCTCCTCCAGCCAGAACCAATAGAACAATCAGCACAGAGGTCCTTATCCTGCCCCCAAGACAGAGATGGCATCACAGGATCAGGCAGGGTAACAGACACGGATAAAACCAGCTGCTAGGTTGCGCTGCCCTCAAGTTCACAAGGAACCGCACTTCTCAAGGAAATGCAGCTGCCACTGTAAAGTGTCATGACAACCCCCTTTCTTGTGTTGTGACTGTTTTACTCGAAAAGAAACTGAACTCTAAAATTATAGATGAGCAGAAACTCTGCTGTTTGCAATTCTACCATCCAGAATGAAACCTTTCAGAATGAAACTTTCCACCCCGGGAGAATTTTAACTTTGACACGGAGCACCCTGGATTTCCAACCGAAGTGCAGATCCAGATAAGTGGTTTCTGACCATGATGGTCCACAGCCCTCCTAACTCCGTGGTTCCCATGGGAACAGGAGCCGGGTCCACATTGCAGCCCAGACTGGATGCTGGCCCCTTCCCACCTGGCCCTGTTTGGCCCTAAGCCTGTTGAAACACTGCTTTTTTAAAATTTCATCCAAACTCCACCTTTCTACAATATCCTATGAAAACTTTCTTTGCCTTTGTCAGTTTCAGCTGTCCAGGATTCCCACTGCACTGGGCGAACAGGCCTGACCTGTCAGACTGCAGGGCTGACCTTGGTGCTCATGGACCTGTGGGGCTGAGCCCTGCTGGTCAAAGGTGCCCAGATAGTACTGAACACCTACTGCAGGCCAGGCGTGGTGACAGGACAGTGAGCATCACAGTCCACGCCCTCAGCCGCTGGTCCCTTATCACTCAGTTCCACCCGCTGAATGAGTGCAGAGGAGGAGGATTAAATTGAGGGGAGGGGACAGTCCTGAGGGGGGAGTGTGGTTGTGGAGGAGAGGCTTGGGAAGATAAGGGGGAGAAAGACCAGGACAATGAGAGGATATGGTGGAAAAACAGATGGGCTATTATAAGATACAGAGACTTTCAGGCTTACAAAGAGCGCAGAGCCAGAGAACAGCATGGAGGCTCCTTAAAAAACTACAGAGTTGCCATACAATCCAGCAATGCCACTCCTGGGCATGTATCTGGAGGAAAAGAGCATTTGGAAAGACACATGCATCCCTATGTGCACAGCAGCACTGTTTACAATAGCCAAGACATAGAAGACAGGTCTTCCCTGTAGCTCAAATAGTAAAGAGTTCTCCGGCAATGCAGGAGACCAGGGTTCAATCCCTGGGTTGGGAAGATCCTCTGGAGAAGGGAATGGCACCCCACTCCAGAATTCTTGCCTGGAAAATCCCATGGACAGAGGAGACTGGCGGCCTACAGTCCATGGGGTCGCAAAGAGTCAGACACGACTGAGCAACTAACACCACTACTAAGCCACAGAAATAACCTAAGTGTCCATCGACAGAGGAATGGATAAAGAAGACGCGGCACGTGTACACAAATGGGATAGTACTCAGCCATAAAAAAGAATGAAATAATGCCATCTGTAGCACAGGAGCAGACCTAGAGTCATCAGACTAAGTAGTCAAAGACAAATATGATATTACTTACATGTGGAATCTAAAAAAATGATAAAAAATGAACTTATTTACAAAACATAAATAGACCCACAGACATAGAAAATAAATGAACAGTTATCAAAGGGGAAAGGGACAAGGGATGAATTAGGATTTTGGGATGAAGAGATACATACTACTATATATAAAATAGATAGCCAACAAGAACCTCCTGTATATCACACGGAACTATACTCAATATGTTGTAATAACCTATAAGGGAAAAGAATCTGAAAAACAATATATATACACACACACACACACACACACACACACATATATAATATGAATCACTTTGTTCTATGCCTGAAACTAACACATTGCTTATAAATCAACTGTACTTCAATTAAAAAAAAAAGAACTCAAGGCCATCTGGACATTTTCCTCTTCTGCATCAAGGGTCTACTGTCTTCCAAGTTCTTTCTGTCCATCCTCATCCCCATCTTCCTAGCCATCAGACCCTTCCTGGCCAGAGCCCCTTCCTGCCTGCTGCCTGGGGGATGCCTGGGTGCTGCCAGCCGGCGATGCCTGGTCCTTCGTGGAGAGATGAGTCTGAGTCCAGAGGCTGTCCCATAAGAGCAAAGTGTCCTGAAGCCCAGCAGCCCCCAGCCTCCTGCAGATGGGGACAAGAGGCAGTAACCCCAGCGCTCCATCTCTGCTCACTCAGGTTTCTGCCACCTGCAGCCAGTGGAGTGGGAGGACTAGATCTGCTGAACTTTTAGCACAAAACTCATGACGGTAGTTTCAGGAATATCCAGGGTGGCTGCATTCTAGGCCAAAAGGCAATTCCCTATTGCCCACTGAGGGCAGGGGGCCATGGGGGTCCCAGGGGCAGGCATTGGGGATGGGGGGCATTGGGGGCACCCCAGTTGTAGAGATCACAACAGTAAAACCAACTAAAACTCAGTCTGATTTTCATCACCAAGCGCCAGCAATTCTAAGCATCATCAAGTGATATCATTTGCTTCCCTGAAAAAGCCTTTTATTGGGCTATGCACTAAACCAGAGGTTGGCAGACTTTTTCTATAAAGGGCCAGATAGTAAATATTGTTGATTTTTCAAGCAATACCATCTCTGTCACAGCTACTCAAAGCTGCTGTTGACACCAAAATAGCCACAGGCAATAGAAAAACAGTTGGACATAGCTGTGTTCCTCTCGGACTTTCTTTAAGGACACTGAAATGTGAATTTCACATCATTTTCACACATCAGAAAATATTATTCTTTTGATTTTGTGTCCAACTGTTTAAAGTAAGAAAATCATTCTTAGCTCATTGGCTATATAAAAGCAGACAGTGGCCAGACTGCAGTTACTGTCATGTTTTAATATTTATATTTTCTAATCTATGTATTTTTTAACTGACATTTATGTAAGTTTCAAATTGTACTTTCTATTTTTTGGCCGTAACATGCAGCATGTGGGATCTTAGTTCAACAACCAAGGATTAAACTTCTGCCCTCTCTGTTGGGAGTACAGAGAAGTACCCAAATAGTGCATTTTTGTTACATTTCCTTTAAAACCTGGGTTTGTTACATTTCCTTTTAAAAACTGGTGGCTCAGTGGTAAAGAATCTGCCTGCCAATGCAGGAGACACGGGTTCAATCTTCGGTCTGGGAAGATCCCCCTAAGCCCCTGTGTCACCACTACTGAACCTGTGCTCTAGAGCCCAGGAGCTGCCACCAGTGAGCCCACATGCCCCAGAGCCTGTGCTCAGCAACAAGAGAAGCCACCACAACGAGACGCCTATGCACGCAACTCGAGAGCAGCCCCCGCTCACAGGGCAACTAGGGTAAAGCCCACATAGCAACACAGACCCAGCATCAGCACCACCAAAAATTAATAAATAGAGGAAAAACTGGGTTTACCAATCCTGTTTAAAATTGCACCAAAAAATAATAAAATACTGAGGAAAAAATCTAACCAGTGAGTTGAGAGACCTATATGCTGAGAAGTGTAAAGCATTGATAAAGGAAGTTGAAGATGATTCAAAGAAATGGAAAGATAGGCCATGTTCTTGAATTGAAAGAATTAATAGTTTAAATGGCATACTACCCAAAGTAGTCTATAGATTTAATATGATCTCCATCAAATTACCCATGACATTTTTTCACAGAATTAGAATAATCCTAAAATTGACATGGAACCACAAAAGAACCAGAAATGCCAAAGCAATCCTGAGGAGAAAGAACCCAGGAGGAGGTATAACGCTCCGGGACTGTAGACAACACTGCAAAGCCACAGGAATCAAAACAGCACGGCACCAGGACTGCCCTGGTGGCCCAGGGCATCCCCCTTGCAAAGCGGGGAACACAGGTTCAATCCCTGGTCCGGGAACGAAGATCCCACATGCTGCAGAGCAACTAAACCCACACACCGCAATTACAGAGCCCACACACTCCACAACTAGAGAAAGCCCACCTGCTGCAACGAAGTGCCCACACAGCACAATGAAGACCCAGGGCGGCCTAAGTAAGTAAATAATACAACGTGGCATTGGCACACAAACAGGCACTTGCATCAGCGAACAGAATAAAGAGCCCAGAAATAAACCTACACACTATGGTCAATTCATCCTTGACAAAAGAGGCAAGAATATACAGTGGGAAAGACAGTCTCTTCAGCAAGCAGTGCTGGGAAAGCTAGACAGATGCATGGAAATCAGTACAGTTAACACACTCCTTCACACCATACACAAAAATAAATTCAACATGGCTTAAAGACTGACATGTAAAACATGACACCCTGTAACTCCTAGAAGAGAGCACAGGCAAAACATTCTCTGATATAAAATTGTACCAATATTTTCTCAGTTCAGTCCTAAAGCAAAAAAATAAAAGCAAAGATAAACAAATGGGACCTAATTAAACTCATAAGCTTTTGCACAGCAGTGGAAACCATAAACAGAATGAAAAGACAACCTACAGACTGGGAGAAAATATTTGCAAATGATGCCACTGACAAGGTTTTAATTTCCAAAATATACATACAGTTCATACAACTCAATAAAAAGCAAAACAGAATTTGAAAAAGAATAGATACATGTACATATAAAATTGAGTCACCTTGCTGTACACTTGAAACTAACACACACTGCTGATCAACTATAATCCAATGCAAAATAAAAATTAAAAAAAAGAAAGAAAAAGAAAAACCCAAAAACTGGGCAGAAGACCTACATAGACACTTCTCCAAAGACAGACAGAAGGCACTTGATATTCAACATAGCTAATTACTAGATAAATGCATCAATGTTACAAGTTACCACTTCACACTGGTCAGAATAAAAACAAAAGGGAAAGTCACTCAGTCATGTCCAGCTCTTTGTGACCCTATGACTATACAGTTCATGGAATTCTCCAGGCCAGAATACTGGAGTGGGTAGCCTTTCCTTTTTCCAAGGGATCTTCCCAACCCAGGGATCGAACCCAGGTCTCCCACATTGCAGGTGGATTTTTTACCAGCTGAGCCCCAAGGGAAGCCCAAGTCAGAATGGCCACCATCAAAAAGCCTACAATGAATGCTGCAAAGGGTGTGGCGAAGAGAACCCGCCCACGCTGCTGGTGGGAATGTAAATCGGTTCAGCCACTGTGGAAACCAGTTCAGAGGTTCCTTTAAAAACTGAAAATAGAATTACCATATGACCCAGCGGTCCCACTCCTGGGCATATATCAGAAGACCACAATTCAAAAAGATACCTGCACCCCAATGTTCACTGAAGCACTGTTGACAACAGCCAGGACATGGAAGCCACCTATATGTTCATCAACAGATGAATGGCTAATGTTTAGTATCATTAGGACACCAGATTAATGTATCAACCTAGAGGGGCGGGATGGGGAGGGAGATGAGAGGGAGGTTTATAGGGAGGGGATATATGTATACCTATGGCTGATTCGTGTTGAGGCTTGACAGAAAACAACAAAATTCTGTAAAGCAATTATCCTTCAATTAAAAAACAAAGAAAATTTTAAGAAATAATACAAGAATGCAAAAAAAAGATGTGTACCTACATACAATGGAATATTACTCAGCCATAAAAAAGAATGACATAATGCCATTTGCAGCAACACAGATGGGCCTGGAGGTGATCATACTCAGTGAAGTGAGCCAAAGACAAATATCATATGCTATCACTTACATGCAGGACCTAAAAAATGATACAAACATTTAAAAAACAGACTCATAAATAGAAACCATAAACAGAAAACAAATCCACAGTTACCAGCAGGAGAATGGGAGAAACTGGGATTAACAGATACACACAACTATAAAGAAAGCAGATAAACAGCAAACATCTGCCATATAATACAGGGAGCTACAGTCAATATCTGGTAATAACCTATCATGAAAAAGAATCTGGGGACTTCCGTGATGGTCTAGTGACTAAGACTCCTCGCTCCCAATGCAGGGGACCTGGGTTCAATCCCTGGTCAGGGAGCTAGATCCCACATGCTATAACTAAGAGGTCCCAGACCACAACCAAAGATCCCGTGTACCACGACTAAGACCCAGCTCAGTCAAATAAATGTCTTTTTAAAAAAAAGAATATCATAAAAGATTATGAAACTGAAAAAATGAAAGTGTTAGTCACTCAGTCGTGTCTGACTCTTTGCAACACCATGGACTGTAGCCTGCCAGGCTCCTCTGTCCATGGACTTCTCCAGGCAAAAATATTGGAGTGGTTAGCCAGTCCCTTCTCCAGGGCATCTTTCTGACCCAGGGATCAAACCCGGGTCTCCTGAACTGCAGGCAGATTCTTTTACCATCTGAGCCACCAGGGAAGCCCCAAGAGCACTGACATGGGTAGCCATTCCTTTTCTCAGGGGATCTTCCTGACCCGGGGATCGAACCCAGATCCCCTGCATTGCAGGCAGATTCTTTTCTGTCTGAGCCACCAGGGAAGCCCATATATACATATATGTGTATGTGCGTGTGTATATGCCTATATATACGGCTTCCCAGCCATATATATACAACTTCCCAGGTGGCGCTACTGGTAAAGAATCCACATGTTAAAGCAAGAGACACGGGTTTGATCCCTGAGTTGGGAAGATCCCCTGGAGAAGGGCATGATCGGGGATCGAACCCAGATCCCCTGCATTGCAGGCAGATTCTTTTCTGTCCGAGCCACCAGGGAAGCCCATATATACATATATGTGTATGTGCGTGCATATATGTATATATGCCTATATATACAAATTCCCAGGTGGCGCTAACTGGTAAAGAATCCACATGTTAAAGCAAGAGACACGGGTTTGATCCCTGAGTTGGGAAGATCCCCTGGAGAAGGGCATGGCAACCCACTCCAGTATTCTTGCCTGGAGCATCCCATGGACAGAAGGAGCCTGGTGGGCTACAGTCCATGGGGTGGCAAAGAGTTGGACAGGACTGAGCGCGCGCACACACACACACACAAATAACTGAATCACTGGGCTGTATGCCTAAAACTAACATGATATTTGTAAATCACCTATACTTCAGTAAAAAGTAATTTTTTTAAACAAGAAAACTGTTTATTTGGAGAATGCCCAGTTATAGATCTTGCTCCAACATCTCAATAGTAAGTTTGGAAATACCCAGAATTTTCCAAGCTCACTTACAGCACAGTTTGGGTTTCCAGCCCCTCCTGTGGTATGTATTCCCAGGTTGAAAGAACAGATTTGAAATAAGCATCAGAAACACAGTGATGGGGAAGACTAAGAAACAGGCCATAGGCTACTTCAGTGCCGTCATTCTACACGACCATTTGGACTTTTTGTGTTAAAAAGTCTCAACTGCAGAACAATCTAAAAAGCTTTTAGAATAAATCCCAAAGCAACTAAAGTATAAATGGTTTTTCCATTTCTGGACTGTACTATGAAATGAAATGTGTGTGAATCTCTGTCAAACGTAGCCTGAGGCTTTCTCTATTCATATAGCTGTTGCTTCTGGAAGGCAAAGCTCATAAAACATGTTCATATACACGTGATGGACAAAATAAATGTGCAAGAGAAAACAAATCTCCCTTTCAAAGAACCCCAGTAATTTGCAGGGCTGCTCCCAGAGGGAGGAGGTGGACCATGGCTCCCTCTCCTTAGGCCTGGGCTGCACGCAGTAGCCTCCTTCCAAAGAGGACAGGACGGGAATGAACTGTGTGGACGATGAGAATGACCAGGCACCGCAGGCAGTGACTGTGGCCGACATCAACTGTGATACGCTGGGACTTCCCTAGTGATCCAGGGGCTGAGACTCTTCGCTCCCAGTGCAGTCAGAGGTATGAGATCTGGGACGGAGTCAGGACACACACTGGGCGCAGCCACCTAGAATCACGGTGGCTCTCCCCAGGGCCCCACGGTGACAGGCTGCAGGGGCTCAGCCAGCCCGGGGATAGACACTGCCCGGTCAGGGGAGCTGCAGTGGCCCAGGAGGCCCCCCAAGGAAGCACAGAAGGGATCAAAGTCAGCTCAATTCACGGGGCCAGACCCAGATGGCCTGAAGCCAGCCGGCCCGCCAGGAGGCCAATCAGCAGCCCCCAGTGACATTCATGTCTTAATTCCCAGGACCTGTGGGTATGTGAGGTGACATGGCAAAGCGGACTTTGCAGACCTGATTAAGTTAAGGATCTTGAGATGGGAGATCATCCTGGATTATGCAGGTGGGCCCGATGTCATCATAGGCCCTCGTGAGAGAGAGCGTGCAGGTCAGACGAGGAGATGTGATGGTAGAAGGGGTGGGGAGGGGAGACGACTGGTAGGAGGGAGGGACTGGAAGAGGCTATGCCTACTAGTTTGAAGATGAAGGATTTCTAGAATCTGGAAAAGGCAGGGAAGGAATTCTCCTCCAGAACCTCCAGAGAGAACACACCCCTGCAGACACCTTGGTTTCAGACTTCTGACTTCCTCAACTGTAACACAATAAATGAACGTCTTAAGCCACTAAATGTGCAGTCCTTTGGTCCAGCAGCAACAGGAAACCTATAAACTCATTAGTCAAATAAAAACTTTCTGCCTGTCACCACCTCTCCTTCTTCCCCCACAAGCCTGCAGAGGGCAGAACAAGAGTCACCAGATGTAGCAGATAAAGATACAAAACACCCTGTAGAATTTGAATTTCAGACAATGAATATTTTTTAGTATGAATAATCCCAAATATTGCCTGAAAGTGAAAGGGTTAGTCACTCAGTCGTGTCCAACTCTTTGTGATCCCACAGACTACAGCCCACCAGGCTTCTCTGTCCATGGAATTCTCCAGGCAAGAATATTGGAGTGGGTTGTCACTCGCTTCTCCAGGGGATCTTCCCAACCCAGGGATCAAAGCTGGGTCTCTCATATCACAGGCATATTCTTTACTGTCTGAGCCACAAGGAAAGCAAATATTGCCTGGAACATACTTAAATAAAAAGAAAGGATTCGTTCTTCATCTGAAAGACAAATTTAACTGGACATCCTGGTTTTACCTGGCAATCCTAGTCAGAAACAGCAGCTGCAGGAGAAGGATAGAGCAGAGAAGAAGAAAACCACCCTCTCCCTTAAGATCCAGGGCATACACTCCAGGGGAGGAGAGAGATTTCATGTTAAATCCAGCTCCACACCTGTTAGCTAGGTATGACACAGCTTTAACGAATGAACTGGGACCAGTTTCCATCTAAAGTGAGCCTGGGACCTAATTTCCTAAGAACGGAGAGGAAAAAAATCCCAGGGAATGTCCGGGGTTTTCATCCAAGGTCAGAAAGGTGGCTCTCTGCCTCCATCACACTGAGCAGGTCAGAGGGACAGCAGGAAATAAAGCTGGCTTTGTGATGGCACCCGCTAGCTTGGGCCAGTGATAATGGGATGGATCGGCTCAGTCTCCAACCCAAGGTCAAGTGCAAACAGATGCTGGCTGCCACGAGGAACCCTGTGCTTGCTCTTCCCACCGAATTAAGGATCCACCACCGAGGGGCTAGAAGCAGGACTTTTCCATTTCCCAAGCCCAGATGCGGCACAGTTAATGTAGCCATGTGCCCACAAGGTGGCGCTCATGATCACCACAAAACAATGTGCTCTGGTCAGTTTTCACAATGAACATTTCAGAACAGTTTTTAGATTTACAAGCTTGTTGAGAAGAGGATACTGAGAGTTCCTGTGTATGTCTCAGACTGAGTTTCCCCTGTGACTAACGTCTTACATTAGTGCTGAACATCCATCACCACTGATGAACCAATATTGATCCCTCATTACATTCTCCCTAATCATCACGTCTCTTTAGGCATCTCTGGGCTGTAACAGTTTCTCAGACTTTCCTGGTTACTGAAAACTGGGAGAGGTGTTTGGTAAGGTGGCTCTCTAACGGGATTCATCAGAGCTTTTTCTCATGGTTAGACTGGGGTTGGACTTTGGGGGATGAAGACCCCAGAGGTACAGTGCCCTTCACACCACAGCGTGTCAAGGGTCCATGTGGTCCCCGAGAATCCTCACTGCTGGGGTTGACCTTGATCACCCGGCCAAGGTCAGCCCTGTCCAGTTTATCCTCTGTACTCTTGCTCCCCTTTTTCATAATAAGCTCCTTGGATTGTGTGTGTGTGTGTGCGCGCGTGCGGGTGTTTTAAGCTTTCCTTTTTTTTTTGCGGCAGGGGGTAGGGGGTTGCGCTGAGTGGCTTGCAAGATCTCAGCTCCCCAACCAGTGATTGAACCCAGGCCCAAGCAATGAAAGCCCAGAATCCTAACCACTAGGCTACCAGGGACCTCTCAAAGGTTTTACTTTTTTAAACCATTTCCTGTCTCTCCTGGTTCAGTTAGGAGACTGGGGGTGGGGTAAGAATAGGGCCCAGGGGTGCCTGCCACATGGTGGGAGAACAAAGTGGAGACACACAGCCCAGGGTTCACAAAGGCTGGACCCTAAGACAGCTACTTGGGGTTCTTGCTTCTTCCGGTCCCACCAATGATCCAAGTTAAGCACCATCAGTGTCCTTGAAGGGGTCACAGGAAGGAAAAATCCAAGAGGGGGCAGCCAGGGAGAACGGTGAGAGAGCAGACCGTGCCACCCTGCCCGGGGAGCAGCACCAGGCGTGTGGGGTCTGGAGAGCCTGGCATCACGCATGCGCCCCCACACCCGGCCCCACAGGAGGCGCCCAGGATGGAGGCTGGTTGCCCCCTACTCCATCCGGGCCGGTGTCCTTGTAGCTCACGGAGGTTCCATCAGTTAAGCCAGATCACACCTCTCTTAAAACACTTAAAAAACACTCCAGCAACTTCCCACCAACCAAGGCAGACCCTGTGGGCCCCCCAGCAGGGCCAAGCCATCTCCCCACGCCTCAGGCCTGGAGCACACCGACTTCCCCAGCTCACACGGGCCCTTCCATCACCAGGACGAGGGTCCCACTTCCTCCATCCCCTCACCTTCAGGCCTTGGGTCAGAGACCACCTCCCAGAGACCTTCCTCCCCCAGATGCCACGGTGAAGTGGAAGCTGAGAGGGTAGTGTCCCTTGAAGACACAACAGGGTTCAAGGGCCGTGTGGGAAAACCTAAGCTGGCTGGCAGGGAAGGCCCCAAGGATGAGCCCTGGGGCTCAGGGTTTAGCCCCCTCCCATGACCGCCACCCCCACCCCAAGGCCTAAGTTCTGCAGCTGATTCCTGTGGCCACCTCTGGCCCCCCGCGGGCACATTCAGCAGCCTCCTTCGTGGTATTTTGCGAGCCAGGGGTTAGTTGCATCCTGGTTTTGCAGTCAGTGTCTGGGAGGGCAACCCAGCCCTTCTCATCACGATAAAACTCTGGGTTCCTGCTTCTGTGGTGCTCGGTCTTCTTCTTCTCGAAAACCATAAAAGGTGTCACATCCCCGTTGCACAGGCTTCGCTGGGAGCGCCGTGGGGGCTGGGCCGCGAGGCCCCTGCAGCCTGGCTCACCTGTGCCTCCGGGGGTTGCCTTATAAGGTGAAAAGCAGGCGCCCCGGCTGCGCCTGGGCTGCGGGTTCAGCCCTAGGCTCAAAGAGGAAGTCCTCAGTTTCGCAGAAGCTTTGCAGGGGTCTCTGCACGTCTGGCCTACAAGCCCACAGCCAGCCCACTACAGGGTGTCTCGGGGTATCTGCTAACAAGCAGGAGTTAAATGCCAAAGATGCATGGAGACACAGGCCTTCCTCCTCCCTGGCAGTTAAAACCAGAAGAGACGCTCGGGCCCGGAGAAGCAGGCAGGCAGGCAGGAGGGTGCCAGAACATTAGGGGAAGCAGATGAAGCTGCAGCTTGGGCTCTCGACTGTGACATTACGAGTACATGTCAGCTCCCAGCGAACGATGGGCCAGGCCTGAACCGGGTGCCCGACACGCAGCTCTCACTTCACGCTCACAACAGCGGGACAGCATAAGAACCACTATTAGTCCCACTTTACAGAAAAGGAAAACTGAGACTCAGAGGAGGGCAGACTTATCTAAGGTTAAGAGAAGTAACTTTTCTACCAGACAACTGGCAAGCGGGAGAGACAGAAGAAGCCCCAGGAACACCCCTCTGAGAAGGATCACGGTTCAATGCAGCCACGGGCCATGCGTGGCTACCAAGCCTTTTAACTGGTCCCAACCGAAATGGGCTGTGAGTGTGGAACCCGCACTGGAGTTCAGAGTCTTGGGTGTATATTTTTAAATTTTTTAAGTTAAGGAAATTTTAATTTTAAAATATCTCCAAATTTTTCAGCTTCATTTTGAAATTAGTATTGATTCATGGGGAGCTGCAAAGATAGTACCCAGAGGTCCTGGTACCCTTTGCTCTGTTTCATATGGGGACATCTTATGTAGTTACCGTAATTACTGTACAGGATCAAAACCAGGAAACTGACATAGGTGTGAATAATGCCTTTCATCACACGCGTAGATTCATGTAACCACCACCACGATCAAGATATAGGACTCTTCCCATACTACAAAGGTCCCCCTTGTGCTATCTTTCCTTGATTATAAAGTAGAGATGACGAGTTGAAATATTATCAACTGTGTTGGGTTAAAAAAAATCAGATCATTAAGGGACTTGCCCAGTGGTCCAGTGGCTGAGACTTGGTACTCCCAGCGCAGGGGGGACGGGTTCAATCCCTGCTCAGGAAACTAGATCCTACGTAACAACTAAGACCCAGAACGGTCAAATGTAAGAAATAATTTTTTTAAAGAGATCATCAAGATTAATTTTGACCGCTTCTTTTCACTTTGAAAATGCACCACTATATTAGAATCATGTACGGGGCTTGCCCTCTTCCTGTGAACAGCTCTGGCTTAGAAGTTCAGACCCACCTCGGCCATTAGAACAGGTCACCTGACCTCCCTGAGCCTGGCTCCTCTGGAGCAGACCAGGCTTTCAGAGTAAATGTACAACTGTCCGTTCAATCAGTGCATTTATTGAGTGACTGTTGTGTGCCGGGCATTATCCTAAAGGCTGGGGACACAGAAGCAAAGACTCTGGCTTAAACAGGAATTGTCCCCAGCCCCCAGGGCACGTAAATCCAGCAGGGGATCCCAGAATTCCAGGCCTTTCCTGAATTCCCAGCTCTCAGAACTCAGTGGGAGGCAAGCGGAAGGAAGTGGCAGTGGGAGAGAAACACACGGAGGATGCTGATGTATATATTAACACGCAGCTGCCGTTTCCAGGCAGAGAACTCAGCGCAGCCCTGGACTCCAGCGCCTGACTCCCAGGCATCTCCCAGCCCCCATGCGTCCACCTGTCCTTCCACCCATCTCAGACTCAAGGACATGGAGAACAGACTGTGGTTGCCAAGGGAAAAGGGGCTGGGGGAAGGGCTGAGTGAGAGCCTGGGGTTAGCAGATGCAAACTAGTATGTATAGGATGGATCAACAACAAGGTCCTACTGTAGGGCACAGGCAATTATATTCTGTATCCTGCGGTAAACCTTTTAAACTGTGGTTCTGGAGAAGACTTTTGAGAGTCCCCTGGACAGCAAGGAAATCAAACCAGTCAATCCTAAAGGAAATCAATCCAGAATATTCATTGGAAGGACTGATGATGAAGCTGAAGCTCCAATACTTCAGCCACCTGATGTGAAGAGCCAACTCACTGGAAAAGACCTTCATGCTGGGAAAGGCTGAGAGCAAGACAAGGGGCTGACAGAGGATGAGATGGTTGGATGGCATCATCAACACGATGGACATGAGTCTGAGCAAACTCCAGGAGATACTGAAGGACAAAAAAGCCTAGTGTGCTGCAGTCCATGGGGTTGCAAAGAGTCGGACGTGACTTAGCAACTGAACAACATGATAAACCGAAATGGCAAAGAATATTTTTTAAAGAATGTATGTATATGTAAAGCTGAATCACTTCGCTAAACAAGCAGAAATTAATAGCATTATAAATCAACTATACCTCAGCTTAAAAAACAAAATAACAAAAAAAAATTCACACATGCAAAAAAGAGAAAAATTTCTAACATGAGGAAAAGCAGATTAACAAACCTTCTTACGCCCACCATCTAGATTTAGCATTCGTCAACATTTTGCCCTATTTCCTATTGTTCTTGGGAATATTTGAAAGAAAATGATAGTCATCCTAACATTTTAGCCTTAAATCTGTCTGCGTCTCTGTAAAATATGATACTTTCTTACCTAACCACAATGCCATTAACAATATTTCCTTAATATAAGCTGGTCTTTACTCCATGGACTCTGATTAGAAACGCTGAGTCCTGGGCCTTGCCCCAGGCCTGCTCAGTCAGAATCTGCATCCTCATAAGGTCCACAAGAATTTGTGTGCATGCTAGTTGGAGAAGAAAACGTTATATCCAGTCTGCTGTAGAATTGTCTCCCTCAGGACCCATCCAGGTTCTAACCCCAGGACTTCAGACTATGACCTTATTTGGAAGTAGGGTCACTGCAGACATTTGTTCAGATGAGGTCAGACTGGCACAGGGTGGCTCTAATCCAACACGACTGGTCCCCTTATTTTAAAAATTAGAGACAGACGTGCCTAAAGGGAGGATGATGTGAAGAGACAGAGTATAAAAAAGAATGAAATAATGCCATTTGCGGCAACATGGCTGGACCTAGAGATTATCTTATTAAGTGAAGAAAGTCAGAAAGAGAAAGACAAACACCGTATGATATCACTTACTTGTGGAATCTAAAAAATAATACAAATGAACTTACTTAAAACACAGAAACTGGGGGCTTCCCTGGGGGCTCAGTGGTAAAGAATTTGCCTGTTATTGCGGGAGACACGGGTTCGATCCCTGATCTGGGAAGATCCCATATAGCCCAGAGCAGCCAAGCCCATGTGCCACAACCACTGAAACTGGGAGCCACAACTCCTGAAGCCTGTGCACCCAGAGCCCCTGCTCTACAACAAGAGAAGCCACAACAATGAGAAGTCCGCGCACGGCAGCTGGAGGAAAGCCCACGCAGCAACGAACACCCAGCACAGCCAAAAATCAATCAATCAATAAAATCATATTTTAAAAGCCAAGCAGAAATTGACTCACAGACATAGAAAACAAACTTACACTTACCAAAGGAGAAAGGGGAGGGAGGCGAATAAACCAGGAGGTTGTGATGAACATATACAGAGCAGTGAACACAAAACAGATGATCAGGAAGGACCCACTATAGGTTAGGACTTGGAGCTTTCACTGCGGTGGTCTGGGTCCAATCCTTGGTCAAGGAACTAGGATCCCGCAAGCCATGCCATGTGGCCAGACATAATAATAAAAAATACAATTTGCAACCCACTCCAGTATCCTTGCCTGGAAAATTCCATGGACAGAGAAGCTTGGTGGACTATAGTCCACGGGGTTGCAAAGAGTCGGACATGACTGAGCAACTAAGCACACATATACCATGAAGAGCCCACAGCCAAAAGCAGCCTTGAGAAAGTTAGATCACCGTCATACTTTCTGATTTCAAGTTATATTACAAAGATACAGTGATCAAAACAATACGGTACTCCCTCTTGCAATCAATTTAACAGGACTGATGAACAGGGAGGCCTGGCGCGCTGCGATTCATGGGGTCGCAAAGAGTCGGACACGACTGCGCGACTGAACTGAACTGACCTGACCTGACCAACTGTTAGCATGAAGACTCTTTCAAGAGATGCAACAATCCACCAATTCAGCTCCTGGACTGTGAAACTTAAAAGTTTTAAAGGTGGGACCTTAGAGGAACAAAATTTGCCACACCAAAATGCCTTTGATACGTGGATTATTTTGAGCTTTAAAAAAAAAAAACCAAACTACAAAAGACGGAGGAAGAAATTCTGACTTTCCTCTAACTGCCTGGGCTTCCCAGGTGGCTCGGGGGTAAAGCATCCGCCTGCCAGTGCAGGAGACACAGGTTTAATCCTTGGGTCAGAAAGATCCCCTGGAGATGGAAATGGCAACCCACTCCAGTATGCTTGCCTGGACAGAGGAGCCTGGTGGGCTATAGTCCATGGGGTCGCAAAACAACTGGACACAACTTAGCAAATAAACAACAAAGAATTCCTGTAAGAGAGCCTCGGTCACCGATAACCCGCAATGAAGACGGGCTGGGAATGGGAGGGAGGCTCTCAGATAAGGGTCCACTCTGGGCCCTATTGTCTCTGCGCGGCCCAGTAAATGTTTACCAAACACTTGCTGTTCCATCCCCAGGTAAATTGCCTGCCTCGGCTTTGAAGTCCCAAAGCCCCACCTCCAACACCCTCTTTTGTCTTTAGCTGAAGATATTATTTAAAAGGTGAGATTTCTGGCCATTTCGGGGAGTTACTCAATTTTTATGGGTCTACCCTATGTATGCTGCTGCTGCGAAGTCGCTTCAGTCATGTCTGACTCTGTGCGACCCCATAGATGGCAGCCCACCAGGCTCCCCCATACCTGGGATTCTCCAGGCAAGAAACTGGAGTAGGTTGCCATTTCCTTCTCCAACGCGTGAGAGTGAAAAGTGAAAGTAAAGTCGCTCAGTCGTGTCCAACTCAGCGACCCCATGGACTGCAGCCTACCAGGCTCCTCCGTCCAGGGGATTTTCCAGGCAAGAGTACTGGAGTGGGGTGCCACTGCTTCCTCCGACCCTATGTATACATGTTATTAGAAGTTTGATTTTCTCCTGTTGATAAAAACAAACAAAAACAAGGGCCTACTATATAGCACAGGGAACTTTACTCGATACTCTGCAATAACCTATAATGGGAAATAGAATCTGAAAAAGAATAGATATTTTGTTTATGTATAACTAAATTCCCTTTGCTGTACACGTGAAACTAACAACATTGGAAATCAACTATACTTCAATATAAAATAAAAATTGAAAAAAGGAGAGAGAGAGACAGTAGTCAGATGACTACAAGCCAAGGAGAAAGACCTGGTAAGCAGATCTCCCCACAGTCAGAAGTTCACACTTCTGGCTCCCAGAGTTGAGAGAGGACACACTTCTCTTGTTCATGCCATGCGGCTTGTGGTACTCCACTGCACCCGCCCTAAGACACTCGGTACTCAGAGCTCCTCCCAGCTGAGCCCACACTGAAAGCATCTGACATAGCCAGTCTGCGGTGGGGGCTCAGGTGTGGGTGTCTGTATCGCTCCCAGGGGTTCCCAGCTTCAGCCAGTCGGGGTTCACTGCTCTGCGTCCCCAGTTAACCATCACAGTGGCCGGCGCACCCCCCATCGGCTGCCTACTGCTTCGTGGGCAAGCACTACAACAGCAAGTTATCTGGGAAAAGGAACACCCAACTCCAGGGCTGGAGCACTCAAAGCAGGGGTCCTCAACACCGAGTCCTGGATCAGCAGTGCAGCGTCACTGGGAGCCTGGTAGAAATTTAGACCCTCATGGCCCAGGCAGACCTGTCTCAGAGACTCTGGGGTGGGGCCCGGCCAGCTGTGTTTGAAGGAGCCCCCACCTCCTGATTCCCACACACCTCAAGTTTTGAGAACAAAGCCTCAGCAAGATGAGAGCCCCAAGCTCTGTGCACATTTAACAGCCTCCGAGGGTACCAGCCGGTGGGAATTTCAGAACCATCAGCATAAAGAAGAAAAATCCATCACAGGCCACAAACCAGGTACTTCCTTCCTGATCAATATCCTCCTCCAACTCTGGCTCCCAGTTTCTTTGTTAATTAACTTGTTGGTTGAAACCTTAATATGTGAATGCAGCAACAATTCCAAACAGGCGGAGAGAGGAAGGAAATCTCACCATGGTGCCCAGTCTTGCTCCTCAGAGGCCAGTACGGCCAGAAGCTTGCTGTGGATTTTCTCAGAACTCTTGTTATGAATCCATCTTCGCCACCATCCATTCCCCTTAAACACACACTCCAGCAGCCAACTACACTTTTATACCTCTCCATCCTCCATTTCATCATGGAGTGATGAGCCTCTGTTCTCATTACATGCCGCTGTCTGAGGACATGTAACTGACGAAGCCAGTGCCCCATGGATGCTCCCCATCTTTTGCTTCTACAGTGATGCTGCACTTAACACCCTTGTGCATGTACCTTCAGCTGAACCCTGAGGTCTCCCGATTTGTGGATTTCAGGGACCAATTAAAAACACCGAGGGGCTGATACGAGGCGGTCTGCTTCTTGTTTACTGACCAGGACGTTAAAAAAAAAAAAGAAAGAAAAGTAATACCATTTATCATCACCTCTGTTTCATAAAGTAAAATCACTTTAACACTGAAATCTTAGAAAGACAAGATATTTTTAAAAGGCAAAAAACCAGACATGCATTGCTTTGTAGAAGACTCGCGTTTCTCAGTTACTCCAGACTTGCAATAATTTCCTCCTGGGCTGGTTTTCAATACCATCTTTCGAGGGAAGCATGGACCCAAGACTGCACACGTGCACTCACCCAGCACCCCCAAGGGCATCGTTCCCTAAGGAGAGGCTCCATGAGGAGCCCCATCCTGCCCTAGGGGCCACTGCCCGGATGCCCCAGGCACCTCCAGAGCCAAATGAGCCTCATTCTCAGGGAGAAGGGCCAGCGAGCTGCCCTGCTGGGGAAGGGAATTCCAAGCAGGCACCTGATAAGATTTTTCACGGCAGCTGGATTTTGTTTTCAAAGAACTCCTTTGCCAGGTGCTCATCCACCCTGGCTCAGCGGTAAAGAATCCGCCTGCCGATGCAGGAGACGCCCTCCAGGACAGGACCTGACGGCCCCCTTGCTCCCGGCCAGGGACAGAGCCTGAGGACTGAGCCTCTGCCGCCCCACATGGGGCTCCTGTCACCCCACCTTCACTGCCCTGCAGGCCGAGCCTCTCCCTTCTCCCTCTCCTTTCTCCGGTATCAGGCCCGCACCAGGGCTCTCCCATCCTGCTCCCTCCCCACCGACCCATCACAAGTGTCCCACCCGAACAGTCTCTGGCAGCGTCTGAGTCCAACCAGGGATCTGAACTGACTCAGAGTTCAACTTGGCATTGAGCTCAAGACTCAGCAGGGGGTGGGTCCCACAGCCCGGAACCGGATTTGAGACACACGGGGGCCACCACACAACAAGAGTCCTCTGTACTCATCTCTTTCCCCAAGCCCCACCCCAAGCAGCAGCGACCCCACCCCGCCTTCCCCCCCG
>SJYT01054070.1:1039915-1149228 GCA_006410635.1 Cephalophus harveyi
ACCCCACCCCGCCTTCCCCCCCGACTCCTTGCTCTCCCCTCTCTTCCAGGCTTTCTCCCCTCCTTTTAAAGGTACCCTGTCTCCTCTTCCAGGCATCCTTTCACAGTTCCCTTTCTGATAAAAACACAACCCATTTGTACAAAAGCAAACATTTCAGGCTCTCAGGCTATGCGGCCTCTGTCAGTTACTCAACCCTGCCATAAGGGCACAGAGCACATATGAACAAATAAGCAAGGCTGTGTCACAGCAGAACTTAATAAAAGAATGCACCAGAAGTAAACTGCGATATTTTCCTCCAGTGGAATATCGCACAGCAGTGAAAATGAAATGATCAAACCCACTGACACTTTAGAACATCAAATGAAAAAGGCAATTTACAAGAAACATATTGCATCATTCCATCTATATAAAGTTTAACGCAGGCAATACTAAGTAAGATATAAGTAGTAAAGAAGGTATTTTTAAAAATCAAGAGAATGAATAATACAGAAGTCAAAATAGTTGATAGCCCTTGTGGAAAGGAAGAGAGTAAATGAGGTTTGAGGTACATTATATCTTCTTTTCTTGGTCTGGGTGGTGATTACATGGCTTTTTCATATCATTGTACTTTCAGTGGTAAATATGTATGCTATGTGTGTACTAAAGAAACAAAGTTATACAGAAACAAAAAAGAAACATAACCCGTTTCCCTGCTCAGAGCTGTAAAGATTTGAGAGGGGCCAGCAGGCAGGCCTGTCATCAGTCCCACTGGGGAGATTAGAGACAGATGTCCATACTTTTTGTTAAGATTTTCCCCGTGGACACCAACTTATTACAAGGACTCAATAACTTAATTTTTGAGTCACGGCTAAGCATCCCTTACTTGGGATTCCCAGGTGGTATAGAGGTAAAGAACCCGCCTGCCAATGCAGGAGATGGAAGAGACGTGGGTTCCATCCCCGGGTTGGGAAGATCCCCTGGAGAAAGAAATGGCAACCCACTCCAGTGTTCTTGCCTGGGAAATCCCATGGACAGAGGAGCCTGGCTACAGTCCATGGGGTTGCAAAGAATCAGACACAACTGAGCACACGTGCGCACGCACACACACACACACACACACACACACCTTTATATAAAGATGAAAGTCCAGGGAACCGCTGAGCACCGGCCCAGAAGAACCTAAGGAAGGCTCCTCCTAACCAGTCAGTGGTCCCCAGACCACACTTTCAGGAGCCCCGTTTTAGGCGTGTCCCTTTCAGGAATTAGCCCTAACCCTCACAGCTTCCTCCCCAGCCTGACCTTGGCAGTGATGGCAGGGGGGCAGGCTGCCCCCAGCCCTTGCAGCTTTGGGTGCAGAGAAGCATCTCAACCCTAGGCCGGGGGAGGCTCCCCTCTCCTGCTCACCCCCAAGCCCCCTCCTTGCCTCCCCGCAGTCAGGCAGCCCAGGGCTCTGTCTCCCTCTTTCGTTCAGCTGCACCAGCCAAACTAAGAAGTCAAAAGACTCCATGTCAATCGCCCTCGGAAAGCACAGTCCGCCCTCGCCAGCCCTGCCAGTCCAAGATGCTGCCCAGACCTTCTGGAACCTCCAGCTCCGGAAAGCCACGTGACACCCAGAGCGGGGGCGAAAGGCCCAAGCCCCAGTACATTCTTAGTGGAGGCCAAGGTCTGGGAGAACCGATGGTGAGCTGCCTCCTGGGTCAGGACTGAGAACTCCCCTGACACACTCGCTTCTAGTGGCATCAACCCCACCGTGGGTGTGACAAACCCACCCCCCCACAGCCCACAGTGTAGGAAATGGAGAGACAGTGCCTGCGGCTTTTGAGGCTGAGCCGTCAATGACCCAGGGGCTTTCCAGCGGTGCTCACTCCAGCCTCAGAGAAACACAGTTCCGCCTCGGAAGTCATATGGTGTGAACCGTAGATCCTTAGTTCTGAGGGAGAGACCCCAGCCCCTTGCTGAAGACCTAGGATTTCTCTGACTGCTCAGAGGAATCTTGCAGGGAGGACGAGCCCTGGTTTCTCAGATGGGAGAAACAGTGCCCAGAAAGGTCTAGGAACATGCCCAACGTCACACAGCTGAGAGGGCAGGGCTAGAGCTAGACCTCTGGTTTCAAGCGGAGCAGACTGCCGGTCCAGCCACCAAGGAACTGACCAAAAGGGTCTTCCAACAGAGCTCTGTTCTTTGTGCAAACATAGTGAAGTGAGTGAGTGAAGTCGCTCAGTCATGTCTGACTCTTTGCGACCCCGTGGACTGTAGCCTACCAGGCTTCTCTGTCCATGGGATTCTCTCGGCAAGAATACTGGAGTGGGTTACCATTTCCTTCTCCAATATGGTTTGTTGTTATTTTCAAATATAACACCACCAAGTCCAGGAATTGTGCTCACGACCTGCCCAGGTGCTGCTCTGGGCCCTTCAATGGCAGATTTATTTGATCATCTTCACAATTCCAGGAGATAGGTTTGGGCATTAGCCAAGTACTACATCTGGGGAAATGGAGGCGCAGAAAGGCTAACAGACTTTCTGGAAATCACAGGAGGTCGGACCTGGGATTTACACTCAGGCAACCTGGTTCAGAATCGGTGAGCTTAACTGCTGCCCTCTGCCACAGAGGAAAGAAAGGAAACAGAGAAAAGAAAAGGAAAAAGAAAACAGAAGCAGGTCTAGCTCATGAACAGGATCAAAACTCACTGAATTTAAGGGCAAAAATCCTCTTGACCAGTACCCATCGGACAGATTCTGTGATTCACCCACCATCCCCCAGAGAGGGCTGAGGAGCTGAGCTCTGCAGATTCTCTTACTGTGTGACCTGCACCAGCTCTTCAGCTGGCCTCAGTCTCCCCATCTGTAAAATGGATGTAATCCTTTGATCACAAGGGCTATGAGGATAGTACAACAGGGCAGGGAGAGGAGAAAGGGTCACAAAGGATGGGACCTGGTCAGGGAGGGTGAGGGCTTAGGAGATGGACAGTAGGGAGACAGGGCGGGTCAGGCCACTCTGCAGAACAGTGTGGTCACGGCCCAGCAACACCAGCGTGGCCTGAGAGTCTGTTAGGAGTGTGGAACCCCAGCCCCCACCCCCGCCCCAGACTCCAGAGTCCACAGTTTAACAAGATCCTCCAGGGAATTTGTATGTACATTAAATTTTGAAAAGCCCTGCCCTGCCTCTTTTTTTTTTTAATTTTATTTTTGGCCCCTCCACGCGGCATATGGGATCTTGGTTCCCCAATGAAGGATCGAACCTGTGCCCCTGAGGTGGAAACACACAGTCCTGACCGCTGGACCACCGGGGAAGTCCTTTTCTTTTGGCCATTTCACGGGATTCTTGTTTGGAGTGAATAAAATGTAAAGTTCCTGGTAACATTATTGACTTTGATAAAGACTAGTTCCTCCTACCCCTGACCCTCGCCCAGCATATGATCGCGATGACCCTGGAAAGGAAGCAATTAACAACAGTTGCCCAATGCCTGCACTTTATAGACACAATTCCATTTCAGCCTCAGTGCCTCTCAGGGTGAAGTAAAAACCACGGTCACCATGTTACAGATGACGAAACAGACACTCAGAGAGGCCCTGTGAAGCCCGTCACTGTGACTGTGGAAAGCTGGGGCAGGAGGCGGGGCCCGAGTCGTCTGATGCCCCAACCCTTGTACTAACCACTGTGCTCTCCTGCTATGTCACTCCACCTGCCTATTTCAGACCCTGGGTTTGTCTGCTGCCTTTCAAAGAGGACCCCCACGCCCACTCCCACTCCCACTCCCACCCTCCGCCATCCTTGGCTTCCATGGGCCAGGCCAGGGGGAATCTCCTGGGTGAGCACAGCCCCCTGGGGACCAGTTGGGAAACTCTGGACAAACAGCTGTCCCAGCAGGCAAGCCAGAACTGGAACGAAGAAACACAAAAATTTACCGACTTGCAAATGCATGAGCAATCTGGGCTGCTGGGCTTGCATTGTTGACACAATGGCTTTCTGCCTGCTGAAGCCACTCTGCTCTGATCCTCTCACTCAGGGGCGCAAACAGGGCAGTGAATGTGATGGGAGCAGTGATGTTTCCAGAAAAGAATGGCCAGTCCCGCCTCTGCATTCCCGAGAGGAATTCCCCCGGAGCCACTGAGGACCCGGGTACTGTCTCTGGAAGCATCCTCCTGGACTGCTCACAACCTCCTCTTCTATTCGGGAGTTCTGGCTGCAAAGCACATTTGGTTCCCTTCCAGGGGGTGAGGCCTCGCTCCAGGACAGCCCCGTCATTTCCTGGCTGCCGTGGCAGGAGGAGAGGCGGGCGTGGGTTCCGACCATCTCCTCATCAGAAGGAGGTCGGAGCCAAGGGCCAAGGGCAGGAAGGAAGCCGCCCAGCTGAGCAGCCGCTGGAAACATCCACGCGGATGCTGCTCTTAGAACGTGATCCTGTTGCTGAAATAACACCATGGGTGTGCATTCATCTGACAAATCTTAAAGCCTATTTGTTTGTTCCATGCGAGAGTAATATAACTACCTTCCAGAAACTTAAAGCAAGAAATCACACACACCCATGCTGGCGGGGGTCCCTGGGCCACGCCCACATTCAGAGACTCTCTGAAAGAACCGAGCAATTTCCACAGCGAAGATGGGTCAACAGCATCAGAGTCAGGACACAGAGCCAGGTCAGAAGGGTAAGCCCCACAGCCAGATGTTATTGCCTGAATGTTCGTGTCCCTTCAAATTTCATATGGTGAAGCCTTCACCCCCAAACGTGATGGCAGTTGGAGACGGGCCTTTAGGGGTGTAATGGGATGGGAGTACTTGAACTCAGGATGGAGAACGAGAAGAGGATTCAGTTCACCCCTTGGTTACTTAAACCCGGCAGCAGGCACCAAAGGGCGGGTGCAGTCGCATCGCTGAGAGGTTCCCACGGTGCTTTGCAGCCCCATGGGCGAAGGGGACGTGCGCCCCCTGCTCTGATCTGGTCCAGGCTCCCCTCTTCACTGCCGTGCGCTCTGGTGGCCTCCGTGTGAGGTCCGTGGGCCACACTGCTCTGCCCTCGGTGTCCTCCTCCCCTGGACCTCGGGCTCTGTCTCCATTCACCCAGCGGTAGGGAATTTAAAGGAGTCTGTTCCCAACTCACAGCCCACCCCAGGGCTCCCTGCTAGACGTCGGCCCTGGGAATGTCTTCCTTTCATTCCTGGGCTTTTTTCTGTCCATTTTGGTTTCCCAGCCTATGGCTGCCTTCTTAGATGCAGCTCTGGAAGGATTTTCTAACAAGTCGGTTCCCAACTCACAGCCCACCCCAGGGCTCCCTGCTAGACGTCGGCCCTGGGAATGTCTTCCTTTCATTCCTGGGCTTTTTTCTGTCCATTTTGGTTTCCCAGCCTATGGCTGCCTTCTTAGATGCAGCTCTGGAAGGATTTTCTAACACCTTTTGTTCAGGTGGGAAGGCCCCCTTTCCTGCTGGGTCCTGTCTGTCTTGCTCAACATTCTTTGGCCGGTAACACGAGCCCAGGGCTGGCTCCCACGGACCCACAGCTGCACGGTCACAGAGCCTAGCCTAGAAGCATCCCCTCACACTTGCTTTCCTGCTCTGCTGCTGTCCCCTTGAAATTCTTAATAACATCTGAACAAGGGGCCCCATGGTTTCCTTACACTAAGACCCTGTGTTATGTGGCTGGTCCTGCATAAGGCCATTCTAGAACCCTGGATCATCAAAGGGAAGTTCACTGGAAGGCCAAAGGCATGCACGTGGTTGCGTCTCACGGTGTTGGAAGCAGGGCCTGGAAAACCAGGAAATCTCTTCCTCTTTATCTCCACTGCTGGCCCCGCTGGCCCCTCGAGCTCCCTGTCTGCACCCCTGCTTAGCCTGTGAACAAGACACACAGGACTGCCGGCCAAGATTCTGCCTCCCCTGTTCCAGCATCAGCTCTGACGACATCTCACAGGCCAGAGACGCCAACCGGCCCGGCGTGGCTCAGATGTCCAGCCCTCGTGCAGCCAGTTCTGCCTGCGGGTGGTGGGTGGGGCAGGGTCCCACGGACATGGCCTCCAGAAAGCAGCAGAGTCAGCAGTTGGCAAGAAACAAGTGTGCCTTGAAACTTCCCTGGACAGGCGGTCCACAGCCCCCAGGCTGCCTCAGCCTGGAGATCACGGCTTAAGAACCGTGCTCACTCTCCCATGAACCTCGCCTCTAGGCCGAAGCACCTCAAAGCCCATCTGGTGATTGATTGGCTGACCTCTGATCTCAAGTCCATCTCCAGCTGAGCTATTGATCGGGGCAAATCCTATCCCCTCTTGTCATCTCCTGTCTCCTTCAATTTAAAAACAAACCAAACTGAAATAAATAAACAAAACTTCACAAAGAGGCCAGGAGTGTGAAGGACACATAGATCTGGGAAATGGCTGGTCTGGGAAAGAAGCTACACTCATACACACACAATAGAACGTGTATTTTCTAAGACGCTATGAGCAAGCTATATATCTTGGGCCCTTCAAAGTCTGATCCTTAGTAACTCATCGAAAGCGTTCTCTGGGGGGACATTCTGAGTTCTGTGCGGGACAGATAGCGGCCGCCCCAGAGGAAGTTGATTAAACTCCAGGAGATAAATCTTGTTGGCTTCCTTCCTCTCTGAGATGATTACAAGCAAAGTGCTCCCGCAGTCCCCTGCGGGAACAAAGGCCCTGTGTCCGGCCAGGCCCCCCCACCTGACCCCTCATGCATTATGAATTGTGACCTCATGATCATTTCATGAAGCTCAGCACCCTGAAGCAGAGCCCTCTTGGCCCAGCAGGCTGCCCCCCCACCCCGAGTTGCGCCCCCACCAGTTCCTGGGGACTAAGCCCCACCCTAAACGCCAGCCGGGCCTTCTGCTGATACTGCCCTGGCTGACGCCTGCGGATGCAGGGTCCCTTTTCTACAAAGCTCTTCCACTTCTCCTGGATAAGCTGGCTCAGACCTGTGGGAGTCTAGACCTGCAGGAGGCCGGGTGCCCTAAGCGGGTAACAGGCACAGGTTTTGGGAACAGAAGCTGCAGGCTTCAAACCTGCCCGATGCCCGCTTCCCAGCTTCCACTCAGCAGACTACTTCCTTGCTCCTTGTCTTCAGCTCCTTGTCTGCAAAAGGGGGTGACGACAATAATGCTGATTTCACAGGAGCTGATTTCACACTTTCACATGTGTGAAGTGCTTGGCAGAGAGCCTGGCCCCGGGGAGCAGGGGAGAAACTCCAGCCAGGGCCACTGCGGAATCTGTGAAAATGTGGAGCCCTTGTTCAAAAGGCAGAAAAAACCTTTTTCTCTTCTTCATCCTTCCCTTTTTCTGACTCAATCAGTCATGCTGTTCTTCATTTGCTATTTAATGACAGGCTCCCTCAGACAGAGGATGGCCACAGGACGAGTTGGTGGAGGGCAGTGGAGGCAACTGGGGGGTTGGGGAGGCGGGCAATGAGCCAGTGACTCAAACTCATTCTGGGAAGCAGGGAGGTAGTGGCAGGCAAGCCCATCAAGCCCCAGCACATGCACTGTTATCCTATCACACATCACTTACAAAACACACCCACAAAGATAAAATTATTAACAATTTTGAGAAGCCTCCTGCAAGCACTAAATCCCAAGCCCAGGCCCGTCTAAGTGCAGGACCATCTGCCTGGAGGCCTGACTGCAGAGATGACTTCAGTTTATACAGCACCCTGATTCTTGGATTCAAGAAGCCATTTATGGAATAAACACTTTTTAACCATTTGGGAGTAGCTACTAAAGCTGCGGTGCTGGAGAAGACTCTTGAGAGTCCCTTGGATAACAAAGAGATCAAACCAGTCAGTCCTAAAGAAAATCAACCCTAAATGTTCATTGGAAGGACTGAAGCTCAGGCTGAAGTTCCAATATTTTGACCACCTGATGTGAAGAGCCCACTCTTGGAAAAGAGCAGGATGCTGGGCAAGATTGAGGGCAGGAGGAGAAGCGGGTGACAGAGGTTGAGATGGTTGGGTGGCATCATCAACTCATGGGCATGAGTTTGAGCAAACTCCGGGAAATAGTGAAAGACAGGGAAGCCTGGTATGCTGCAGATCACGGGGTTGCAAAGAGTTGCTCACAGCTGAGTGACTGAACAGCAACGAAAGCTGCACATAGGCATACCACGGCCAGAAATTTCTCTCCTCCGTGTATACCCAACAGGGACGCCTACATGAGTGACGACTTGTGGTAGATTGTTCTTTGCAGCACTGCTCACAAGAGCCCTACATGGAACTATGATAACCAAGCGGCCACCAACTGTAAAATTCTTAAACTAATGTGGTCTTCCCAGGTGATGGAAGCCACACAGAAGGAAGAATGACAAGTATCACAACAACAGGACTGGATCTCAGACACAACCGTGGGGACGATTTAGGGGGTTAAGGAGATGACACAGGCCCCCCCCAGTGCAGCCCCCCAGATCCTAGATTTCCTTTGCCTTCTATCTCCTTACATGATTTTGAGACATTGAGACTCTCTCTTGAGGACGATGGTGATGAAAGATCCCCAGTGTGTTCAACCAGCCATTCAACATGGTGCTGAGGCATTCTCTTGGGCTATCGGGGACCTTGTTTGACTCCAACTAACACTGGATGAGAACCTACTATGTGTTCAGTATTAGGGGACA
Source organism: Cephalophus harveyi (assembly GCA_006410635.1). NCBI lineage: Eukaryota > Metazoa > Chordata > Mammalia > Artiodactyla > Bovidae > Cephalophus > Cephalophus harveyi. The sequence continues at coordinate 1,048,497 of SJYT01054070.1, forward strand.
AGGATGAGGATGTCCTTGTCCTCCAAGAGCTCAGGATCTGAGAACTTCCCAAGCACTCCAGTGGTTAAGACTCCATGGTTCCACTACAGGGGGCAAGGGTTCGACCCTGGTCCAGAAACTAGGATGCCTCGAGGCATGGCTAAAAAGTAAAATAAATAACATTAAAAAAAAAAAAAAAAAGAGCCCACGATCTACAACATAGAAAATTCCAGGGGCTCAGAATCAGCTGGGCCTCAACCCACAATGGGCATACTGACATGCCAATACGAGCATCCTGTCATTTCTATTTATCATATGGAAATAGTCACTTGAGCGCCAAGCTCAGCTCCAAGATGGTTCACTGCAGAATTGTTTAAAACAGTGAAAAAATTAAACAACACAGTCCTACTGTAAAGCACAGGGAACTGTATTCTATATCATGTGATACATCATGATGGGAAAACTATGACACAGAATGTGTGCATACAGGTAACTGAATCATTCTGCCATACAGCAGAAAGTACCGCCACTTTGTAAATCGACGATACGTCAATACAATGTTTTAAAAGGCTAAAATGGTGAAAAATTTAAAATAACCTACGTTTCCAATGATGAGAGACTGGGCCAGAGAGGGAAAAAGAAAATGAGGTACTACTGCAGAGCCACTGGAGATCACGCTGGAGAAGACCATGGATGTGCTCGCCAGGCCTGTGATGAGCAGAGACTGTACCTAACGTGCAAGCCCACAGGTGGGCCTGGAGAAGACCTACGACTCCCGGATCAGAGACAAAGGACTTGACCTCTTACTGCAGCAGGCCTCCTGGCCCAGGTCCCACAGGGTGACGTGAGGGGGCCCCAGAGGGTGCTGCACACACTGCCCATCCTCCCCTGCTGGGGAACCCCAAACTTAGGGCACCAGGGTCTCTTCTAGGGGGTAGGCAGCCTGCTGACCTCGTCTTAGAGGGCGATTCTGTATTACACTGAGCAGAAACCAGTCTTGCCCTCTTGTTGAGGGGGAAGCACCACATCTAACCACCACTATACAAACATCCTTGAACAGAGGGTCCATGCTTCTGCCTGAAAACATGAAGAAACCTGAGAGGCCCACAGAGAACAGCTCCCAGTGACAGAGAAATATGCAGGTCCCTCTTCACGATGTTGAGTAAACACACATGCATGTTAGATAAGCCCTGAGAGTGAACTGGCAAAATATATATACTCACAAATAGCTTTGGGGTGTTTGTTTGTTTGTTTAATAATTATTCCCTGATAGCTTAGCTGGTAAAGAATCTGCCTGCAATGCGGGAGACCTGGTGAGTTTGATCTCTGGGTTGGGAAGATGCCCTTGAGAAGGGAAAGGCTACCCACTCCACTATTCTGACCTGGAGAATTTCATGGGCTGTATAGTCCATGGGATTGCAGAGTCAGACACGACTGACTTTTATACACATTTATTTGGCTGTGCCAGGTCTTAGAGGGCAGTGTGTGGGACCTTTAGCTGTGGCATGCAGGATCTTTTTTTTTAGTTGTGGCACACGGGATTTTTTTTTAATTGCTTTACAATGCTGTGTTGGTTTCTGCTCTATCAGTCATAATTTTATATATATATATATCCCCTCCGGAGAAGGCAATGGCACCCCACTCTAGTACTCTTGCCTGGAAACTCCCATGGATGGAGGAGCCTGGTAGGCTGCAGTCCATGGGGTTGCTAAGGGTCGGACACGACTGAGTGACTTCACTTTCACTTTTCACTTTCATGCATTGGAGAAGGAAATGGCAACCCACTCCAGTGTTCTTGCCTGGAGAATCCCAGGGACGGGGGAGCCTGGTGGGCTGCCGTCTATGGAGTCGCACAGAGTCGGACACGACTGAAGTGACTTAGCAGCAGTATATATCCCCTCACTCTTGAACCTCCCCCACCTCCGTCCATCCCACCTCTGTAGGTCATCACGGAGCACCAGGCTGGGCTCCCTGTGTTACACAGCAACTTAGGTGTAGCATGCAAAGTCTTAGTGGTAGCATGTGGGTCTAGCTCTCTGACCAGGGGTGGAACCCGAGCCCCCTGCATTGAGAGCATGGACTCAGCCACTGGACCACCAGGGAAGCCCCAATATATCATACTCACAGAGGGCTTCTGAGTACTTTTAAAGTTTCTGTAATGAACAAATATTGGTTTTATATGCAGGAAAATACACCTAAAAATAGTTCTTATAGCTAAAAATAAACAGCTAGACCTTGCTATACGTTTACAAAATGCCAAACCCTGTTCTAAGCATATGACATGTGTCGCCTCATTCAATCCTCACAACAAACCGTGAGGCAGACACTGTTTATTGTCCCCATTTTCCAGATAAAGCAAACTGAGACCTGAAGAAGTCACATGGTGGGAAATCAGTATAACTAGGGTTCTGGACCTGAGTGGCCACAGACTTCATACTCTTAAAACCACTTTCCTATATGCCTGGAATAAAGGCTTATTAGTAAGAGGAAAAGCTCTCTTAGCAGCGGCCCTTGTATTCATAGATGTAATGATAAATCTAAAAACAGAGACAGGAATTATTTTCTCTCCACTCGGAAAGTTAAATGAATCTAAAAGCAACCAGAGTTGGACAGGAAGACGGTGTGCTGTCGCTTCAGTCGTGCCCGACTCTCTGCGACCCCGTGGACTCTAGCCCGCCAGGCTCCTCTGTCCACGGGCTTCTCCAGGCAAGAACACTGGAGTGGGTCGCCATGCCCTCTTCCAGAGGATCTCCCCAACCCAGGAATCGAATTCATGTCCTCCCTGTCTCCTGCATTGCAGGGGGATTCTTTACCCACTGAAGCCACCTGGGAAGCCCAAGGAACACCGTGTAATGACATGCAAATGCTTATGATTGAGTCAAAAAGGCAGAATATATAATTTATGCAGAGCAATTCTGCACATTCATAAGAAAACACACACACACACACACACATATTCAGAGGAGGAGGAAAGGACTAGAACACGGTACACAAAGATGTCACCATGCTTGCTTTAGGGGAGAATCCTCAGGGATATTTTTTCCTCCTTTTCCTGAATTTTCTTTTATAATGAAAGGTGTTATAAAATTTTAAGAAGCAAGACAAAAACACCAACAAAGCTAATCTCAGACCATGAGGGCTAATTCAGACTGTCAAGTTCAACCCAGCCATAGTTTATGAACTGGCTGCCAGCTGGCCTAATCTGCCTGAAGAATGTTTTACTTGGCTGAATCCTTGTTTAAACAAATATTCATTGCTTTCTGTCACTATAAAGTAGGGAGATTTCACACCAAATTCAGCTTTCTCTGAATGTCTGCCTCCCCATGACACAGCAATTCCACCCCTGTAATTTGATAGAAATGTGTTCGTCTGTACCCCCAAAAGGCTCAAACTAAAATGTTCATAGCGGCTCTATTATTATTAGCCTCACACACATAAAACCACCCAAATGCCCATCACAGCACAACGACTCAATTGATTGTGGTACGTTCATATCATGAAATATGGTACACAAGTTGTGAGTGAATGGTTTTCAGCTGAGCCCCAAACTTGTCTGGATTTCAGACATAAGGTGGGGTAAAGAAGCCAGACACAGAAGTACACCTCGGGGACTTCCCTGGCAGTCCAGTGGTTAAGACTCGGTGTTTCCAATGCCCAGGGTGCAGGTTCAAGCCCTGGTTGAGGAGCTAAAATCCCACCTGCCTAGCAGCCAAAAACACCAACATATGAAAGAAACAATATTGAAACAAGTTCAGTAAAGACTTTTAAACCGGTCCACATTTTAAAAACAAGATAGGAAGTATACCCTGGATGTAAAGAGTTGATACTATGCAAACCAGCAGAGCTGAAGGCCAGGGTTAGAAGCTGGGACAGTGGCCCCCTCTGGGGGTGCGGGATGGGCAGACACCAAGGCAGTGATGGTGGGGTCTGGAAGGAAAGTGGGATTTCAGGGCAGGCGCACCCTGCTTCTGATGTGGGTGTGGAACTGTGTGTTCAGTCCTCAAAGGTCCATCTAGCTGGACACTTAAACACCTTTTGCGGGGCATGAATGTTGTATGTTAATGTGAAAAACTTTAAAATGACACAAGCAAATACAGTAAAATCTTAACACGAGACAAAAATACAAAGCTCTGGTTTCTCTGGACAAATGAACAGCCCTAGAAAGATGAGCCCTCATTCCCACGCAGTCAGCCGGGGTGTGACCCCCCCAACTGCCTCAGCCACCCCTTGTGGACTCTGAGAACCTCTCACTTCTGAGGTGAAGGAGCTGAGACTTGGAAGCAGCCTACTGAGGTCACACACCGATGCAGACGGGAGACTGGCGGCTGGGACCCCGGTTGCATCAGGACGTCATCCCACGCAGGATAGGTTAACTGCATCCGAGCAGGCAGGAGGCCATGCCGCTGTCGAGGTTAACCCTGCATTTGGGCTATGAGTGCAGGACAGGGGCCAGCAGTCCGAACTGACTGGAAGAAGACAGGGCTTCAAGCGTGGCAACTCTCAATTTTTCTCTCAATTTTAAAAAAATTGCGGAAAGGGTACTGAGCGCCTTGTGAGGCCCAAGCTGAGCGGTAACCCTGCTGGGAGCTGGAGCATTAGGAACCCACCCCAGGATCCGGGGGGCCTGTGGGCGTCGATGCAGGCAGGTGTCCCGTGGGCCATAAAAACCACTGTGACACAGAAATGGAAAGTCTTGGGTCAGATCCTTCCCCAACCTGTATCCACATATTGCCAGCAATTCCATGGGGCAACTTCCAGGAGAAGGAAAATGGGGCTTAAATCTTCTCCCCAGGACTTCCCTGGTAGCTCAGCGGTAAAGAATCTGCCTGCCAGTGCAAGAGAGATGGGTTCAATCCCTGATCTCGGAAGATTCTACACGCCGTGGAGCAATGAAGCCCGTGGCCACAACTGCTAAGCCTGTCCTCTAGAGCCCAGGGTTGCAACTACTGAGCTCACTCACCACAACTACTGAAGCCCACATGCCCTAGAGCCTGTGCTCCGCAACAAGAGAAGCCACTGCAATGAGAAGCCCGAGCTCCGCGCCTAGAGTAGCCCCCGCTCATGGGAACTAGAGATAACCCCAAGCAGCAACGAAGATACCCAGCACAGCCAAAAAAAAAATTAAAAAAAAAAATCCACGTTTCCACTGTAAGGGGGTCAGGTTCAAACCCTGATTAGGGAACTAAGATCCTACATGCCGCTCAGTGTGGAAAAAAAAACACAAAAATCTTCTCTCCAACCTGATGCCTGAAAGTCCAGTACGAAAGCCTCCATCCGTGTCATCCCCTGTAAAGACACTGCTCTGCTGCTCTCAGGCCTTGGTCCTCACCCTGGAGGAAGGTGCAGAGAGCAAATGTTCTATGGTCGGGGCCAGACATCTGGGATCCAGGGGCAGGGAAGACACAGGTCCCCTCCATGAACCCCTCCCTGTTAGGGGAGGTCCTCATCCTCCAGAGAGGGCACTGGATGGACAGAGAATTATAACAGAGCCGTGGACAGATCTCCTGGCACATGAGTGGGAAGAGAGTTCAAGTGGCTTACTTCACTAAGCCTCTGTTCCCTCGTCTACAAAGTGGGGCTAACAATGAGTGTCCTCTGAAGAGGACTGGCATGAAGACAGATGAGAAAGTCAGGTCAGCCACTAAGCACAGTGCCTGGCAGGCAGTAGGTGCTTAATAAATGCCAGCTGGGGAGGAGGAGTCTGGCCTGGGAATTCTCACCAGCTGAGTAGGAAACCGAATCCCCCTAAAACCAAATTCCCTTACCAATTCATGATTAATCTCTATCTGAAACATTACTCCCTTTCTGGTCCTCTTTGACCTTAATTCTGTGCTAACTGAACACTAATCGACTAGAATCAGATGACTCAGATTGCTGTTGTCAATAACATCGACAACGTACTAAAAGCACTACATAGATATCATCATAAATGTACAAACTCGGGTTGTTTATCCAGGGCAAAATGAACTCACAGGACCCCCACCCCCCAGCCCCCAGCCAGGAACCACCTGGCCAGAGAATCATAAACCAGAGATATCCTGACACCCAAGGCTATGATTAAGAAAATGTCACAGTCGCTCAGTCCTGTCTGACTCTTTGCGACCCCATGGACTGCAGCACACCAGGCTTCTCTGTCCATCACCAACTCCTGGAGTTTACTCAAACTCATGTCCATTGAGTCGGTGATGCCATCCAAACAACTCATTCTCTGTCGCCCCCTTCTCCTCCCGCGTTCAATATTTCCCAGCATCAGGGTCTTTTCAAATGAGTCAGTTCTTCGCATCAGGTGGCCAAAGTATTGGAATTTCAGCCACATCAGGACGTCATCCCACGCAGGATAGGTTAACTGCATCCGAGCAGGCAGGAGGCCATGCCGCTGTCGAGGTTAACCCTGCATTTGGGCTATGAGTGCAGGACAGGGGCCAGCAGTCCGAACTGACTGGAAGAAGACAGGGCTTCAAGCGTGGCAACTCTCAATTTTTCTCTCAATTTTAAAAAAATTGCGGAAAGGGTACTGAGCGCCTTGTGAGGCCCAAGCTGAGCGGTAACCCTGCTGGGAGCTGGAGCATTAGGAACCCACCCCAGGATCCGGGGGGCCTGTGGGCGTCGATGCAGGCAGGTGTCCCGTGGGCCATAAAAACCACTGTGACACAGAAATGGAAAGTCTTGGGTCAGATCCTTCCCCAACCTGTATCCACATATTGCCAGCAATTCCATGGGGCAACTTCCAGGAGAAGGAAAATGGGGCTTAAATCTTCTCCCCAGGACTTTCCTGGTAGCTCAGCGGTAAAGAATCTGCCTGCCAGTGCAAGAGAGATGGGTTCAATCCCCGATCTCGGAAGATTCCACACGCCGTGGAGCAATGAAGCCCGTGGCCACAACTGCTAAGCCTGTCCTCTAGAGCCCAGGGTTGCAACTACTGAGCTCACTCACCACAACTACTGAAGCCCACATGCCCTAGAGCCTGTGCTCCGCAACAAGAGAAGCCACTGCAATGAGAAGCCCGAGCTCCGCGCCTAGAGTAGCCCCCGCTCACGGGAACTAGAGATAACCCCAAGCAGCAACGAAGATACCCAGCACAGCCAAAAAAAAAAATTAAAAAAAAAAAATCCACGTTTCCACTGTAAGGGGGTCGGGTTCAAACCCTGATTAGGGAACTAAGATCCTACATGCCGCTCAGTGTGGAAAAAAAAAACACAAAAATCTTCTCTCCAACCTGATGCCTGAAAGTCCAGTACGAAAGCCTCCATCCGTGTCATCGCCTGGAAAGACACTGCTCTGCTGCTCTCAGGCCTTGGTCCTCACCCTGGAGGAAGGTGCAGAGAGCAAGTGTTCTATGGTCGGGGCCAGACATCTGGGATCCAGGGGCAGGGAAGACACAGGTCCCCTCCATGAACCCCTCCCTGTTAGGGGAGGTCCTCATCCTCCAGAGAGGGCACTGGATGGACAGAGAATTATAACAGAGCCGTGGACAGATCTCCTGGCACATGAGTGGGAAGAGAGTTCAAGTGGCTTACTTCACTAAGCCTCTGTTCCCTCGTCTACAAAGTGGGGCTAACAATGAGTGTCCTCTGAAGAGGACTGGCATGAAGACAGATGAGAAAGTCAGGTCAGCCACTAAGCACAGTGCCTGGCAGGCAGTAGGTGCTTAATAAATGCCAGCTGGGGAGGAGGAGTCTGGCCTGGGAATTCTCACCAGCTGAGTAGGAAACCGAATCCCCCTAAAACCAAATTCCCTTACCAATTCATGATTAATCTCTATCTGAAACATTACTCCCTTTCTGGTCCTCTTTGACCTTAATTCTGTGCTAACTGAACACTAATCGACTAGAATCAGATGACTCAGATTGCTGTTGTCAATAACATCGACAACGTACTAAAAGCACTACATAGATATCATCATAAATGTACAAACTCGGGTTGTTTATCCAGGGCAAAATGAACTCACAGGACCCCCACCCCCCAGCCCCCAGCCAGGAACCACCTGGCCAGAGAATCATAAACCAGAGATATCCTGACACCCAAGGCTATGATTAAGAAAATGTCACAGTCGCTCAGTCCTGTCTGACTCTTTGCGACCCCATGGACTGCAGCACACCAGGCTTCTCTGTCCATCACCAACTCCTGGAGTTTACTCAAACTCATGTCCATTGAGTCGGTGATGCCATCCAAACAACTCATTCTCTGTCGCCCCCTTCTCCTCCCGCGTTCAATATTTCCCAGCATCAGGGTCTTTTCAAATGAGTCAGTTCTTCGCATCAGGTGGCCAAAGTATTGGAATTTCAGCCTCAGCATCAGCATCAGTCCTTCCAAAGAACATTCAGGACTGATTTCCTTTAGGATGGACTGGTTGGATCTCCTTGCTGTTCAAGGGACTCTCAAGAGTCTTCTCCAACACCACAGTTCAAAAGCATCAAATCTTTGGCACTCAGCTTTCTTTATAGTCCAAATCTCACATCCATACATGACTACTGGAAAAACCAGAGCTTTGACTAGACAGACCTCTGTCGGCAAAGTAACATCTCTGCTTTTTAATATGCTGTTTAGGTTGGGCATAGCTTTTCTTCCAAGGAGCAAGTGTCTTTTAATTTCATAGCTGTAGTCACCATTTGCAGTGATTTTGGAGCCCCAAAAATAAAGTCTCTCACTGTTTCCACTGTCTCCCATCTATTTGTCATGAAGTGATGGGGCCAGATGCCATGATCTTAGTTGTCTGAATGTTGAGTTTTAAGCAAATTTTTTCACTCTCCTCTTTCACTTTCATCAAGAGGCTCTTTAGTTCTTCCCTTTCTGCCATAAGGGTGGTGTCATCTGCATATCTGAGGTTATTGATATTTCTCCCGACAACCTTGATTCCAGCTTGTGCTTCATCCAGCCCAATGTTTCTCATGATGTACTCTGCATATAAGTTAAATAAGCAGGGTGACAATATATAGCCTTGAAGTACTCCTTTCCCGATTTGGAATCAGTCTGTTGTTTCATGTCCTGTTCTAACTGTTGCTTCTTGACCATACAGGTTTCTCAAGAGGCAGGTCAGGTGGTCGGTATTCCCATCTCTTTAAGAATTTTCCACAGTGTGTTGTGATGAAACATCACAAGATGATAATTAAGCCCAGCTTCTTTGTTCTTTGACCTTAAAACACACCCAATTCAAACACCAAGTCTCACTGGATCTGAGGCTCGTCTCCAGTCCCTCACTGGGCGTCCTGCAGTAAATAAACCTTACTCTGCTGCAGACTGTCGATGCCAGGGTTTGGTTTTCTGTGCCTCAGGCACATGAGCCCTTTGCTGGCTTACAAGCGGTGGTTTAGTCACTAAGTCATGCCTGACTCCTGTGACCCTGTGGACTGTAGCCTGGCCTCTGTCCATGGGATTTCCCAGGCAAGATTACTGGAGTGGACTGCCATTTTCTTCTCCAGGGGATCTTCTTGACCCAGGTCTCCTGCCTTGCAGACATTTTCTTTACTAACTGAGCCACCTGGGAAGCCCTAGGCTTACAAGTATTACAGGTCAAAGGCTGGCAACTGGCTTCACCCTCATCCCTACCAGCTAGAACCAATCCCCTGGCCTGTAACAAGGGCTGGAACCTTGCTGTTTATCTCCCTGGTGTGCCCCCAGCACCTAGGATACTGTCTGCACAAGGCTGACACTCGGTAAGTATTTGGTGACTGGATGAATGAATGCATCTAATTTTAAGGCTAACTCAAATGCCCTCTCCTCTCTGGCAGGTTTCTGCCCTGGGCTCCTGGGCTCTCACACCCCCACACCAGGGTGGACTCTCAGCCTCATGACAGCCTATTTTCTCATCAGTCAATACTGTTAGGAATGAATACATGAATGGAATGAGTTATGAGAGTGAAGGAGAAGGTGAGTGATTAGCTGATAACCCAACATGCTGAGCCTCTGGCTCCTTCCTTCCTGGTTCCTCACTTGGTTCAGGATGCAGAGAAAACACCCAGGCAGGTCCTCTCTGTGCCCCTCAGCTTGGTGGGGATTGTTCCGGCTTAGAGGGACGTTCTAAGAAGCAAACAGGAGGTGCTCTTTCCTGTGCCCAACAGGTTGGGCATCCCGGGGGGGCGGGGGGGGGGGGGGGACACTGCTGCCCTTGGTCACTTCCAATAAATTCCCTTCATTTCCTGTTGGGAGCCAGATGGCTCCCAGCAGCTCCAACACCTGCACTCACGCTTTCTACACTTGCCTAAGGCAGGGGGCTTGTATTTGAAAGGGTTCGGAACTAATGGTCTAGGCTGCGTAGAACCGCAAACTTCAGTCATTAAAATAATTATATGTTAAGGCAACATCAGAGGAGATCTGGCTTCTCTTCAAAATAAGATTTTTAAGAAATAAACTAGGAAAGGGCAGATTTATCCTTTCTCCTGAAGACCTTGTTCCATTAGCTTCTTTGTTTTGAAAAGTCAACCAGCAACTTCCTTTAATTGGGCAGGTATCTCTAATAAAACCCCAAGAGCAGCTGGGTCCTTGTGGCCCCTCCAATTTGCCAGCGGATCTTGTTACTTGTTCAAGGTGCTTATGTTCAGGAAGAATCTGAGACCCTGTAATAGAGATCTTGGAAGGGATGGTGAGGCGGAAGAAGGTAGGGGCCAGACAGATGTCAGGATGGGTGAACTGCGGTCAGCAGTTTGCTATGGGACCCTGGAGGGCCTTCTCAGGCTCTGCACCTCTTTTGTGAAATGAGGGACTGGATTCAGAGGTACTTAGCTCCCTTCCCATGGGGCTCTGTAGACCCAGGGAGGACCATCCTCACCCATGGGCTCATCGTGGGCACCCACAGGCAGCCCTCATCCCCTCACAGACAGCCTGAGTCAGCAGTTTGCTATGGGACCCTGGAGGGCCTTCTCAGGCTCTGCACCTCTTTTGTGAAATGAGGGACTGGATTCAGAGGTACTTAGCTCCCTTCCCATGGGGCTCTGTAGACCCAGGGAGGACCATCCTCACCCATGGGCTCATCGTGGGCACCCACAGGCAGCCCTCATCCCCTCACAGACAGCCTGGAGGACCAAAGGGCAAAGGGCCCTGCCTTGGGTCCTGCCCCCAAGATGCCCCTTGCTCACCAAAGCCATGACCTGTGTCCACTTATGAAGGAAGCTGTCCCCATCACTCCCTAGACAACCTGCTGCTGCTGCTACTGCTGCTGCTAAGTTGCATCAGTCATGTCCGACTCTGTGTGACCCCATAGACGGAAGCCTGCCAGGCTCCTCTGTCCCTGGGATTCTCCAGGCAAGAACACTGGAGTGGGTTGCCATTTCCTTCTCCAATGCGTGAAAGTGAAAAGTGAAAGTGAAGTCGCTCAGTCGTGTCCGACTCTTAGTGACCCCATGGACTGCAGCCTACCAGGCTCCTCTATCCATGGGATTCTCCAGGCAAGAGTACTGGAGTGGGGTGCCATTGCCTTCTCCGCCCTAGACAACCTAGAGCTTTAAAAATATGGATTAATTCCAAACCATTGAAACTGAGAAATTTCACACAAAATCTAGCTTTTTGACTCTTCTTGAAATATTTGATGATCTGGCAGAACTGTGATGAAGTTCACTGAGCTAGGTGGGGCTGTCACTTTGGAGGAAGGACCTGCTCTGCACAGCCCCCTAGTCCCCACAGGGCATGGGGGAGGGGGGCAGTGAATTGCCTGGGACATGGGCCTTCCAGTTTTAAACCTGAACCATCCTGGGGCAAACGGGGCCGGTTGATCACACTGGTCCCCACCCAGACCATTTGCTCACTCTTGGTCCCTCTGGCCTCAGCATCATAGTTTGGGACCTTGTTAATAATATACTTGGGGAAAAAAGTGAAAGTGTTAATTGCTTAGTCATGTCTGACTCTTTGCAACCAACTCCACAGACTATAGCCCACCAGACTCCTCTGTCCATGGAATTCTCCAGACAAGAATACTGGAGTGGGTAGCCATTCCCTTCTGCAGGGACTCTTCCTGGCCCAAGTATTGAACCCAGGCCCCCTGCATTGCAGGCAGACACTGCTGCCCTTGGTCACTTCCAATAAATTCCCTTCATTTCCTGTTGGGAGCCAGATGGCTCCCAGCAGCTCCAACACTTGCACTCACGCTTTCTACACTTGCCTAAGGCGGGGGGCTTGTATTTGAAAGGGTTCGGAACTAATGGTCTAGGCTGCATAGAACCGCAAACTTCTGTCGTTAAAATAATTATATGTTAAGGCAACATCAGAGGAGATCTGGCTTCTCTTCAAAATAAGATTTTTGAGAAATAGACTAGGAAAGGGCAGATTTATCCTTTCTTCTGAAGATCTTGTTTGATTAGCTTCTTTGTTTTGAAAAGTCAACCAGCAGCTTCCTTTAATTGGGCAGGTATCTCTAATAAAACCTCAAGAGCAGCTGGGTCCTTGTGGCCCTTCCAATTTGCCAGCGGATCTTGTTACTTGTTCAGGGTGCTTATGTTCAGGAAGAATCTGAGACCCTGTAATAGAGATCTTGGAAGGGATGGTGAGGCGGAAGAAGGTAGGGGCCAGACAGATGTCAGGATGGGTGAACTGCGTTCAGCAGTTTGCTATGGGACCCTGGAGGGCCTTCTCAGGCTCTGCNTCCAATTTGCCAGCGGATCTTGTTACTTGTTCAGGGTGCTTATGTTCAGGAAGAATCTGAGACCCTGTAATAGAGATCTTGGAAGGGATGGTGAGGCGGAAGAAGGTAGGGGCCAGACAGATGTCAGGATGGGTGAACTGCGTTCAGCAGTTTGCTATGGGACCCTGGAGGGCCTTCTCAGGCTCTGCACCTCTTTTGTGAAATGAGGGACTTGACTCAGAGGTACTCAGCTCCCTTCCCATGGGGCTCTTTAGACCCAGGGAGGATCATCCTCACCCATGGGCTCATTGTGGGCACCCACAGGCAGCCCTCACCCCCTCACAGACAGCCTGGAGGACCAAAGGGCAAAGAGCCCTGCCTTGGGTCTGCCCCCAAGATGCCCCTTGCTCACCAAAGCCATGACCTGTGCCCACTTATGAAGGAAGCTGTCCCCATCACTCCCTAGACAACCTGCTACTGCTGCTACTGCTGCTGCTAAGTTGCATCAGTCGTGTCCGACTCCGTGCGACGCCATAGACGGAAGCCTACCAGGCTCCTCTGTCCCTGGGATTCTCCAGGCAAGAACTCTGGAGTGGGTTGCCATTTCCTTCTCCAATGCATGAAAGTGAAGTCGCTCAGTCGTGTCCGACTCTTAGCGACCCCATGGACTGCAGCCTACCAGGCTCCTCCATCCATGGGATTCTCCAGGCAAGAATACTGGAGTGGGTTGCCATTGCCTTCTCCGCCCTAGACAACCTAGAGCTTTAAAAATGTGGATTAATTCCAAACCATTGAAACTGAGAAATTTCACACAAAATCTAGCTTTTTGACTCTTCTTGAAATATTTTGATGATCTGGCAGAACTGTGGTGAAGTTCGCTGAGCTAGGTGGGGCTGTCACTTTGAAGGAAGCACCTGCTCTGTACAGCACCCTAGTCCCCACAGGGCCTGGGGGAGGGGGGCAGTGAATTGCCTGGGACATGGGCCTTCCAGTTTTAAACCTGGACCATCCTGGGGCAAACGGGGCCGGTTGATCACCCTGGTCCCCAGAGTGATCACCCAGACCATTTGCTCACTTTTGGTCCCTCTGGCCCCAGCATCATAGTTTGGGACCTTGTTAATAATATACCTGGGGAAAAAAGTGAAAGTGTTAATTGCTCAGTCATGTCTGACTCTTTGCGACCAACTCCACAGACTATAGCCCACCAGACTCCTCTGTCCATGGAATTCTGCAGACGAGAATATTGGAGTGGGTAGCCATTCCCTTCTGCAGGGACTCTTCCTGGCCCAAGTATTGAACCCAGGCCCCCTGCATTGCAGGCAGATTCTTTCCCATCACATGTTAATGATGTGCCCCCCATTTCTTTTGCTCCTCCAACCCCTGACTCCCCTTTGCCTTTATCATGTGATGTCCCCACCTGTCCTTGACTACCAAGACCTGCGTTTCTCGGTCTGGCAGCTTTTTTTGGCTAGGACCCACTTTATCCACCTTTAAAGCTGGCCCACCGGATAGGGTGAAGGCAATCCTGAGCCAATGCCTGAGCCTGGGTGGGAAGATGCTCAGGTGCATCCTGGGGGCGGCATAAGGTGGTCACAACCCCTCCCGTCACTGGCCCCTTCCCCTCCCTGTCTCACCCTCACTCTCCTGATCACTATCCAAGGCCACCTGAATAAACCCCTTGCACTTGAATCCTTGCTTCAGGTTCTCTTGGTTTGAGAACCCAAAGTAAACCAGCCACAGAGTCTCCAGCACAGAGTCCAGCAGCAGGGACCCTCAAAAACCATTTTTGAACAAACCACAGAAGAAGCAGCTTCCCCAGGGCTTGTGAAGCCTTCCCGCTGTGCGAGAGGCAGCACATTGTGGCCTAAGAGCAGAGCTTTGGAGTCAGACGTGGATTCTAGTTGCACTTGTGTCCCTTATTACCCACTCTGAACCTCAGTACCCTCATCTGTGAAATGGGGATAATCACCACTCACCCCAAAGGGTGCTTGTTAGAATGAGCGGGTAAGGCAGGAATACTCAGCACTGTCTGCATGGGGTGCCTGTGTGCTCAGTTGCTCAGTGGGGTCCGACTCCACCGGGCTCCTCTGTCCATAGGATTCTCCAGGCAGGAACACTGGAGCGGGTTGTCATTTCCCACTCCAGGGCATTTTCCTGACCCAGGGATCAAACCCACATCTCCTGCAGATTCTGTCCCATCATTCTTTTCCCACATCTCCTGCGTCTCCTGCATTGCAGGCAGAGGAGTGAAGGTTTTACAGACCAGCTCTGGAGGCCCACATTATGAATCTCCAGCAGGGGACGGCTAGACACCAAGTATGGACAGCTGGACCACACTCAAAGCACACTCAAAGCAAAGCACACTGAGTGTGGAGGAACCACCACCATGGTTGGTGATGGAGACGCTGTCCCAAGGTTCTCTTGGTTTGAGAACCCAAACTAAACCAGCCACAGAGTCTCCAGCACAGAGTCCAACAGCAGGGACCCTCAAAAACCATTTTTGAACAAACCACAGAAGAAGCAGTTTCCCCAGGGCTTGTGAAGCCTTCCTGCTGTGCGAGAGGCAGCACATTGTGGCCTAAGAGCAGAGCTTTGGAGTCAGATGTGGATTCTAGTTGCATTTGTGTCCCTTATTACCCCCTCTGAACCTCAGTACCCTCATCTGTGAAATGGGGATAATCACCACTCACCCCAAAGGGTGCTTGTAAGAATGAGCGGGTAAGGCAGGAATGCTCATAGCACTGTCTGCATGGGGTGCCTGTGTGCTCAGTTGCTCAGTGGGGTCCGACTCCTTGTGACCCCATGGACTGTAGCCCACCGGGCTCCTCTGTCCATAGGATTCTCCAGGCAGGAACACTGGAGTGGGTTGTCATTTCCCACTCCAGGGCATTTTCCTGACCCAGGGATCAAACCTACATCTCCTGCGTCTCCTGCATTGCAGGCAGAGGAGTGAAGGTTTTACAGCCCAGCTCTGGAGGCCCACATTATGAATCTCCAGCAGGGGACGGCTTAGACGTCAAGTGTGGACAGCTGGATCACACTCAAAGCACACTCAAAGCAAAGCACACTGAGTGTGGAGGAACCACCACCATGGTTGGTGATGGAGACGCTGTCCCTGTGTCCCCGTGGCTGGCAGACCTCCCCCATCCTTTATATCCCAGCTAAGGTAGCTTTAGTGAAGCTCCCAGTGCATCACATGACTCTCCTACCATGAGATCCTGCATTTGCAGTGGGTGCCCACTGTTGCGTGCAAAGCTTGGGAATCACAAGACCTCACTCTGACACCAACTGCATGTGGGAGTCCCCAAGATCACCCTTCAGTTTCAGAATTCAGGACTCACAGAATTCAGAAAAGCCATTTTACTTGTGGTTACAATTATCTGCAGTGTTCAGCAAAGGGCAGAGTCCGGGAGAGACCAGGCATGACCAGGCTCAAGCATCTCACTGCCCCTCCCAAGGCAGTCGGGTAGACAGCACTTAGTTCTCCCAGCACTGATGTGACCACATGCTCGGAAATACTGCCAAGCAAAGAAGCTCACCCAGCATTGACTTCCAGAGTTTTTATCAGGATTCAGGCACGTGGACTTGGCTGACCACACACAAGATTGATTGCAACCTACAACCTCTCCAGAGGCAGAGTCCAAGGCCCTATTGTTGTGTGCAAAGCTTGGGAATCCCAAGACCTCACTTCTGACACCAACTGCATGTGGGAGTCCCCAAGATCACCCTTCAGTTTCATAATTCAGGACTCACAGAATTCAGAAAAGCCATTTTACTTGCGGTTACAATTTTCTGCAGTGTTCAGCAAAGGGCAGAGTCCGGGAGAGACCAGGCATGACCAGGCGCAAGCATCCCACTGCCCCTCCCAAGGCAGTCGGGTAGACAGCACTTAGGTCTCCCAGCACTGACGTGACCACATGCTCGGAAATACTGCCAAACAAAGAAGCTCACCCAGCATTGACTTCCAGAGTTTTTATCAGGGTTCAGGCACGTGGACTTGGCTGACCACACACAAGATTGATTGCAACCTACAACCTCTCCAGAGGCAGAGTCCAAGGCCCTCCCAGAAGTCACATTGTCAGCACAGACCATTCATTGTGGCTCCAGATAAACACTTTTGGGCAGGATATTCCAAAGGTGACTCCCAGAACAAGTCAAATGAGTCAAGGTTAATCCCTGACTGCTCGATGTTATAACAAATCGCCACAAAGGCAGGGGCTTCAAACATTGCAAATGATCCTGTTACAGTTCAGTGGGTCAGAGTTCCGAAATGAGTCTCACCGGGCAAAAATCAAGGTGTCAGCAGAGGGGTTCCTCCTGGAGGCCCCAAGGGAGAATCCACGCCTTGCCGCTCCCACCCCCCGGAGAAGCTCGCACTCCTTGGCTCCGAGCATTCATTGTGGCTCCAGATAAACACTTTTGGGCAGGATATTCCAAAGGTGACTCCCAGAACGAGTCAAATGAGGCAAGGTTAATCCCTGACTGCTCGATGTTATACAAATCGCCACAAAGGCAGAGGCTTCAAACGTTGCAAATGATCCTGTTACAGTTCAGTGGGTCAGAGTTCCGAAATGAGTCTCACCGGGCAAAAATCAAGGTGTCAGCAGAGGGGTTCCTCCTGGAGGCCCCAGGGGAGAATCCACGCCTTGCAGCTCCCACCCCCCGGAGAAGCTCACACTCCTTGGCTCCAGGCTGCATTGCTCCAATCTTTTGCTCCCATCACCACACCTCTTCTGTGATCAAAGATCCATCTGCCTCCCTCTGAGAGGAACGTGTGTGATTACATCGGCGCACCTGGATAATCCAGGGTCACGCGCCCCACGTCAAGGGTCTTAATCTCACCCACAGAGTCCCTTTAGCCTTCATGAAGTAACGCTTGCAGATTCCAAGGATTAAGATCTCAACATTTTAGGAGGCTCATCAGCCACCATTCTCCCCAACACGCCCAGATCTTCCCTGG
This sequence comes from Cephalophus harveyi, assembly GCA_006410635.1. Lineage (NCBI taxonomy): Eukaryota > Metazoa > Chordata > Mammalia > Artiodactyla > Bovidae > Cephalophus > Cephalophus harveyi. The sequence goes on from SJYT01054070.1 coordinate 1,065,986, forward strand.
GCCAGGCCTCTGCAGCCTTCTGATTTCAGCTTAAACTGTATCAATCAAAGGAGTATTTTTAGGATCCCTCTGTTGAAAGGGGCTCCGGCACCTCTCCCATCCACAGCTCCATCCCTCGTAGCCCCTCCCTCCTCTTGCTTCTTTCCTTCCTGGCAGTAACTGTAATGACACAGAGTATTTACCTCTTTTATTTTCTCATACTCTCTGCCTCTGTATCATTGGCCTCTGCTAGCCCAGCACCCAGCACCCAGCCTGGCACATAGTATGAGCACAATAACTGTCTGTTACATGAATAGATGAGTTGGCAGTTTGTCTTTGAACAGACTCACAAAGCTTTCAATAGCCTTCTGATTTCAGCTTAAACTGTATCAATCAAAGGAGTATTTTTAGGATCCCTCTGTTGAAAGGGGCTCCCCCTCTGTTGAAAGGGGCTCCGGCACCTCTCCCATCCACAGCTCCATCCCTCGTAGCCCCTCCCTCCTCCTGCTTCTTTCCTTCCTGGCAGTAACTGTAATGAGGCAGAGTATTTACCTCTTTTATTTTCTCATACTCTCTGCCTCTGTATCATTGGCCTCTGCTAGCCCAGCACCCAGCACCCAGCCTGGCACATAGTATGAGCACAATAACTGTCTGTTACATGAATAGATGAGTTGGCAGTTTGTCTTTGAACGGACTCACAAAGCTTTCAGCTGACTGAGAGGCCCTGTGATAGCACAGTTGATGGGGAGGAATTGAGGCTGGAGAGTCCCGAGGTTGACTTCCAGATTTCTCTGTGATTTCTCTACTTTTAGCTTCCCTGAGCCTCCATGGGCAGACAGTCCTCTTCATGTAACATACGCAGTGAACACCCACGACCCACCCAGCACATCTGAGGTGTGCAGTCAACACTGGTTCCGGTCCCATGGGAGCAGCATCGGCACCAAGTAGGGCCTTCAAGAATTTCAAGATTCTTGGGTCCCACCCAGACCCACTGGATCAGAAATGCTAGGGGTGGGCCTGGGGATCTTTAACATGCCCTCCAGCGGGTTCTTTGCATGCCCATGTGTCAGAACTCCTGGGGGCCACGTTAGCTCTCTGCACTGCACGTGTTTTTAATTTTATCTCTGTTCGGCTGTGCTGGGACTTTGCTGTTGCGCGCTGTAGCAGGGGTTCCTCTCTGGGCGTGGTGCGCCAGCTTCTTGCCGCGGTGTCTTCCCTCGTTGTGGAGCACAGGCTCTCAGCGCAGGGGGTCAGTACCTGCGGCCCTGGGGCTCTGGAGCACTCAGGCTTCAGTAGTTGGGGCCCGTGGGCTTAGCTGTTCCGCAGCAAGTGAGATCTTCCCAGACGAGGGCTCGAACTGTGTTTCCTCCACTGGCAGGTGGATTCTTTACCACGGAGCCACCAGGGAAGCGCTGCATGTGTTCATACCTTCTGATCATGACGTGGTGACTAGCATGAATGACTGTTCCTCCGGGTGTCCCTAAATCACCACGCGAATCGCCTGGCGAGACTGACCGAACCCCGGGGACACTGGGAGCCCTGGAAGCAGAGGGGCCGCCCCGTGGCCACACGGCTGGCCCCTGGCACAACCAGAGTCAGAGCCAGAGTCAGGACGGCCGCTCCCGACCCTCTCTTCTCTGCCCAGCGCCCCTCTCAGTGACGCTTAGGGGTGGAGCAGATGCTTTGGGCCTTTTGACTTTTCTTACTTTGGTGGGTGTGCTGATTCTCAAAGCCCCCTGGGTGAAGGGAACCTGAGTTCATGTGAGAAAGTGCAGACTTGGGGGTCAGACACTCAGCCTTTCTAGGGCCGGCTCCATCACTGCTGGCTGCGTGACCCCACCCCCAGGGCCGGGCTCCCATTCCCAGCTCATGAGGGATAGGGGCATGGGGTCAACACCTGGCACCTGAAGGCCAAGGGGCCCAGGTCATCCCAGACTGAAATCACCCCGACACCAGAGCTCAGGAGCAGTGTGTAAGAGGGGAACCCGAGGACCCCGCGACCCCAACTACTGGAATTAACTTTTTCCTTTTTTGAACTGAAATAAAATGTGAATCATGAATAATTAAACAGCTGTCTTGTTCGATCCTTAGGGTAGATTCCCAGGGACTCCTAGAGCATTTGGGGATGTCAGGATGGGGGTGGTCATTGCCAGGGGTCCCCAAGAGTGGGTTGTCTCTGCCGAGGGTCCCTGAGGAAGACATTTGTTACAGGGAGCACCTGCGCCCTCTCCCCACTGACCTGGAGCCCCTCCCCCTGCATCCCCCACCCTCTCCTTTCAGTTTGTTAAAGACTCTTTTGACTTCAGTACAAATAACTAGTGAAGTCATCAGGCTGATCTTTGGAGAAGCTGACATACAAACCATCTCAACCATCCCCAGCTTTTATGTCACAAAAGCCTCATCAACACAAGCTCTGAAAGGTTTCCCACATTTCTTCCAGCACAGTGCTGAGACTTCAGGGCAAAGACAGGAACCCCATCCACCAGGCACCCACTGAGGCCCCGGCTTCCTCCGAGGTGCTCACTGGGCACCCGCTGCAGCCCAGGCCTCCTCCTAGGTGCTGGGAGGGTAGAAGGGAAGGAGCAGACAGTCCAGGCCAGGACCCACTGGATGCCATAGAGCACCCACCACCCTTCCAGCTGAGAGCATCAAAACTGTCTCCAGTCAACCACGTCCTAGGTTGAGCTTGTCCTAGTCAAGCTGCCCGTGGTTGAGAATCACAGGTCTGACCTCAATCAAGGTCACCAAAACGAAGTGAAATAAGGTGGAACAAAGTGAAACAAGGTCATAGAACTGTAGGTATCTTTTAAACCCCCTAAGCTACTCATCCACATAGCTAGAATTCCAGAAAGATAGGCATAGAGATTCAGATGTAGCAAGAGTTGTGGGTACAGGTAGGGATACAGAGGAACAGGGACGTGGAGATAGATTCCTTCTGGCGCAGGTGGTGATTAGCACTCCAAAGAAAAATAAACCAGGTCCAGGGGCTGACTTAGAACAGGGGTGAGGGCGGGCCTCTCTGATGAGGTGACGCTGGGCAGGGAGCACTCTGAAAGAGGGAATCGGCACAGGCATGTGGGTAAGCGAGCTCCAGGCACAGGGAGGGGAGGGAGTCGTGCAAAGGCCCTGAGGCTGACTGTGCAGAGTGAGCGTGAAGCCCAGTGAGAAGGTCAGTGTGCCTGGGCCAGAGGTGGCGATGCAGGGGCAGGTGAGGAGGTCAGCAAGACATCAGAGTCCTGGTCATATTTGGCCTTGGTGCCATTGTGACCATTTCGGGTTTTGCTCTGTGTGAAGAGGGACCCACAGAGGATCTGATCTGAGCAGGGGAAGGATGTGATCTGACTTAGATCTTGAAAACCAGGCAAGAAGGGAAGTCAGGAGACTGTGGCGATGGTCCACACGAAGGATAGTGGCAGCTTGGAGGTCAGAGAAATATCCAACTTGGAATATAAAAGATCAAAGGATGGTTGGTTCTGGAGGTGATGGGGAAGAAGGGAGGGAGGGAGGAAAGGAGAAAGAGAGAGGGAAGGGAGGGGGGAGCAACTGAGGGAAAGATACAAGGATGGACTTTTGGGCCAACAGACTTGGGTTCAAATGCCAGCCACAGCCCTTCCTAGCTCTGTGACCTCAGGCAAGTAGCTTGCCCTCTGCGCGCCTCAGGTTCCACATCTGTAAAATGGCTTAATAGTATTGCATCCCGCCTAGATGAGGAGGAGGGAGGCTTGTCACACAGCAGGCCCTCAATTAAAAGGGTCTTCCTTCAAGGGGGGGGTTCATGCTCCCCTCTCCTATCCACCCTGCCAATTTCTCATCACACGGAGGGTTTAGGCAGTGGGCTCTGCAGGAGGCCAGAGCCAGTGCTCTCCCGTGTGGAAATGAAACCTGGAATCTTAAGTGACAGCAGACCCTGGGGCCTAATGACTATTGTCAAGAAGAGCCTTCTTTTTATTTTTTTGGCCGTTCCACATACGGCTTGTGGGATCTCGGTTCCCCAGTGAGGAACTGAACCCAGGCCCAGCAGGGAAAGCCCTGGATCCTAACCCCTGGGCCAGCAGGGCACTCCCAATAAGAGCCTTTTGGTAAAACTTGCAAGCAGGAGCCAGGTTCTAAGGCCCCAGCCGGCTCTTAGAGCCAGCATTCCCTGCCCCCACCCCACCCCACCCCACCCCCGCTCCCTGACAGCTGGTGTGGCCCCAGCCTGCTCCCAAAGCCGGGGGCTGAGGTTTGCTTTCTTTCAGCCCAGTAACAGCCCCGCCCCTAAGGCCATCTCAGCACAATTCAGCAGGCTGGGCAGGTCGGAGCCCTCCCACAGCATCTGCTCAGAAACCCACCCGCACACCCTCGCCCGGCAGGCATGCCCCTGTCACACGGGGTGGGGTACCTGCCCCGGGAAAGCCCGCTGCTCCGCAGACGCTCTGCAGATACTTGGTACTGCTATGGAAACAGCCACAGTCACAGGGGCAGCTGGAGAGAATGTTTCAGAATCCTTAAAGGGCCTGGCAGCAGGGAGCAGGACCTGGAGATGAGCCTGGGGCGTCTGTCTGGGGCTTTTCAAGCCTTTGGCAACCTGGGACCCGCTGTCCCCATTCTCTCTTTTTGGCAGAGGAGTAGCCTGCAGGGCGAGATGGCTCCAGGCTCCCACCGCCCCTGCTTCTCCCAGGTTGTCCAGAACAAGGAGAACTTGCTCTCAGAATGAGATACCAAGTCTTCTTACATAAATATCCAGACCTGGGGCTTCTTTTGAAAAATCAGATCTGGGAACATGCAACCATACAGCGTGGGTGAAGGTGTCCTCTTTACCAAGGCATGGCCTCCCCCGGCAGCCACAGTGCCCACCCCTCCCTGCTGCCTCCCTGGCACTCAGCCTCCTTCCCCACCCTCAGCCCCCTGTCCAGAGAGGCTTCTGGGGGGCTGTCCAGGTCAGAGGAGGAACTGAAGTGGGCTGGGGGCAGGAGAAGATGCAGGAGGCTTTCTCAGTTGGAATCAACAGAACTCAGACAAGGAAGAGAAAGGGACACGCAGGTCTGCAGGTCTTGAGCTGGGAGGTTGTTGAGGCTGAGATGGGGGTGGATGGAGATGGGGAACCCGAGGAGGAAGAGGAGGTCAAGGAGGTGTCCCCTTGGTGTTTGTTGAGCCCCGACTGAAACACACAGGCCTGAACTCAAAGAGGAGGCGGTGCGCCATCCGGTCGTCAAAGCATTTTGAAATAAGCACCCCTATTTGCATATCTGATTGGCAAAAATAGTAAAAAAGATTACTAATAAAACAGAAAGCAGTTTAGCGGCTGCAGGGGGAGGGGGTGGAGATAGGGAACAACTGCTAAACTGGTATGAGGTGTTCTCTGGAGAGACAGAAAGTTCTGGAATGACATAGAGGTGATGGCTGCCCAGTGTTGTGAATATAATGCCACTTGAATTTGTTCACTTTCAAATGGTTAAAATGGTAGATTTTATGTTATGTGCATTTTACCATAATTTTTAAAAAGGCCTAACCAGTGATGGTGAGAGGTGTGGGGACACAGGAGTAGAGTGTCAATCAACACAGGGCTTCAGGAGAGCGGTGTGGTTGTTCATGTCATCATCGAAATGCTTGTACCCAAAAATCTTGTAGAAACTCCTGTGACATCAATATACATATGCGAAGAGGTTCAAGATGGAGCTGTTAATTCAAAACAAACAGGGACCTCGCTGGCAGCCCAGTGGCTCAGACTCCACGCTCCCAATGCAGGAGGCCCAGGTTTTATCCCTAGTCAGGGAACTAGATCCCACATGCTGTAACTAAAGATCCCACATACTGCAACTAAGACCTGGCACAGCTGAAAATATATATTTAAAAAACAAATAAACAATAAAAACAAACGAATACACAAAAATTGAAAACCACCTAAATGCTGCATTAGTTTTCTGTGAACAAATTACCCCTATATGGCAGCTTAAAACCAGACTTCTCTTACCCCTGCCCACCTAGGGTCTCCAGGTTCTGTCCCTGCGTTGTTGGGCCGGGTTCTCTGATCAAGATATCAAGGCCAAAATCAAGCTGTCAGCCTCACCTAGAGATCGCGGTCCTCTTATAAGCATACTTAGGATGGTGGCAGAATTCATTTTCCTCGGGGTTTATAACTGAGGCCCCCTTTTCTTGCTGACCATTGTCCAGGAGTGGCTCTTCCACATGCCCCCCACCCCTCAACCGTGGCGAATCTCCCCACAGGGGAGAACCCATTCCTTTTAGGGGCTCACCTGACTAGGTCAGCCCACCAAGGAGAACCTCCCTTTCTTGAAATCCGCAGTACCAACCACATACACTCTATTCACAGGAGCGACAGCCCATCGGTTTGTAGTTTCCTCCCATGCTCAAGAGGAGGGCATGGGAACCCACTCCAGTATTCTTGCCTGCAGAATCCGGTGGACACAGGAGCCTGATGCGCCATAGTCCATGGGGTCACAGAGAGCTGGACGTGATTGAGCAACTGCAGTAGCAGCGGACACTCCAGGAGAAGGAGCCATTTAAGGGCGGAGTCACCGTGTCCACCAGTAGGAGACCATGTCAGTAAACCATTGCAGCTTCACGATCTCAAAAACTGGAAAGAATTTAAATAAAATGAGAACTATCTTTATGCACTCATGGGGAACATCTTCCTTGATGCCCTGTTAAGTGAAAACAGCACATTGCAAAACTATATATTACTTTTCCTCTGTGTGTGTATGTATAAAATTTCTTATAGATGTGCAATTTTACACATACAATTTCATTTGATCAAAAACACCTATGTATGCCTGTACATGTGTGTGTGTTTGTACATGTACAAAGAAAAATCTAGAAGAATACAGATGGTTGAGGGGCTCACCATTTATAGTTTGGTCTCTAAACTTTATTTCATACAGTTGCGTATTACTTAGAATTAGCTGCAGTGAGTATCTATTATTTCTGTAGCTTAGAAAGATTAACACATGAATAAGAAAAAGCTCACAATTTAGTCACCAGTTGAATCACTGCATTTTAAGGCATGGAAAAGGAAAACTCTTCCGTGTCTCCCCTGCCCCCCAGGCTTTTATGATATCACCATGTTGGGAGTAATTCTCAAGCCAGACTCATTTTCTCATTATTTCTCATTTTGAAATATTCCTTAGTAACTCTTGAAGTTACTCATTGCTAAGGGAGCACTCCCGGCAATCAGAGTAGTGAGAATTCAGAACCACACCCTGTACAAACAACCACATACACTCTATTCACAGGAGCGACAGCCCATCGGATTTGTAGTTTCCTCCCATGCTCAAGAGGAGGGCATGGGAACCCACTCCAGTATTCTTGCCTGCAGAATCCGGTGGACACAGGAGCCTGATGCGCCATAGTCCATGGGGTCACAGAGAGCTGGACGTGATTGAGCAACTGCAGTAGCAGCGGACACTCCAGGAGAAGGAGCCATTTAAGGGCGGAGTCACCGTGTCCACCAGTAGGAGACCATGTCAGTAAACCATTGCAGCTTCACGATCTCAAAAACTGGAAAGAATTTAAATAAAATGAGAACTATCTTTATGCACTCATGGGGAACATCTTCCTTGATGCCCTGTTAAGTGAAAACAGCACATTGCAAAACTATATATTACTTTTCCTCTGTGTGTGTATGTATAAAATTTCTTATAGATGTGCAATTTTACACATACAATTTCATTTGATCAAAAACACCTATGTATGCCTGTACATGTGTGTGTGTTTGTACATGTACAAAGAAAAATCTAGAAGAATACAGATGGTTGAGGGGCTCACCATTTATAGTTTGGTCTCTAAACTTTATTTCATACAGTTGCGTATTACTTAGAATTAGCTGCAGTGAGTATCTATTATTTCTGTAGCTTAGAAAGATTAACACATGAATAAGAAAAAGCTCACAATTTAGTCACCAGTTGAATCACTGCATTTTAAGGCATGGAAAAGGAAAACTCTTCCGTGTCTCCCCTGCCCCCCAGGCTTTTATGATATCACCATGTTGGGAGTAATTCTCAAGCCAGACTCATTTTCTCATTATTTCTCATTTTGAAATATTCCTTAGTAACTCTTGAAGTTACTCATTGCTAAGGGAGCACTCCCGGCAATCAGAGTAGTGAGAATTCAGAACCACACCCTGTACAACGCTGGGGGACGGGAGCAAATGCCTCAGGGCAGGCAGGTCGGAGTTTGAAGTGGGTTGTCTGCACTGGAGGTAAGCAGCAGCCCCTGAGATCTGAGTCAGGCTTAGAGTCAGACCCACTGCTGATGGAAGGGCAGAGCAGCCCCACAGGCCAGGCAGTCAGCAGGACTGGGGTACCGGGAAGAGGGGTGTCATGAGCCAGGCTCCATGCAGAAAGCAGAAACAATCTGAAGTCTTTCCGGCAGAAAACAGTTTCACACAACGCTCTGGGTGCTTACAAAGCCGACGGCGACCTGGAGGAGCAGGCCCAGGCTCCACTGCGGCCGTGACCCCTCGACAGGGCCGAACAGGAGCTGCCACACTCAGGAGGACGGAGAAACCCAAAGCTGCGAGGGGACTGTTGAGTCAGAGCCCACCTTCAGCGCTGCGGCCCTGGAGCGAGAGCCCCCACCGCCGCCCTGCACCTGCGGCTAGACACCCAGAGCTGGAGACTGGACGCCAGCGTCCCCACGACCTTGCTGGTCAAAAGAAAACAGGCCACAGAGAGACAGCACCCATCTTCCTCCCATCGTCCAAATCTCACGAGAATGCACCGAACTGGCACGGGCAAACTCACACCTGGAACCGGAGCTCCAAGAGAGTTTGGGAAATTCATTTTTAACTTTTCAAAAAAAGTTAGAATGAACCCCAAGTACCCAGGGTCATTACCCAAGAGGGAGACTACAGCACAGGAGGGCAAGGATCCTGGTGGGGGCCTGGGAGACAGGGCAGAGTCCAGCTCCAGGGACCAGCCACACACTTGCAAGGCAGCGAGGAGAGCCCTGACGTGGCCTCTGGTCATTTCTTGGATGAACCCTGTGGTCCTTAAACAAAGAAATAAGGATCAGGTTTCTCTGTTCTAACCTCAGTGTGGCTGCACAGATTAACTTCAGCTAAGCTCACACAGGGCTGGAGAGGGTGTGGAGAAAAAGAAACCCTCTTGCACTGTTGACGGGAATGAAAATTGTTACAGCCACTATGGAGAACAGTATGGAGATTCCTTAAAAAACAAACAAACAAACAAAAAAGCTAGGAATAGAACTACCATATGACCCAATAATCCCACTTCTGGGTACATATCCTGAGAAAACCATAACTGAAAGAGACACATGTACCCCAGTGTTCGTTGCAGCACTTTTTACAATAGCTAGGACATGGAAGTAACCTACATGCCCATTGGCAGATGAATGGATACAGGAATTGTGGTACTTATATACAATGGACTATTACTCAGCTATAAAAAAGAATGCATTCGAGTCAGTCCTAATGAGGTGGATGAATCTAGAGCCTATTACACAGAGTGAAGTAAATCAGAAAGAAAAAGACAGATATTGTATATTAAGGCATAGGTACGGAATCTAGAAAGATGGTATTGATGAACCTATTTGCAGGGCAGCAATGGAAACACAGATATAGGGAACAGACCTGTGGACACAGTGGGGGAAGGAGGGGCTGGACAAATCGAGAGAATAGTATGGAAACATACACATTACCAAATGTAAAGTAGACGGCCAGTGGGAATTTGCTGTATGACTCAGGGAACTCAAACTGGGGCTCTGTGACAAGCTAAGACGGGGTGGGAGATGGAAGGGGGGTTCAGGAGGGAGAGGACATATGTATACCTGTGGCTAATTCATGTTGATGTATGGCAGAAACCAAAACAATATTGTAAAGCAATTATCCTCCAATTAAAATACAAAAACAAAGAAAGAAGGAAAGAGGAAAAAAAATTTTAATGACTATTCTGTATCAAGTGGCTGCCATTATTAGCTATGAACAGTGCTGAGTGCCTCATGCATTGCCCTTTATCAGATATTCTGCAGCAACCCTGTAAGATGGAGACTGTTATTGCTGTTGTTATTGTTAGTTATGATTTTGTCTTTTATCTTTTTTTTTTTTTTGGCTGTGCTGGGTCTTCACTGGGCTTCCCTGGTGGCTCAGATGGTGAAGAATCCGCCCTCAATGCAGGAGACCTGGGTCTTCGTTGCTGCCCGGGGGCCACTCTCTAGCTGCAGTGCACAGGCTTCTCACTGCAGCGGCTTCTCCTGTGGCAGAGCGCAGGCTCTAGGCACGTGGGCTTCAGTAGCTGAGGCCCACAGGCTCATGTGCTGCGGTTCGAGGGCTCTCAAGCCCAGGCTTCATAGTTGTGGCACACAGGCTAAGCTGCTCTGGAGCCTGCAGGATCGTCCCAGCTCGGGTTAGAAGCCATGTCTTCTGCACTGGCAGGCGGATTCTTTATCACTGAGCCACCATGGACGCCCCTATATTATTTAAAAGATGGTGAAACTGAGACTCAGAGGGGTTTTGTAACTTGGCCAAGGTCACACAGCAAGTGAATGACAGAACCAGGATTAGAACCCATATATTTAACCACGGTGTGACATTGGCTACCACGATTCCTCTTTGATGTTCTTTTTAAATAAGAAAACAGATCTGTACATCCTAAGTGCTGTTTGTTTGGAAGACAACTGTTCCCAAATATGAGATGCATGGGGATGTAAATAATAAAAGGAATCCTTCATGGGGAAGGAGCTGGAATCTACAGGACTAAACGGCGCCTGTGCTCCTGTCAAAGCTAACATTCCGCTCTACAAGCACACCTACTTCCCCCGTTAAAAAGCCACTGTACCCATAGCCTTGCTGGGAGTGACTTCCACCAGGTCAAGGTCTGGCGGAGGGAGGGATATTGCTTCTTGGAAGATGCTCTGTGATCATCCCTGAAGCAATCTATAGTCCCAGTGTTGCTATAGCAACTCCCCATCTGCGTTATTTCAATGAAACAGAAGAAGCATCTTCTGTCTCTAGGCTATTGTGGCTTTGAAAAGTGATTCGTTCAATCTACAAGTATTTAAAAGTGTCATCCAGTGGTGGCAAATTCAAATGCTTATAGGATCAGACTGATAACATAAAGGAGTTCCTTTAAAAGGCTGGCCAGGGGTTTAATCAGAGAGTTAGGGGCAGTAAGGCCCTGGAGAGCATGCACACATCCCCATCCGTAAGAGCAGCCATTTCAGTCCAGCCCCTCATCTCTCTGCTGGAATGTAAGCCCAGTGTTACTGGATCTTCAGATTTGTTGAAAGTTGAGAGTTGGATTTTTATGTGAAATCTTTCCATTCTGAAACACTGGCAACCAATTCAAGATTTGGAGTTGGGCTTCTGAGTACTGTTGTGCAGGTCATATGCTGCAGAACTCTGGGCTCACTCAGTTTTCAGTTCAGTCGCTCAGTCGTGTCCGACTCTTTGCGACCCCATGAATTGCAGCACGCCAGGCCTCCCTGTCCATCACATGTTGGCAAAGTAATGTCTCTGCTTTTGAATATGCTATCTAGGTTGGTCATAACTTTCCTTCCAAGGAGTAAGCGTCTGGGCTCACCAGTCTTATGTAAATTCAGGGCAAACTGTGAAGCTATATATGTGTAATCCCATCACATCAAGGAGCCAAATCTAGCTTGTAGGTCACAACTTGCCAATTCCAACTCTCTAACCCAGCCTTAGAGGTTTGGCTAAGTTAATGATTGTCCAACTATCCAGTATAAGCCACAAAAAAATGATGATGATAGTAGTATTTGGGAGCTTTCCAGGTGGCTTAGTGGTAAAGAATTCATCTGTCAATGCAGGAGACGCAGGTTCAACCCCTGGGTCAGAAAGATCCCCTGAAGGAGGAAGTGGCAACCCCTTCCAGGATTCCTGCTTGGAGGATCCCATGGACAGAGAAGCCTGCCGGGCTGCAGCCATGGAGTTGCAAAGCGTCAGAACATGATTGAGCACGCACACAAGCATGCACAGTAGTAGAAGAGTGTCCACCATATACTGATGAGTGTCCACCATATACTGATGAGTGGAAAAAGCAAGTGACAAAAACATGGACAGAGTACAAGCTCAATTTTTGAAAGTAAAAATGTATATGCTGCTTTAGAAAATCTGAAAGGATACACCCCCAGCTGGAATAAAAATTCTATCTTGAGGTTGAGTACGGGATCATTTTTATCCTTATCTTCTTTATCTCTGCTTTTTAAATTCTTTTATGATGGTGAGTATGTGCCTTCAGACTTCCCCAGTAGCTCAGCGGTAAAGAATCCGCCTGCAATGCAGTTCGATCCCTGGGTGAGGAAGATTCCCTGGAGGAGGAAATGGCGATCCATTCCAGTATTCTAGCTGAAAAATTCCATGGACAGAGGAGCCTGGTCGGCTGCAGCCCATGGGACTGCAAAGAGTTGGACACGACTAAAGCAAATGGACACAGACAGACACACAGACATGATGGCGAGTAATCCCTACACAATGAAAAAATTCAAGTTCATTTCAAAATTTGTTTTTAAATGGCATCAAAGCTTTTTTCCTAGCAAAAGCGTGGAAAGTGGGGTTGTGGTAAAAAACAGGGGTTCCCAAACTCAAAGTGAAAGTGAAGTCGCTCAGTTGTGTCCGACTCTTTGCGACCCCATGGACTGGAGCCTACCAGCCTCCTCCGTCCATGGGATTTTCCAGGCTAGAGTACTGGAGTGGGGTGCCATTGCCTTCTCCAAACATGTGGTCAAAAACAGGGGTTCCCAACCTCAAACATGTATCAGCATTGACCTAAGGGCATGTTTAAATACAGACCCCACCCAGCCACCCTGGGGGTACTAGGACTCAATAGGCCAATGACTGGGCTGTGGAGTCCGCCTTTCACCAATTCCCAGGTGATGCTCAAGTTCACAAGCTCACGCAGGGCCTGGACCACACCCACCAAGAACCAGTGGGAAAGAGCAAGACTAGGCTCTACCCTCTGAAAAGACCTTCTTATCAGGGTATCTGGGCTTCCCTGGTAGTTCAGAGGTTAAAGCGTCTGCCCGCAATGCAGGAGACGCGGGTTCGATCCCTGGGTTGGGAAGATCCCCTGGAGAAGGAAATGGCAACCCACTCCAATATTCTTGCCTAGAGAATCCCATGGACAGAGGAGCCTGGTGGGCTACAGTCCACGGGCTCGCAAAGAGTCGGACACGACTGAGCAACTTCATTTCACTTCACTTCACTTCATCAGGGTATCTAAGAATCCCTCCATCAACCTGCTAAAAATGCAGATTCTGGGATGAACCTCAAAGACGGTGACTCCTGGGGGGTCTGAGATGGGGCCTGGGAATCTGCATTTTAGCAAATATGCTAGATGGTTCTGCTGTGGGTGCCGGGGGACACCCTTGAGAAGCACAGCACTTCTTTGCAGTGCCAGCTCATTTGGGTGATACCCATTTACTGGTATGCAGTGGGTTCCTGCTGTGTGCCCAGCACTGTGGCAGGAACTGGACAGAACCATATGCCACACCCCTCCCTCCAGGGGCGGCCCTGGGGGCTGAAGGAACAAGCACCCAGTGGAAGCCTTCTGCCGAGGCTGATTAGCTGGGGTGTGGGGAGACACGAGGCAAGAGTGTCCCGGGTCTGGAGGGAGGCAGCCTGGAGCAGGGCACTGGGAGTGCATGGGGACGTTCCTTCTCATCATCTTTCAAACCAATGATTCGTTCTCAACAGCAACCAGCTCCACTTCAGTTAGTGTTTGATCGTCAAACTCAAAATGTGCTGCTGGGGCACATGAAAAGGTGTTCAACATTGCTAATTATTATTAGGGTAACAAAGCTGCAAGATATCCCCCCATACCAGTCAGAATGGCCATCATCAAAAAGCCTACAAATAACAAATGCTGGAGAGGGTGTGGAGAAAAGGGAACCCTCCTACACTGCTGGCAGGAATGTAAACTGATCCAGCCACTATGGAGAACAGTACAGAAGTTCCCCAAAAAACTACAAATAAAGCTACCATATGACCCAGCAATCCCATTTCTGAGATATACCTGGAGAAAACCATAATTTGAAGAGATACATGCACCCCTATGTTCATAGTAGCGCTATTCACAACGGCCAAGACATGGAAGCAACCTAAGTGTCCATCAGTGGATGAAGAGATAAAGAAGATGTGGTGCATATACACAGTGGAATGTTACTCAGCCGTAAAAAAGAACAAAATAATGCCGTTTGCAGCAACATGGGTGCAACTAGAGGTGATCACGCTAAGTGAAACACGCCAGAAGGAGGAAGACAAACACCCTATGATAGCGCTTTCATATGGAGTCTAAAATATGCCACAAACAAGCTTATCTACAAAACAGAAACAGACTCAGACATAGACAGCAGCCGGCTGCCAGGGGGAGTCGGGGACGGAAGGAGCCGGAGTCTGGGGTTAGCAGATGCAAGCTATTACACACAGCGGATAAACAAAGTCCCACTGTTTGAGCACAGGGAACTATATTTAACATCTGGGTAAACTGTAATGGAAAAGAATATGAAAAAGAATGTATGTATAGGTATAACTGAGTCACTCTGCTGCACAGCAGAAAAGAATACAACACTGTAAATCAACTATAATTCAATTAAAAAAAAAAAAAACTTTGTTAGGCAGCAGCCTGGCTGTCTGTCCTGGGCAGGGCTTCTGAGAATCTGCTCACGGCTCTTCCCTCAGCATCCACAGCCCTGTCCCTTCGTCATACTTCAAAGTCCACCCGTCCAGGGGGGCCCTCTCTGTCCCTCCTCCCTGCCCTTGCTTGGTGAATTCTTTTGTGTCTTTGTTTTTAAAATGTTTTGAAACTTCTATACTCCAGACAGACAGGAGATCAGAGAAAACCACCTGACGAATCCCCAGGGGCCCGTGACACAGGTGCTCCCATTGCGCGGATTTTCTTCAGCTTTTTTTTGGAATAAATGAACCAAACAGACACAGCCCGAGCCTCGCTCTGACCCTCGGTTTCCCTGAGGCCCCCCTCCCACTGGCATTTGATGTATTTTTGCTCATGGGTGTGTATGCATAACCAACAGATCGTGTTATTTAGCCTGAAAATTTAGCTCTGATGTTACCACTCTGTACCCTCACTGCTTTGCAAGTTGCCTTTCGCTCCCACCTTTGTGTTTGGAGACTTATCGGAAGGGCCAGTTTGTCTTGCCTGTGCATGCTGTCCACGGCTCAGCATGTCCTCAGCGGTGACATCAGACATAGGCCTGCGGGGGTGAGCCCAGGGCGTATAACGTCTGCGCTACTTCTCTTGGCTTTACCAGACATAACCCATAGCAGGCTGTTAGTTCTCAGTTCCTCCCTCATCCCCCAGCTGCCGGGCACTCCCCCAAACCAGAGTTAGCTGACGCTGGGCCCCCCTTCCAGATCCTGGGCACAGACAGGCAGAACTGCCCCCCTCCCTGGGCTTGCAGCGTGGATTTTGAGGGACCTGCAAGTCTCAGAAGGCCGAGTCCTCACCTGAGCTTCGACTCTCTGGTGCAGCTCTCAGCCTCAGGGCCAACCTGCCCTCTCCTGCCCCGACCCGAGGGAGCCGTGGGGTCCCCTGGCTGGCCCAGCCTGGGGGCACACTCCAGCCTCTGCAGCAGCCTCCCAGAGATAACTTAAAAGTCTTCCAGAGGCAATGATAAGAGAGAAGAAATCAGGATATGGGTTTGAGCCCCCAGAGGCGGAGTAGCTGGACAGGTGGGAGGGACTGGTAGACAGGTAGATAAGGGACATACCTGCCCTTTGGCAGAGCCAGAGGTAGGAGCTGGAGGAGGGGAGGAAGCCCTTGGGGCCCTCTGCCTGGTTGAGTGTGAGCCAAGTCTGACCCTACTCTAAGCGGATTCAGGTTCTGTGTGGGGCTCAGGTTCTGTGTGGGGTTTGGAGGGCAGGCAGAGGCACACCTGCCCCGGGGGAGCCCCACTCATGGACTATTGACTGAGCACCCCCCTATGTGTAAGGCCCTGGGGACAGCTCCCTGCCCTTGAGAGGGTCACAGTGAGTGGGGGAGGGGAGGAGTAAATGAGAGCAGAGTTTCCTAAGTCTCCTGGAACAAAAGATCATGACTGGGGCTTCAAACAACAGAAATCTAGGTCTGGAGTCCGAAAGTCTGAAATGGAGGTGTCAGCGGGATCAGGCTCCCTCCAGAAGTTAGCAGCTCTGGGAGAATCCTTCCTGCCCCTTCCAGCTCCCGTGGCTCCACGCGTCCTCGGCCTGTGACGGTCTCCCTCCAGTCTCTGCCTCCATCTTCTCACAGCCTCCCTCTGCTTTCTCTCATAAGGGACATCTGGCCTCAGCTTCAAGGCCCACCCTAAATCCAGGATGGTTCACCTGGAGATCCTTAACTAATTACAGCTCAGTTCAGTTGCTCAGTCATGTCCGACTCTTTGAGACCCCATGGACTGCAGCACGCCAGGCTTTCCTGTCCATCACAACTCCCAGAGCCTATTCAAACTCACATCCATCGAGTCAGTGATACCATCCAGCCATCTTATCCTCTGTCGTCCTTCTCCTCCTGCCTTCAATCTTTTCCAACATCAGGGTCATTTCCAATGGGTCTGTTCTTCACATCAGGTGGCCAATGTATTGAGGTTTCAGTTTCAGCATCCAATAAACATTCAGGACTGATTTCCTTTAGGATGGACTGGTTGGATCTCCTTGCAGTCCAAGAGGTTCTCAAGAGTCTTCTCCAACATGACAGCTCCAAAGCATCAATTCTTTGGTGCTCAGCTTTCTTTAGATGACTACTGGAAAAACCATAGCTTTGGCTAGATGGGCCTTTGTTGGCAAAATAATGTCTCTGCTTTTTAATATGCTGTCTAGGTAGGTCATAGCTACACCTTCAATGAGCCTATTTCCAAATAAGGTCCTGCACACAGGTTCTGGGGGCTTCCCAGTTGACTCTAGTGGTAAAGAACCCACCTGCCACTGCAAGAGATGTAAGAGACACGGGTTCAACCCTGGGTCGGGAAGATTCCCCTGGAGGAGGGCATGACAACCCATTCCAGTATTCTTGCCTGGAGAATCCCAGGGACAGAGGAGCCTGGAAGGCTACAGTCCATGGGGTTGCAAAGAGTCAGACACGACTGAGCTACTTCGCACACATGCACAGGTTCCAGGGCACAGGTGTATTAATATCTTCAGTGGACCACTACTCAACCAACCCCACAGGATATGGGGAACCTTCTTGAAGAAGCAGGTCAGAGCAGGAGCTCATCTTTCTAGAGGGAGAGGGTGGGCGTTCAGACAGAGAGGAGGAAGGGTGCCGGATAGGGATCGGGGGTCCAAGGAGGAAGTGGACAGAGTCCCGAGTGGAGGGACAAGCAGAGCTCCTGGCCACCACCGCCCCTCCCCTGCCCAACCATTGGGAAATTTCCACTTGATCCCAGAGCAGTGAGGCGTTGAGGGGCGGGGATTAGCAAAGGACTAGGATGTAGCTGTAACTGGCGAGAGAAATTCCCTTCTAAGTTTAGGGTGGGCTTTTCTGATGGGCTAGACGAGCCATGAGGAGGAAGCTGAGGTACAGCCTGCCTGCCCGGCCACCCCGACCCCACTCAGCCTGAGGGCAGAGCTCCCTCCCTCTCTCAGTCTCTCTTGAGTCGTGTCCTGGCAGCCGGCCTTTCCTGGCTCTGTAGGCACCTCTCTTCTGTGAGAACAGGAAGCGGCAGGGAGATGAGAACAGGGACGGCACATCCTGGGGTGGGGGCAGCGGGAGGCCCCCCGCCCCCACATGCGGCACCTGGGGCTGGGCAACCCCCTTGCCAGCCTCAGATAGCCCCCTGGAGAGGCTGGCAAAGTTGAGAAGCAGAAGCCTCCCCTCAGGGATCAATCAGCAAAGAGCAATAATACCCCCCACCTCCCACCCCTTCACCACCTCCCTCCCGCCTCACCCCTGAGGAGGCCCCCCGCCCCCACATGCGGCACCTGGGGCTGGGCAACCCCCTTGCCAGCCTCAGATAGCCCCCTGGGGAGGCTGGCAAAGTTGAGAAGCAGAAGCCTCCCCTCAGGGATCAATCAGCAAAGAGCAATAATACCCCCCACCTCCCACCCCTTCACCACCTCCCTCCCGCCTCACCCCTGGAGGCCACAGCAGTCACCAGGACAGCAGCTATTGGCTGGTTTCCACGTAGATCTCCTCTGCCCTCCACCAGCTCTGTGCAAGTCCCCAGAGCACGAGGCACGGGCCTAGCACAGTGCTTGGGCACAGCGGGAGAGGTGCTTTTTTTAGGAAAGGGGGCACGGGTCTTGGCACTCCTCCTGCTGAGAGGTGGGGTCAAGACCCCTTCCCTTGAATGTGAGGGGGTGGTGATGCTCATGACCACCTCCCCCTAAAGTCCAGCGGAAATGCTGCCACGTAACCCTGGAGACTTGGTCAGAAAAGGACACACAGCCTCACCCGGGTCCCCTGGGATGCTCACTCTGGGGAGTACTGGCTGCCATGCGAGCCCACAGCCCTTAATGAAGTTAAGTTCCATATGCACAGTGAAACGCTACGCAGCCATACCAAGGAGTGAAATAATGCCATTTGCAGCAACACGGATGGACCCAGAGGTTATCGTACTAAGTGAAGTGAGCCAGACAGAGAGAGACAACCATCATTATGTGGAATCTAGATTATGACACCAATGAACTTATCTATGAAGCAGAAACAGACTCACAGACAGAGAACAGACTTGCGGTTGCCAAGGGCAGGGGAGGGAGGGATGGAGTGGGAGTCTTGGGTGAGCAGAGGCAAACTGTTACATATAGAACAGGTTAAAAACAAGGTCCTGCTCAAAGCACAGGGAACTAAATGCAATGTCTTGTGTTAAACCATAATGGGAAAGAATATGAAAAAGAATGCATGTGTGACAATCATTTTTCTCTACAGTAGAAGTTACCACAACATTGTAAATCTACTATATTTCAATAAAATACATTTAAAACATTTTTTAAAAGGTCACAGCCTCATACACTGTGGCACGAGGATGCGCTGGGTGCACTCAGCCACAGACCGGCCTTGGTTGCTGGCTGGGGGCCATGTGAGACAGCCAGTTTGAGCATCCAGGCCAGTTGATCCGACCACAACCAAAGGAGAGACCCTGCTAGTGAAAATCGCCCTGCTGAACCCTTCCTAAATCCAGTTCTACAAATTCAAGGGCCAAACAAAACAGTGGTTGGTTTACACCATTCAGTTTGGGGGAACCCAGAATAGCTACTGAATGTCCAGTGTGTCAAGTAATTAAGTCTGTAATCAAGGAGGTTCGAGTACCCAGAGCTTCACCCCAAGACCTGCCAGACCCTGAGGGAGGCCAGACTGGGGCGCCCATGCCCTGGGCAGTGTTGGGAGCAGCTGGATGGAATCAGCTCCAGGCAGCACTACCAGACGCCTTCTGGACGCTGGTTATGGGGCAGGGGGGCGTGGAGTGGGGGGCTTCCCTGGTGGCTCAGAAGGCAAAGAATCTGCCTGGGATGCAGAAAACCCAGTTTCTACTCCTGGATTGGGAAGATCCCCTGGAGAAGGGAATGGCAACCCACTCCAGCATTCTTGTCTGGAGAATCCCACGGACAGAGGAGCCTGGTGGGCTACACTCCACAGGATCGCACACAGTCAGACACGACTGAGTGACCAGCGCTTTCACTCTCGACGACATAAAGGCAAGGTCTTGCTGCCCTTGAGGACATCAAGATCCCACCAGCCAAGTTCTGAAATCCCAGCAAAGGCCTGAGCTGCAGTTATCAACTAGAACCCCAGCTCCCTGACAGATAAACCCAGCTCCACCCTCTCTACCCTTCTCGGCAAACATCCCCCCGGAGCCTTTGTCCCTGGTCTCCTTTTCCCTAGACCCCTTAGCCGGCTTCCCTCCTCCCCTTCACACCTCAGGTGTTACCTCCTTGGAGAAGCCCTCCTTGATGCCCCTAACCAGCCCCAGTGCCTTTATAATTTTCTTCCTGAGGGGGCTTATCTACATGTGTAATTATTCAAGCTCTCCGACCAGCGCTAAAAGCCAGGAAGCCAGAGACCTACTTTGGCTCCCTCTGTTCTATGTTTAGGAAAAACTGGGGCACCCAGAGCTGTCAAGACTGAGTGGCAGGCCTGATGACGACCGAGCCCTGCCAGACATCCTCATAATCCTCACTGCTCCTTAAGGATTTCACGGATGAGGAAGCTGAGGCTCAGAGAGGTTAACCAACCTGCCCAATGTTGCCCAGCCGTGAGCAGAGGAGCACGGTTGAGGACAGGCCCCGGGCCGCCGCAGGCCTTGCCCACATCTTGCAGGATTCCTTCCTGGTCTCCCCACACCCTCCCCGCCCCACTCACAGCTCCTCCAAAGCTGGCTGTGCATCTGAAACTCCTCTGGCCTGATTTTGCACTCCCAGCAGGGCTGGCGTGCTGGAAATCTCGTTTTGAAGCTCAATCTCAGAAAGCATGTCACAGCCCAGCTGAAGGGGGACGCCTTCTCACAGCTTTCCCTGAATGCACAGAGTGGAGGGGTCTGACCACACAAGACATGTCACAATCTCACCGTCTCATCACTATTTCGGGGCTGGGCCTCCCCGGCTCCGGTCCTGAGCCACAGCACCAGGGCCACCTGGAGACTCAGGTTCGAATCCCAGCTCTCCCACCTGCCAGCTGGGAGGCCACAGGTGAATCACTGAGTCTCTCTGAGCCTCGGTTTCCATAAAATGGGGATGCAAACAGCACTTTTTTTTTTTTTTTTTGGCCACGCCATATATGGCATGTGGGGTCTTAGTTCCCCAACCAGGACTCAAACCCATGCCCCCTGCACTACGAACTCAAGAGTCCTAACCACTGGACTGCCAGGGAAATCCCAAACAGCACCAATTTCTTACGGTTATTGCTAAAATTGAACAAGCTATGGAATATGAATACAGCCAGTCCCCAAGAGCTCTGTGAAGGCCAATTAAAATCTGAAACAACAACTGCTTTCATTTTTCCAGGAAAGAGAGAAGCTTTATAACACCAATCAGACAGCCTTGTTTTTTGAAAAACAAAAAAACTGTTTATTTCTGTAAACCGTTTTGAGTGCAGATGCTCTTGACGACCCCAACGCAGCACAGACTTCCCCCAAAGAAATGAGCAAGGAAAAGAGAAAAAGAACGCTACCAAACGTGCTCATGAACAACCAAGCCAATCGCATCTTTCTTTGACAAAAAAGGAAATCCTTGGGCCACTCTGACGCCACCGAGGATTAAACCCACAGACTCTGGTCCCGCGAGGGCGGGGCTCCCGCCGCACACGCTCTGTCCCTGCTGCGCTTGCTGACTGGTTGGCCCTCAGTTCCCATCCCGCACCCCGGGCCTCTCTCCCTAACGTTCTCATCACTTGGGGAGCCCAGGAGGTGACCCCTGAAAGACTCCTCCTGTTGAATCTGGACTTAGACCTTTGCCCCCACTCCACGACGTCGTGAGATTTCGATCAAGAGGGTGGGAACAGGCCACTTCAGACCGATGGCAAAGCCAGGCAACTTTTAAGGCAAATTTTCTCTCTTCTCGTCTGGTCTGAGTCAGGCCTGCGCTTCTCACCACCGAGCACCGTCTCAGATGGGCATGGAGCTTAGGCAACTTGGAATGTGGGGGTAGGGGGGGACTCTGGAGCGACTCTCAGGGGTGTGAGCCTGGCCAGCGGGATGCATGTGTGCTTGTAAAGGCCGCTGTCGAGGGCACGGCTCCCGGCACAGCCGTCACCTCAGCGGGAAGCGGGCAGGCGCCAAGGAAAACCGAGATAGCAGCATGACCCAGGTGCCAGAAGCGACACGAGGTTGGTGGGTGAAGCCGGGCAGGCTGCTTATGCGTCAGAGAAATATCAGGAAAGGGTCACCACAGGAGGCACCTCTGATCTGATGATGTGCGTGACCTTGGCATCAAAATGATTTTTCTTTAAAATAAGAAAGAAGGGCAGGGAGAAAGAATAAAAGAGAAAAGAAAGATGTTCAGTGAGCTTTGGGAGCTAGGACACAGCAGGTGCACAAGGGAAGTGGGGAGGGGAGCTGGATTTTGGACAGGGTGGTGGACTTCGCCTCTCATTGGGTCTCCTCTCCCTGGTGGGCTGGTGGGCTGGTAGCTGAGGCCGCGGTCCCCTCCCCTGGGGAGCAGGCAGATGACTTTGGCAAGGGGCGGGGTGTGCGAGGGGTTACTCCGTCTGGGCGTCGTAATTGGCTCCACCTGCCTTCTTGAGCTCATTCTTGATGAAATCTTCCTCCAGCTCCTTCCGATCGCTGATCACAAACTCTTTGGCGAAATTCTGCAGGAACAAAATAAAACACAAAGTTCCCGTTAAAAGAGAGGGGATGGGATGTGACTGTTGCTCAGGCAACACACCAGGAAGTCTTGGCAACTAAAATACTAAGAAATGATCAAAACGAAAATCTGGGGGCAGAACGGTTCTGCAGGAGGAAAAAAACAAAAACGTGGCCAGAGATCAGGAAATCAGAGATCCCGAGACCACGCAGAAAGGCCAGGGTCAGGTCTGGGTTCAGATTCTGGCTCTGTCGTTTTCCAACTGTGCGGCCTTGAGCAAGTTCCTTCAACGCTCCATGCCTCCATTTCCTCATCTGAAAACCCATCTTGTTAGGAGAATAACTGAAGAGGAGGTTGGAAAGGCAGGCTGGTCTGCTGGTCAATGTTTAACACCAGGCTCTCTCACAAAAGGGGTTAGGGGTGGATGGTAGCCTTCTACCCATTTCCATGGTTGGCATAAATCTCCCCACATTGGCTGATTACAAACTATCAACGGGGGCTTGTAAGTGGAGCCGGGAAGACACATGACTGGCTGTCATCAGCTGGTACAGGTAGCTTCAGACACTCCTGTGTAGCGGGGCCTCTGGTCCTAGGTCTGAGTGATCAGCCCAGACACTGGATGCAGTGAAGGCTGTACAGGGCTCTCCAGCCACACTCAGTTACTTGAAGGTGGAGGAACTGTGTGCATTTGCTCAACAAGCACGGTGCCATGAGATGGGGCTGTAGTGATGAGCCAAACGGCTGCAGCTGCTGTGGTATACATGTGTCCACCATAAAACCCCACGGACCCAGCACACACGAGGCTCTCGCAAATATGTGTGGCTTGAATGAGTGAAGCAGGTGATCTAAGCCATGAAGAGTCAACAGGTATTTGAATACGTGCATGATAAAACTGCCATAAGGAAAATGTCAGGATGGTGACAGGTAGGAATACGAAGTTTCCAGTACATGAATGGCAAGTCTGAAGGTCCGAACATCGTCCACATTAAAAAAAAGAGTCCGTGAGGAAATAACGTAAACAATGACCACTGTATACAAAGGGCCTAGGTGACCAGGCAGTGCCACACATTAACAAACTTAACTCTTAAAACCTTTTAGCATGACTCAGCAATTCTACTCCCAGACAGCTACCCAACAGAAATGAAAGCATATGTCCACACAAACACTTATGGCAACATTATTCATAACAGTCAAAAAGTGCAAACAACTTAAATGTCCATCAACACACGAAAGGGCAAACAAAATAGGGTCTATCCATATGACGGAATATGACTCAGTCATAAAAAGGAGTGAGGTGCTGATTCAGGCTACAACAGGGATGAAGCTTAAAACCATTATGCTCAAAAAAAAAGAACAAACCATTACGCTCAGTAAGAGAAGCCAGACATGAAAGACCACATATTGTATGATTCCGTAATCCAGAGAGACAAAAGGAGCTAGAGATTGGAACAGAAGAAGATGGAAATGCTTGGAAATTGAATTGCAATAATAGTTGCACAACCCTGTAAATTTACTAAAAATAATTGAACTGTAGACTTACGTGAGTTAATTTTGTGGTGTGTAAATTACATCATAATAAAGCTGCTTTTTAAAAAATCTTGTAATATATTAACAATCAATATTATTTCCATTGTGAAGATGACAAAACAAAGGCTGGAGATAATGACAGTTGCCCAAAGTCACATGGCTAGCAGGTACAGCTGACTCTAAAGCTGGCCTTCTTCTTTTTATTTTATTTTTTATCATTTTTATTTTTGGCTGCACTGGGTCCTCGTTGCTGTGCACGGGCTTCTCACTGCGGTGGCTTCTCTTGTTGCAGAGCACAGATTCTAGGCACACAGGCCCAGTAGCTGGGGCGCATGGACTTAGTTGCTCCACAGCATGTGGAATCTTCCTGGACCAGGGATCACACCCATGTCCCTCACATTGGCAGACGGATTCCTATCCCCTGCACCATGATGGAAGTCCTAAAGCTGGCCTTCTTAAAAGTGTCACCATCTCCTTTAGGAGTGATGAAAATATTTTGGAATTGGATACAGGTAGTGTCTGTACAACACTGTGAAGGTACTAAATGCCCCTGAATTGTATATTTTTTAATGGTGGTTGATTTTATGTTATGTGAGTTTCACCTCAATTTTTAAAAGAGGGAGAAAGCAACAAAAAAGAATGACTAAACCAGAAGCAATCTCAAGGTCAAGTTTCACAAAACATGCCAAGCCACCAAGAATACGAACAGGAAGGAGGAAAGGGGAGGCTAATATTTATCAGGCAACTAATAGGTGCCAGGTGCAGCCTCACACATTTTCTCGCTTATCCTCCTTCAGTATATTAGCTTTTTTTTTTTGTTTTTAAAGATAAGTTCCACAGGCTGGACTTGCAGAGATTGTGTAATCAACCCAGATGACTAAACATCCTTTTCAACTCCCAGTCCGCCATACTGTGCTGCTAAGGATCTGCGTAAGTCATCAGCATGGGGTGAACACAGAGGAACGGCAGACCCAGAAATAAGGTGATTCTCAACCTGAGCCCCAGCAGCAGGGGGAGGGGCGAAGCGCAAACCAGGAGGAGGAAGCCCCACAGGTCAAGATGCTATAGAAGGAAGTCCAAAGTTCCTCTGCCCGTGATAGCTATATATGGCTATCTAGAGAAACAAGAACACTTGCGCTTGTGTCTGTTAGCCATTAGACAATGTAGATTGAGAAGAGGTTTGATAAGGTCTAAGAAATCCACAGTCAAAGCGCACACAGCAGAGTCCCCCTTAAAACCACAAGTGTAGGGGAAATCGAATCATAGCTAAAGAAGCAAACCAGGGGAGCAGAACCCAGCAAGATACAGCATAACAATAAATATAAATGAACAAAATTACGTTAAAAAAGTCTATGTCTCAAACTGCAAAAATAAAACTCAAACCTTATACATTCGAGAATTTGAGACATGCTTAAAACCAAAATTTTTTGACATGTTTGCCAAAACTGATTCTTTCGAACCAAAGCAGCTTCATCCATCCCTCCTATTGGAATCAGCCCCCTCCCTCCAGAGGGCAGACAGGAAGTGGCCGGCCACACAGAGGTGGTCCTGGCTGGCCTGGAGGGGCTCCCCCACCACAGGATGTTGGGGTGGAGTTTGTGGAGGGCAGAGGCTTCAAAAAGGTGAGATCCCCTCAGGGTGTGGACTCCGCAGAAAGTCCCCCAAAGGTCTGAGTCAACCTAAACTAACCCCAAATGACTGTACACTTCTCCACCCCCGTTCCTTCCAGGGTTCTCACAGAGCAGGCATTCAACGTGGCAAGGGAGGCGCCACCATCTCTGGGGAGTGGGCTTAAATGTCAGCTTTCAAAAACAGGCAGAAACAGCAAAAATGATTCCGTGGACAGCCAGACCTCAATGTAGGAGCAAAGCCCACGACCTGAGGGGCCTGCAAGGACTCGTCCACACTGAAAACCACAAAGAACACATCTACAGAAAGCAGCCCCACCCCCGCCCCACCAGGCACACACCCTGGACTCTCAACCACAGTTCCTGGCAGGTACCACCAACACCTCCCAGAGAAGAGGGAGGCCACACGAAGGCTGCAAGCTGCAGGGCGCAAGTCCTCGCAGAAAGGAGACCAGCGCAGCCCAGAGCAACGCTAACACATAGAGAATCGTTAATTTGCTAGAAGCCACACCAGAACAAGCAATTTTGTTCTCCATACTGAATCTCAAAAAGCCAGTGCACTCAGCACACAGCAGTGTGACAAGCCAGGCTTCACATGCTCTGCGGCCACACAGGGCCAGAGGCAGTCCAGATCCAGAGAGAACAGGAAAGAGCCTGAAGGAATAACGTGCTCAGGGCCTGTCCTGGTGGTCCAGTGGCTAAGACTACACGCTCCCAATTCAGGGGACCTGGGTTCGTTCCCTGGTCAGGAAACTAATCCCACATGCCACAACTAAGAGTTCAAGTGTTATGACTTAAGATCTCGTGAGCTGCAACTAAGACCCAGAGCAGCTGAATGAATAAATAATAAAATATGTATGGCTGAGTCCCTTTGCCGTGCACCTGAAACTATCACAACATTGTTAATTGGCTACCCTTCAATATAAAATAAAAAGTTAAAAAATAAATAAATAAAAGAATAATGTGCTCAGTCAAGCAGATACATTAATCATAAAATATTAGAGCTGATCTGGCTCGGGGAGAGGAGAGCCTTCTGGGGCAGGAGTGGGTGGGTGCTGGATCCATGTCTTCATCTGGGCGGTATTTTCATGGGTATGTACAAAAATTCCAAAATTTGAATTCATAAATTCATCAAACTGCACACCTAAGATATATGTGTTAACCTCTACGTGTACCTTGGTTAACCAAAGAAAGTCAGGGTGAGTGGGTATTGAGCTGAAAGAGCCTTTAACACCCTGACACTCACCCCCTCATTTGATAGAGAATAAGGAAGAGACCCCGGAGAAGGCAATGGCACCCAACTCCAGTACTCTTGCCTGGAAAATCCTATGGGCGGAGAAGCCTGGCTAAGAGTCAGACACGACTGAGCAACTTCACTTTCACTTTTCACTTTCATGCATTGGAGAAGGAAAGAGCAACCCACTCCAGTGTTTTGCCTGGAGAATGCCAGGGACAGGGGAGCCTGGGGGGCTGCCGTCTATGGGGTCGCACAGAGTCGGACACAACTGAAGCGACTTAGCAGCAGCAGCAGCAGCAAAGAAGAGATCCAGACAGGGGGAGTGATTCGTCCCAGGGAAGACAGCAGCATCACATTGGGGCCCCGGGGACAAGCCCTCTCATCCCGACATACTACCCGGTGGGCTGCGCGCCCCTCCCATGCTAGCAGCCATCACATCCTTCAGGCTGCCGGAGCCACATGCCAAGGACTTCAAAGCAACAAGGGCTGGCCTGGGGGCACTGTCACCTAGAGTTCTAGAAAGATCTTTGTCATGTCTGGGAACTCAGTGTCCCTGGCTGACAGCCTGCAGACAGGGTCTCTCCCTTTTCTGCCAGGGCAGGGCTTCTCAAAGGAAGACGCCTCATCTAGCTAACCAGGACTCCTAGATGGCTTGGAGACACACACTGAGCAAATTCAGGACACATTCTGTCCCCGGGATGTTTCTCAAGAGCATATAAGCTCATGCTTCAAAGACAGAGGATGGACATTGGTCTGCTTCCAAGGAGGGCAACTCTAGAGAAAGACAAGGATTAGGAAGTGGTGCTCTATACACAGTCAATAATCTATTTGCAAGGCTGGTCTAAAAAGTGCATATTATAGTTTCCCATCCTTGGTTTTAAATCATCTCACTTTTATTACTTTTAAAATACTATTTATTTGGCTGTGTTGGGTCTTAGTTGCAGCAGTCAGGATCTTTGGATCTTCTTTGCAGCACGTGGGTTCTTTAGCTGCGGCATGCAAGCTCTTAGTTGTATGTGGGATCTAGTTCCCCAACCAGGGATTAAACCCAGCCCCCCGCATCAGGAGAGTGGAGTCTTAGCCACTGGACTGCCGGAGAAGTCCCAAAATCATCTCGGTTTTAAATGGCCCCCAACTGCCTGGGTTTAAGCCCCCGCTTTGGTCCTAAAATGTGGCCTGGGCCACATACTGAGATGGCTGCCCATGTGCATTTCCAGCAGCCTGACCCTTACCAGAAACTTACCTGCCTGACCCTCAGTTTCCTCTCTCAGGTGGGGACAGTAAGAGGACCTACATCCTGTAAGGATCTGATGAGCGTGCCTAGTGCAGATCAAGTGCTCAAGAAGGACTGGGTAATATTTCACAAGATCATGGATTTTCTTCATTCTCAAGATTGTTAGAGTAGTCTGTGAGCTCTAAAGAAGTTTTCTGAAATGCTCAGAGCAAATGTATGCTGCTGCTGCTAAGTCACTTCAGTCGTGCCCAACTCTGTGTGACCCCATAGTCGGAAGCCCACCAGGCTCCCCCATTCCTGGGATTCTCCAGGCAAGAACACTGGAGTGGGTTGCCATTTCCTTCTCCAATGCAGGAAAGTGAAAAGTGAAAGGGAAGTCGCTGTCGTGTCCGACTCTTAGCGACCCCATGGACTACAGCCCACCAGGTTCCTCCGTCCATGGGATTTCCCAGGCAAGAGTACTAGAGTGGGGTGCCATTGCCTTCTCCGGAGCAAATGTATAGGGTGAGGCTAAGTTCCCTTTCCCTCACCCACACTGACTTCTCCATCCTCACTGTTTACTTTTTAATGAAGGGAAGTCTGGGGAATTTCTCAGAATAAGCGAGATAGTGACACAGGCTCTCTTCACCCTTGCTGAAGGAAGACAGCAAGTCCAGCGGCTCACTCAAAAGCTGGGGACAGAATTAGCCATGGGAAGACAGAGAGGAGGTCCGTGGGGGCAGAAGTGTGTCTGGTCTTCTACCCAGAACATAAGGACCATGATGAGTTGCTACTCTACACAGAGAACACAGGTGCTGGGACCGTCTGGGGAGAAAAAGTGAGTTAAGTCTGTGATGCCAGCAATGCCCATTTCTACAAGGTGGCACCAGGGAGGAGAGGTGACCTTCATATCCTAAGATAACGAGAGTTAATGCAAATCATTCTTCCAATTAATACCTGCCTACTGAACATTTATTATATGCCAGACACTCTCTGAGGCCCTGGGAAGTCAAAATCCGATACTAACAGGTTCCTCTGACAGTCTGAGAGCAGAGAAAAAGAACCAGGAGGGCTGTAAAAGGCCCTGCAGGAAGCAGTCAATGGCTCTAGGCCCTGGTCTCCATCTCCATGAAAGAAGCGGTCTGGATGGTGGGTCTGCCGTCTCTTTCCCCACCAGCCATCCTCAGATTTGCACCTGAGCCTCCAGAGCCCATGGGACAAAGTTCCACCTTGGACACCAGAATCCAAGGAGCAGTGAGAGAAACCATCACAGAAATGTCAACTTTGGGATTTGAGTACGACTTTCAGAAAGAAGGTTGTGTGCTGGCTTCAGGCCCATCCCAAACTCTTGCAAAAATGGGGGGGGATGGAACCTCCCCTGCCACCTGTGTGAGGTGGGGCAGTGTGTGTAGGCAGTGAGATGGGGCAGAGGGTGGATGGGACACATGCTGGCCACAATATTATATCTTTTCCCCAAGTGGGCGAAGATTAATTATAAACCAAAGACCCTGGCGTGCTGAAGAAAAGCAATTGGTCCCCAGCAACCCGCATCTTGCTAAGAGAAAAGGTACCCTCGAAGGAACATGGGCCAGATGAAAATGCACAGCTTCAAACCTGCCAACCCCTCCTGGGCCCCCTACACCTTCCCTCCTACAACTATTCTACAGAGTCTCAGAGATCAAGGTTTTAAAAGTCCTTCTAGTGGGGTATATTTACTAAAAAAGAAAAAGTTCCTGTAACTGGCATGAGCCATCATAGACAAGGGAAAAGCAAGTAGGTTGAAAGGGTATGGTCCAATGATTGACAGAATTTGGGAACGAAGGCACCTGCATCATTGTCACAGGTCGGGAATGACCCAACCCTATTTCACTCAGGAGGGGACAAAGGACGAGAGAGGAGCATGTGGTGGCATTCCGAGTGGACTCAAGGTAACTGTCCAACACTGACCATGGATATTTACAAGAGCCCAGACTCCACTTTGCCTGATTTCTGACAAGGCTCCATCTAAATCAAGGATGGTAAGAACGTGGGAATTGGGGGCTTCCCTGGTGATCCAGTGCAGGGGACATGAGTTCAATCCCTGGCTGGGGAACTAAAATCCTGCATGCCTTGGAGCAACTAAACCCAAGCACTGCAATGAAAGATCTGCATGACACAACAAGACCCCAAGTGCAGCAAGTAAGAGCCGACACAGCCAGATAAATAAATATACATTAAAAAAAGAAGGGAGGAACAATCTCCACTCTCTCCTCTGGTACCCACGGCAGACATCACAAATCAGTCATGGCACTTTTCCCACTGAGTCCAGACTTAACCTCAGAATCCTTCTTAATCCACACCTCCAAATAGCCCCTGCCATCAATCAACTGACAAGAAATATTAATCCAGTTCAGGACTTCAATTTCTGCCTGGTTGACGCTGTGGCTAACATTTCTTTCTTTTTTTAACTTGAAGTATAACTGCTTGAGAAAACCATAGTTCAAAATGGCAAATGTACCCCAATGTTCATTGCAGCACCATTTACACAATAGCCAGGACATGGGAACAATATAAATGTCCATTAACAGATGCATGCATAAAGAAGATGTGGTACATACATGCAATGGAATATTGCTCAACCATAAAAAGTGGTTAGTATTTCTTGCTCCTCAGCAATACTCACTTTTGGGAATTTTTCCCAAAGGAAAAATTCAACAGAATTAAAAAAAAATGACAACATGTATACTCACAGATGTTCACTGTCAGTAAATACCAGACTGCTTCCACTTTTCAACAAAAGTTGAGTAAATAAGTAAATAGCACCTACATTGAACAGTTCCTACACGGCAGGCACTTAGGATACACAGTATTTAATTTTTACAAGTCTATGAGTTAGATACTATCATCCCCAATTTTCAGAGGAAGCTGAAGCTCGGGGAAGTGAAACAGCTGGCACAAGGCCACACACATCATGGGGTGGGGCTGAGGCCCAAACCCATGTCTAACTCCACACCAAGGTCTTCATCAGGAGGATGAAAACCACACACACACATGCACACAATCCCACATCCACTGAACAGAATAGTATTCAGCCATTAAAATTACAAAAACCGAAAACATCTATGAAATGTTACATGAAAGGACACACCCTGCACCTCTGCAATGTTTAGTAATAACACATATCACCCACCCAGGGCTCCAGGGGAATTAGCAGACTTAGCTGTGTGACTAACCATCACTTGAAGTGAAGCAAAGTGAAGTCGCTCAGTCGTGTCCAACTCTTTGCGACCCCATGGACTGTAGCCTACCACACTCCTCCATCCATGGGATTTTCCAGGCAAGAGTCCTGGAGTGGGTTGCCATTTCCTTCTCCAGGGGATCTTCCCAACCCAGGGATCGAACCCAGGTCTCCAGCATTGTAGACAGAGGCTTTACCGTCTGAGTCACCAGGGAAGTCCTTAATTTTGTCCTAAGACATTTTTTCACCGCCTGGGGATAAACCACCATAGGGGAAAGAACAGAGAGCCTGGAGCTTGTTCTAGGAGGGACTCAAAAGGCAGGGTGCCGGGGATAAACTACAACAAGAGAAGGACAGAGGTAGGGGTGGTCCCGCAAGGCAAGAGACTGAGGGAGGGAAGATCTGAAAGTCTCAGAGGTCAAGGGCACAGGCAGCCTTCTCAACAGCACCACTGGGTGTGCGGGTCACACTTGGGGACCTGTCTGGACTCAGCGCTTGGGCTCCTTCCGTAAAGACCTGCACGGCTCTAGTCTGATGTCCGCAGTCCGTGGAAACCGTCTGCTGAGTGTCAGGAACCACTGTGTGGACATCAGGAGGCCGACCACCGCAGGGGTAGGGAGTGGCGGCAGACAGGCATCACGCCAAGGCTGGCTGGCCCAGGGCTGGGACCCATCTAGGGTTTTAGTGACGGGACCCAGCCTGTCACTAAACCTGTTGAGAGCTGGCAGAGCTCTCAACTTGTGAAAGTGACTTGCATTTACATGCCAGGCTCAGGGTGTGGGCATCTTCCTCTTTCTCCCATGAGCTTTTAACCTCTTGGTAGCAAGAGCATAGAACCACGTTCCCCACTGCCCTCCCCACGACTAAAATGGCCTCTGAGCCCCATCATCTGGCTTCTGTCTTGACACCCATCCTTGGCTTGAGGAGGCACCTCTCCAAGCCTCAGTTTCCTCATCTGTATGTTGGACACATAATGGCACCTGCCCCTCCACACAGGATCCCTGCACCACCATTCACAGGCAGCTTGGGACTTTAGTGTGTGTGTGTCTGTGTGTTATATATATATGTGTGTATATATATATATATATGTGTATATATATATATCTGGTTGTGCCAGATCTTGGTTGTGGCGTATAGGATCTAGTTTCCCAACCAAGGATCAAACCCACGCCCCTTGTACTGGGAACATGGAGTCTTAGCCGCTGAACCACCAGGCAAGTCCCTATATTTTCAATAGAGGATTTGATCACCGGAAAGGCCCCTTGCATGAGTCCAGGCCCAGGTGAAACACATGAGGACAAAAAACCATTTCTGGTTCTGAGAAGAATAAACGGCCAAACCACAGGCTTGAAGAAGCATAAAGCTCCCCATAAAAACAGCCTTTTCAAAGAGGGATGAGGCATCTAAGCTGGTCTCGCGAGTGGCGCACAGCACTGATGCTCTGCAAGCGGGGGCAGCAGCCCCGTAAATCTCCCGACACCGAGGTACAGGGGTTCTCCTCGCTGATCCAAACAGCTCTCACCTCTGCTTTCCCCTGAAACAAAAGAGGAGCCTGTGGAAATTCCAATCCACCCTCAAGCCCCTCCCTGAGTGTAAATGGCTTCCACAGCTTAATTCAGCCCGAAGAGCAGCTGTTGAATGTTTACTAGCTTTTGTCCTAGAATAAGAATAAGGCACAGACTAGAGCCTACGTGAACAGATCTATTTCTTCACATTTTAGCATGTTTTAGTACTTTTCTAGGTATGAGAAATGCAAATAAAGCAGCCATGGTCCCTGCCCTCGAGATTACTTTCTAGGGCCACTTAATTATAATTCAAGGAATTTGAGCTACAGTACAAACACAGGAGCAATTAATGCTGACTGAGGCTGCTAGGAGAATGGGATAAAAAATCAGGGTTGTGAAGGATGAATAGGAGTTCATCAGTCACTAAAAGGAGAAACCTTTTCACTTTGTTTTTCTTTCTCCTTCCAACAGCTCTGTGAGAATCTACATTCTCTTTAAGTGAGAACAGCTTCTAGAGATAAAGTTACTTGCCCGAGATCCTAGGGCGAAGGGGCTTCCCTTGTGGCTTAGCTGATAAAGAATCTGTCTGCAATGCAGGAGACCTGGGTTCAATCCCTGTGTTGGGAAGATCCCCTGGAGAAGGGAAAGGCTACCCACTCCAGTATTCTGGCCTAGAGAATTCCATGGACTGTTATAGTCCATGGGATCGCAAAGAGTCGGACACAACTGAGCGACTTTCACTTTCACTAGGGCAAAAGGTTAATAAAGCTGGAATATCAACTTGGATCTCACTCCCGTTAGGCCCATGATCTCTTCCATTTGACACAGCAGTATTTAAAAAAGAAAGAAACACTGTGAAATGATGTTCAGTTTTCAGTTTCAAAAAAAAAAATTCTAACATCAAGGAAGATTGAGAACCAGGTCAGTATTTTTAAAAATAAATGTAAGATGTTTGTTTCCTGCAGATTTTCTCAGAGCCTTTAATGTGTCATGCGAGTCTATAAAGTAGTTTCCAAAAGGTATATTGGCCTCAGAACATTCTTCTTGGTGCTAGAGGACTTTGGGAGACGTGTAGTGGGCTGAAGTGACAGAGTCGGGGTCCCTAGCCAGGCTGCAAGCACAGGGGACCTTGAGCAAATTCCTCAACTTTCCCCAGTCCTCAGACTCCTCATTTATAAAATGCAGAAAATGGCAGAACTGGCCTTGTGAAGAAGAAATAATTTCAATATGTGGAAAGTCCTTCAAAGTGCCAGGCATAAGGCAAGGGCACAGTAAAACTCTTGTTATTAACATAACTACCACACTTGTACATAAACATGACCCCCCTGGAAGAGAGGACATCTGCTCCTGGCCCTGTGGGTGGACGGGTCCAGCATGTAAACTGCCCCTGCTCCTGGGGTTCAGAAGCCTTCAGGATACACGTTACACTGATGGCTCCATGCAGTCACTGACAGGCCCGTCCTTCCCACCTCCACCTCCCCTTAGCGGAAATACTCCCTGCTGTTCTCTTCCCAGAGCTGAAAGCCGAGATGTTCCTCCAGGTAATTGGCTCCGTGAGCAGTCGTATGATGTTCAAAAATAAAAAAAGAGATAAAAGGACCACGTGAGTACAGAGCGTCTGCAAGGCCAGCACAATGCTCCATCGACCGAGCCTGTTTCTAAATCGAGACAGCCTGGCCCGGCGCGGGCTGGTCTCTGGCGGGGCCGCCGCATTGTCCCTCTCACCCCGCGGCGGCGCCGGGACAATGGGCTGGGTGCTGTGTCGCAGGCACCAGCCAGGCATTTCTGTGCAGCAGACGACGGCTGTGACGAGGCAGCCATGCACCCTGTCCACTCAGCGCATTCCAGGCCCAAGTCTGGGTGCCATCATGGCCCAGTCTGGCACCCCGCTGCTGCCCCCAGCCTTGCTGGCCTTGTCCTGTTCTCCACCAGCCTCAGAAGCATCTCAGCCTGGCTCTGAACACAGACTAGGGACCCGCCATCAAACCTCCTGACTTTTGACTCCTCGGGGCTCCAGCCCTGGGCCGGCTGCTTGTTAGCCATGGCTTGATGCAAGTCTTATTGCTCAGGGCTACGCTTAGGGTTACTCTCCTAGCTGATGCACCTAGACACAGGCCCCAGGTGAGGTTTGGATTGTCTTGAAGTCAGCACCAGCAAGGGTGAGTGAGGCTGGAACCTTCCTGTGTTGCTGACGGATGTGACTTTGGTTCAAGCCATTTGTAAGATAGTTAGGCAGGATGGTTCAAAACCAAGATTCATGCCCCAGGTCAGGGACTCAGCATGTGGACCTGTCAGTCCCCAGGGAAACTAGAAAGCTGCGTATCACAGTGGTGTCGAACCAGGAAAGCTGGGAGTAATCGCAACTACACTCCCAGGATGCTACCAGACACTGTTCTAATTGTGTTTCCTGATAGTCGCTCATTCAATCCCCACAACCCCAGGAGGCAGATACTATACCAGCCCTGCTTCGTACCTCAGGCCCAGAGGAGAGCAACTGGCCCGGGGCTGCACACTGAATGGCAGGCCTGAAACCTGAGCTCACTCCATCTGGCTCCAAAGGCTACACCCCCAGACCACTGCACTGCACACTGTCTCTTCTACTGACAAAGTAAAAGGCTCCTTTAAAAGTAACACACTGTGATAAACAAAGCACCCCCTAAACAAATGAAGCAATTTCAGAATATATACAAACAGAATAGGACACAGCAGGTCAACTCATCCAATTCTTTTTTTTTTTTTTTTAAGAAAAAAATTTTTTTTGATGTGGACCATTTTTAAAGTCTTTATTGAATTTGTTACAAGATTGTTTCTGTTTTCTGTTTCGGTGTTTTGGCCAGGAGGCATGTGGGATCTTAGCTCTCCAATCAAGGATTGAACCAACACCTTCTGCACTGGAAGGCAAAGTCAACTGCCAGGGAAGTCCCAATCCAACTTATTTTTAAATGAGGAAACTGAGGCCCAGGAAGGGAGAGAGACTTGCCCATGAGCAGGCAGGTGGCATAAAGACCCATGCTTCTTGATTTCAGTGGCTCTACATTCATTCATGGGCTTCCCTGGTGGTGCAGTAGTAAAGAATTCACCTGCCAATGCAGGAGATACAGGTTTGATCCCTGTGTCAGGAAGGTCCTCTGGAGAAGGAAACGGCAATCTACTCCAATATTCTTGCCTGGAGAATCCCATGGACAGAGGAGCCTGGTGGGCTACAGTTCATGGGGTTGCAAAGAGTCGGACTCAACTTATCAACTGAACAACAACATTCATTTACATTCTCTCCAGACAGGGAAGCCTGGCGTGCTGCAGTCCATGGGGTCTCAAAGAGTCGGATACGACTGAGCGACTGAACTGAACTGAACGTTTCATACAAAGCATAAGGATGTGGAGTATTTTTATTATTACCAGAAAAAGGCTAGGAATAATCTTAAATTAAAACTCAATCCATTTATTCTTCACATGAAAACGGTGATAAAAGGCAGCTGGGGATGTGATCCTGTCCCCAAGACAAGGAATCCAGAATGGCCATCTGGAGACCCCTTGAAGAACATCTGCTCTGAGTCTCTACTGAGCAGAGGGGAAAACTGACCTGCCAGCATCAGCATGATTTTAACGACTGTCGGAAGATACCATTACACCAGTAAAATCGACCCTTTGTAACATAAATGGCTGTATTTACAACTGTAGTATAAATGTGAGGTCTTGTAACAGCTTCAGGTAATAAACCTTTTTAAATGAAGAGGTGGGAAATGCAAAAGGTAATGGTCAAAATATCACATTGCACCTGCAGTTCAAGATCAAGCAAGCATCTGCTATGCTCTTCATATACCAGCATCCTTTTCTTTTAACAACTGGAATCAGTTCGGAGCTGTCAGTCATGAGGCTCCACACCTCCCGGCCCCACAGGACATGCATGTGGCCTCAGGTGGGCCAACTGGATCACTTTAAGGGAATGATTGACACTAAGGGAGGAGGACTCTCTCTTCCCGGGGGATCAAGACCCAGAACAGCCACCAGGCCTGGACCATTTCTCCTGCTGCACAGAGGCCACCTGGGGCCACACACAGAAGAAAGAGGAAAGAGAAAAGAAAAGAAGCTATGGCTTCAGCTCTGGATCCAGCCACACCATAAGCTGGCAACCCCTGGAATTCCTAGTTCAGAGAGCCAAGCAATTCCCATTTTGCTGCAATATGTTAGAGTTTACAAACAAATGAATTATAACCAATACTCCCAACTGAAGTCTTTCCACCAAAGAATCATATTTCCCCAAACCACTCTCTACCCATTTCACCAAACTGAGAAGAGTTTTAGATGTAACAGGAACTCTGCAGACTGCTACTAGGGACAGAGTTTCCTTTGGGGGTGATTTTAAAAGCTCTGGAATTTTTGGACAATGGCGGTGACCGCCCAACACTAAATGTATGTCACACCACTGAACGGCACACTAAAAGGGCTAACATCTTATGTTATTCCATTTTACCACAGTCTTAAAAATGGAAAGAAAACAGGGGTTCTGCAAGATTCAAAGACCGCCCCTACTGGACACGCCCCAGCAAACACCCTCTCCCAGTCTGTGCTGTTCTTCAGGCCATGCCGGGCTGGCTGATGAGACGGCTAAGCGTGGATGGTGGAGTCCAGCGGGAGACCTCTGATCGTGGACATGCATTCTTCTGCGTTTTCCATTTTGTTGCCACAAAGGAGACCCTTGAAAGCTGGTTAACCATTAAAGCCTCCAACTGTCCAGGAGAAAAACAGCCCGAGGGGTTGAGTAGGCGGCTGCCCAAAGAAAGGGTGCCAGGGCTGGACAGGGTGCCAGCTGCAGTATTCGCTAGTAATGCTGATTAGGCTAGGAAGTGAATGACATTTATGGAACATTTACCACATCCCAGGCATAGTGCTAGCCCTTTAGGAGGTAATTTGACAGCCTATACCTTTTCTTTTTAATGTGCAGTATACAGGTATTTTTAAATTTTTGGCTCGAATATTTTAAAATTTCATTTTATTTATCTTTGGCCACAACAGCACATGTGGGAACTTAGTTCTCTGGCCAGGAATTGAACCTGTGTCCCCTCCATTGGAAATCAAGAGTCTTAACCACTGGGCAACCAGGGAAGTCCTAGCCTAATCCTTTTTAAAGGGATTCTCATCCCTGTTAACTCCGGAACACTCCCCCTCCTGAAAGGATGCGCTAAAGAAACAAACAATTCAGTGTAGGGCGGGAAGGAGCTGCACGTATTAAAATGTTGGTTGGAACGATTATTTATAACAACAAAAATGGGAAGCAACTCAAGAGGCCAACACCAAGGGGATTTTCAATCCATCACAGTACACTTGTGAAACCGGACAGTCGGCAGCCAGAAAAACATTCATTACAAAGACTCTACAGACACATAATTTATGTAATTATGTTATGTTAGGAAAAAGAAGCCGATCAGGTGTGATTCATAGGCTGTGACTGTAGCAATGCAGAGGGAAGTGTGCTCACCCACAGGACTGGAAGGAGAGAAGGAAAAATCAGCCGTAATGATGGAATGATAGGAGTTCTCTCCTATTATTACTTTTTAACAGAAGTTTTATTTGGGGATAGTTGTGGATTTAGAGGAAAGTTGCAAGAGACAGCACCAAGAGTTCCCACGTACCCCACAGCCATTTTGACAACTGTGAACATCTTAAGTTACCGTGGTATGTTTATCACAGCCAGGAAGCCAACACTGGAACATGACTACTAACTAAACCCCAGATTTCATTCCGATTTCACCAGTTTTTCTAGATTTCACCAGTTTGTCCTGGATCCAATCCAGGACACCACACTGCACTCGGCAGATTTTTGTGTGTGTGCGTTTCTTGTTTTTTAGGATGCAATGGCTTTTTGTATATTCTCAGATATGAGCAACCAACACCACAGATTTTAGAACAGTTTAGAATATTTTCATCACCTCTAAGGAAGCTCTGTACCAGTTATTCATCCACCCCCTATCATGGGTGTTGGGAAATCCTTCTGCAAGATGGAGATCCCTTTGGTGGGGAGAAAACCCTCTCCCCTCCACCTCCTTGCCCCAGTCTATTGTTCTGGAATTTGGATTGTTTTCTATGATTTTACTGACTTGCTTCTTCAGGCTGTGCTGGGTCTTCACGGCGGCGTGGGCTTTTCTCTAGTTGCGGGGAGCCGGGGCTACTCTCTAGCTGTGGTGCGAGGGCTCTCTTGTTGAGGAGCGCGGGCTCTGGGACGCACAGGCTTCGGTAGTCGTGGCTCCCGGCTCTAGAGCCCAGGCTCAATAGTTTCCGTGCACAGGCTTAGCTGCTCCACAACATGTGAAATCTTCCCAGCCCAGGGATTGAATTCATGTCTCCTGCACTGGCAGGCAGATTCTTTACCACTAAGCCACCAAGGAAGCCCTAGAATTTGGATTTTTTTTTTTTTTCTCAGCGTGACCCCATGCCCTAGCTTCAAATGACCTGCTTGGAAATTTCCAATAGTGTCAATTTTTGTTATGTCCAGAATGCAAAAATAAAAAACTTTAAAATGGGAAGCTCTACAGGTAGAGCTGTTTAGAACCCCAGGGACAAAACCAAGGGTACACTATTTTCCCCTCTTCCTCTAGTCTAACAGGGACACAGGAGTAAATCAGCTCCCACCAGCGCCCCGCCACTCAGTCTAGGGGTCTTTGCCATTGCTGATGCAGCCTTTGTCATTCGAGGGTCATCAAAGTCATCTTAAACCCCTGCTGGTGCCCATGTGATTGACATTTATTCATTCATCAAGTGTCACTGCACTCCTACTATGTGCACCATTCAGCGGGCACTCGTGAACTCTCCCTTTGCGTCCTCATGGCCATGGCTGGAAGCCCTCCGTCACCCACAGGAAGGGGCACCTTTTTAGCCATTCCTCCAGCCTCCTTCTCCATGAGTTGCCTGCCCCACCCAGAAACGCAGACACCAGCCACCATGCTTCCAATATTCGATGGTCAGGATTACAAATGCAGCTACCGTACCCAGAAAGCAATTTGGGGTATCTCTCACCAGTGTCGCTAGTGGTCCAGGGACTTAGCACGACACGTTCGAAGTCACGGACCAAGGAGCCAAGCCAGCCCCTTGTGTCCCTACTGGATGGTGACGCTTTGCGGAATGTGACCCCCACCCCCTAGACCCTAAGAGAACACAAAGACGGTTACCTGCACCACCTCCTTCACCAGGGTCTTGTCAGTGCCAGTCTTAGCGCGCTG
The DNA here is from genome assembly GCA_006410635.1 of Cephalophus harveyi. Classification (NCBI taxonomy): domain Eukaryota; kingdom Metazoa; phylum Chordata; class Mammalia; order Artiodactyla; family Bovidae; genus Cephalophus; species Cephalophus harveyi. The sequence continues at coordinate 1,105,707 of SJYT01054070.1, forward strand.
CAGCCCACTAACGTTCTCGCCGATCCATGTGATGAGGGCGAACTTGGACCTCTTGCTCATTGCATCCCCCGTGGTGAAGCGCACAAAGGCAAACAATCGGACGTCGTCTGCACCAACAGCAAAAGGAAGGCATGGGACTCGGTTAGAACACCCAGATCCACACCCCCCAGGCAGGGCTCTGAACCTCAAGGGCACCCAGAGCGACACAGAAGGAACCACGGTTCCCTCCTTCGATCCCAACAGCAGTGCTGCAGGTGGGGATGCCCACTTCACAGACGGGAGGCGGAGGCGCAGAAGGGCCCCAGGACGCTCCCGAGGCTGCACAGGCAGAGGGTGCCCAGGCCTCTCCGGCTGCCACGCCCACCACCCTGCCCTCCCCTCAAACAGTCATGCCTCAGATTCTGAATCTGATTCAGGGAGCCAAAGGTTGTCAACTGTTTTTATCCCAAATCTTTGAGGCCCTATTTGGAACAGGAAAACCACACAGTAGAGAGACAGGAACCAAGTTGGGGTCAGGGGGCAGGGAACAAAGACAGTGGCCCTGCTTCTGGCCTGGGATTCAGCTTGGGGCCCCCTGGGCATTCTTAGATTGTGGCCAGACAATTAGGCCAATAAAGAATTCTGAGCATTTTTCCACTAGGTGTGTTATGCTTGTTACATGGGGTGTGTGTGTGTGCGCGCATGTGTGTGTCTCCACCTTGGCACTCCGGTCATTTGGGGCTGGGTGGGTCTCCCTGGTGGGGTCATCTCATGCATTGGAGGACTGGTCAGCAACCCTGGCCTCTGCCCCCTCCACGCCAGTATCACACCCCTCAGCCCAGGACGACAACCAACAACATCTCCAGCCGTTACCCAGTGTTCCCTGGGGAACAGACCACCCCCAGCTGCAGCCAGGTGAGCACCAATTTCCAGACATACTTTATGTCCCCATTTAATCAGGACCCCTTTCAGTTTTGCACCAAAATCCAACCCTTTAGTTGAGGGCATCACATATCCTTACTCAGATTAATCCCTAAACAGTTCACTGCAGTTATCAGTGAAGTCTCGATTCAGCCCCTCCCTGGTGATGGCCGGGATGCAGGCTGCTGCTCAGTAGGTTCAGTCGCTCAGTCATGTCCGACTGTTCGTGACCCCATGGACTGCTGCACGCCAGGCTTCCCTGTCCATCACTAACTCGTGTCCATCGAGTCGGTGCTACTGGTTTTGGGTTAATCATCCTGTACCTGCCCCTTGACTCAGCTCATGCTCTCAAACGGCTTTTCCTTGCTGGCTTTAGGATTTCACAGGGACTCAGTGACTCATGGAGCTACGTTTCCCAAGCACTGTGTATCTGAATCACCTGACATCTCACTTAAATGCAGATTCCAATTCGGCAGGTCTAGGACGGGACCCTGGGGTCTGCATTCCTAACTAGCTCCGAGGTCATACCGATGCTATTAGTCAAAGGATCACGCTTTGAGGTTTCATGACTTTGCTTTCTTAAAACCAAGGCATCTTGGGCTTCCCTGGTGGTCCAGTGGTTAAGAATCCACCTGCCAATGCAGGGGACATAGGTTTGATCCTGCTCTGGGAAGATTCCACATGCCAAGATGCAACTAAGCCTCTTCACCACAACTACTGAGCCTGCACTCTGGAGCCCGTGAGCTGCAAGTACTGAGCCCATGTGCCACAATTACTGAAGCCCTCGTGGCCTAGAGCCTGTGCTCTCCAACAAGAGAAGCCACCGCAATGAGAAGCCCAACACTGCAACTAAAGAGTAGCCCCCGCTCTCTCCAACTAGGGAAAGCCCTCAGGCAGCAAAAAAGACCCAGCACAGCCAATAAATAAATAAACAAACAAAAACCAAGGCGTCTTGATCCTAGAGTCATTCCAGGTGCCTCCATGTGGAATCCCACACAAAGTATAAGCTCACACAAAGACCCAAGACCACCAGCCCTCTGAGTGTGATGGAAACAGTCCACACTGGCTGGTTAGTACCTCAAAGCCCAAGTCATCCTAGACAACAAGCCAGCCAGCCTAGCAGGGAACCATCTGACTCGGGGGAGCTAAGACACAACACTCGACAGAGCACGGACTCCAGATTCAAACTCTATATCCAGGCTTTTCTTAAAGGAAACAGATCATAATCGCCATTCACGCTGACACAGTACCCTTCAGTTTATGGGTTAGTATTCATCAGGTCTTCATAAGGATGCAGGGAGGAAGGCCATGGGGGGCATCACGGTCACCATCATCTACATCCAAACCACCATTTGGGAGATGAAGCCAGGAGGTCGTGTGACATGCCCAAGGTAATGCACCAAGAACAAGCCAGCCTGGAGCCAGGATGTGTCTCAGGTGTGTCTGCCCAGCCCTCCTCATTTAGGGAACCACCCCTCCAACCTGGCCGTGGGAGGCTGGTGGAGCCCATCCCAGGACCTGACCACAGGGGTCGGTGGGTGACAAAGCGGTGAGGACAGAGAAGAAAGACGGGTCTCAGAGACACTTCATAGGCCAATTAACATGGCTTAGTGACCGATATACGTCTCACATGTATGCATGTGAGAGCTGGACCATAAGGAAGGCTGAGTGCTGTAGAATTGACACTTTCAAACTGTAGTGCTGGAGAAGACTCTTGAGAGTCCCTTGGACAGCAAGGAGATCAAACCAGTCAATCCTAAAGGAAATCAACCTTGAATATTCATTGGAAGGACTGATGTGGAAGCTGAAGCTCCAATACTTTGCCACCTGACGCGAAGAGCTGACCCACTGGAAAAGACCCTGATGCTGGGAAAGACTGAGGGCAAGAGGAGAACGGGGTGACAGACGATGAGATGGTTGGATGGTATCACTGACTTGATGGACATGAGTTTGAGCAAACTCAGGGAGACAGTGAAAGACAGGGAAGCCTGGCATGCTGCAATCCATGGGGTCGCAAAGAGTCAGATATGACTTAGCAACCAAACAACAAGTGACTGACTGGCTGTGGGAAATGAGGAAGGAGAAGTCTGGGAACAGGAGACCACATGAGTGCCATCTCTAACTCCCTGACGAACCTGACTTAATCCCCAACCATCTGAGCCTCAGTTGGCCTCATCTGAAAAATGGGGTGATTTTTTGGTCCTTTCCATTTTTTCTTTTATGGAAGTAAACGTCACACCACAAAAAATTCACCATTTTAGCTACTTTAAAGCACCCAAGTCAGTGGCACTTAGGACATACGCAATATGGTGCCATCATCACCACAGTCTAATTTCAGAACATCTGTATCGCCCCCCCAAAAGAACCCCCTACCCACCAGCCATCACTCCTCACCCTTCCCCCACCCCCCCAGTCCTAAGCAACCACTCAGCCACTTTCTGTCCCTGGATTTGCCTTTTCTGGACATTTTACAGATGGAGGGAACCCTACACTATGTGATCTTTGTGTCTGCCTTCTTTCAGCTCAGCATGTTGGCAAAGTTCATCCATGTGACAGCATGATCGGCACTTCATTCTTTTTTTTTTTTAATAGCTTGAAAGTTTTATTTATTTATTGGCTCCGCTGGGTCTTCACGGCTTTGCAAGGGCTTTCTCCAGTAAGGGCAAGCAGGAGCTACTCTTTATTGTGGGGTGCAGGTTTCTCATCACGGTGGGTTCACCTGTTGTGGAGCAGATTCTAGGTGCACAGAATTCAGCAGTTGCGGTGTGCTGAATCTAAGGCTTGCCAGCTTCAGTGGTTGCAGCTCACAGGTTCGAGAGCTCCGGCTCAGCAGCTGTGGCACAAGGCATGTAAGTCTGCAGCATGTGGGATCTTCCCAGACCAGGGACTGAACTCCCCTGCATTGGCAGGCAGATGCCTATCCACAGCACCACGGGGGAATTCCCTTTATGGCTGAATGATACTCCATTGAACGGATGGACCACATTCTGTTCTATTCATCCATGCACCCACTGATGGACTTTTGAGATGTTTCCAAATTAGGTGATTTTACACCTCTCTTCTCGGAGAAGGCAATGGCACCCCACTCCAGTACTCCTGCCTGGAAAATCCCATGGACGGAGGAGCCTGGAAGGCTGCAGTCCATGGGGTCGCTGAGGGTCGGACACGACTGAGCGACTTCACTTTCACTTTTCACTTTCATGCATTGGAGAAGGAAATAGCAACCCACTCCAGTGTTCTTGCCTGGAGAATCCCAGGGACGGGGAGCCTGGTGGCTGCCGTCTATGGGGTCACACAGAGTCGGACACGACTGAAGTGACTTAGCAGCAGCAATACCTCTCTTCTACTCAGCCATGAGGATAAAATGGGATGCTGTGAAACCTGTCTGGCCCGACCTGGTAGAACCTTCTCCCTGGCGTGGAGCTGTGGGTGAGGTGTGAGCACAGGAAATAGGGCTGGTGGGGCTGAGGAACTGAAACTCACACAGCCACGCACAACTGGTACAGGAGCCTTTCCGTTCCCCGGTATTTCCCGGCACTGGAGGCTGCGTTTGGGAAGCCAGCACGCTCTTCTGAGTAGTGTTACTGGAGGAACAGGAGAAGCAGTTCCAAAGTGTTTAATTAAATTGCAGCGTTGACTTGAGGGGGAGGCGGACCACACATCTGATGCCTCCTGACTTGCTAATGCCAAGACAACACCAGCAAAAGAACTTGCAGCCTGTTTCCACAGCAACCACTCTATTTCCCTTTACCTCATTGGTCAGTCTGGATGTTTGGGATCCCGTGACCACACTTGGATCCCAGCTGCTCCGTCACTGGCCAAAGCCACTGAGAAAGTTACAAATCATGTGTCCCAAGTACCAGCCTAGGACCTGTCACAGGACAGACGCCTTACCCCGACCCCCGAGGACACGGCCAGCCGTAAGATCTTCCAGAACTGCAGGCCAATGTCATTTAAATTATCACAGCAGGAGAGACCACCTTCCTGGGTGGCTGTTTGGTGCTTATCTGACAATCGTCTGGCCGAGAAGATTGCTGACATTTTTGAAAATCCAAGAGTCACATTTTGCTTACAAATGTCCGCTGCTCGGGATGTGGCATGACACTGAAAAGTCAGCGGAAAGTCTGACGTGAAAAACCTGTTGGTCTGGGAGACCTCTGCACAGCTGCCCACACAGACCTCCAGCCCCCACGCCTCCTGAAGGAGGTTCTCAGCCCAGTTGTGACCTCCAGCTACTCAATGCAGGAGGAAGTTCTCATTTAGTCACTAACTTCCCTCCTCTGAACAAACTGGGCAGATCAAACACGGATGTGCGCACGGGTGTATCACCTGGAAGGGAGAGCTTGACCTCATCACATACATGTATATGAAGCGTGTCTGTGTGCGCCCGTCTCTGTGTGTGTGCATGCTCATGCATGAGTGTGAATGTATGTGATGGCCCCTACACAGTAGGATAGCAAACTTGGCTAGAAGATTGGTCCTGAGGTTACTGCCACCCCCAGGGTGGCACTCGGGGGATTCAGTGGCACATCTTTCCAGTCTGGGGTTGAGGGGGTAGAGGAGTCGAGGTGCAGCTCTGGATAACCCCAATGGGGGAACCCAGGCCCTGAATTCACATCAGAGGACACACCCTGAGCCGCCTCTGAGAGAGGTCCCAGAACAGCTGTCTACACCTGCTTGCCCCCTGAAACATTCAATTTCAACATTCTGGTCTACAGCATCGGGTTGAGTCCAAGTTTTGGAATCCACTGGCAACTCATCCCCACTCTGTCCCAGCTCTGTGATAAGACCAGATTCCTGAATGCCTCTAAGCCTCAATTTCCTCATTTGCAAAATGGGTCACATATATCTCATAAGGCATATTGAGGATGAAATGAATAAGAAAAAGAGCGTGAAAGGCTTGGCTGATGGGGCTGGTGACTATATTTCTCTCCCCACCTGTCTGGTGAAATGAGGTCCACAGTGGCCTCCACTGCCAAACCCTAGGGGATAGCCTCCTTGCCTTCCAGCCTCTGAGCTGGCTTTCTGCATCCACCAATTAACGTTCACTCTGCTGGGTCTCAAAGTAAGAGCCCTCCTAGGCACATGGTCGTGGAACCGCTCATCTCATGATTTCTTGAGGGCCTACTGTATGCCGAGCACAGTGCCAAGCATTAGGGGGCACAGGTAAGACCAACGAGGGTCCTGAAGATAACAGAAGCTGTTCACTGAGCGCTGGCTGCGTGGCAGGTGCCGTCCTAAGCATTTATGTGTGACTGCACATTTTCTCATCCTAGCCTCTCCGTCTGGCCAGCACTGCCCACAATCCCACTTCACAGATAGAGAAACTGAGGCTCAGAGAGGTGAAGTGACAAGAAACCAGACATCTCTTTTCCCTGGTTCCATCTAGAGCAGCAGCTCTCAAAGTGTGTTCCTTGGACCAGCAGCAACACCATTTCCCAGGAACTCATTAGACCATGAATTCTGAAACTCTAGGAATGGGGCCATTTTTAAACAGAAGTGAGTTTAAAGGAGACTCTGGGGAGATTCTTATGCCTCCATAGCCTGAGAACCACTGACCTAGAGGATGAGGCAAGTAGAAGATGGGGTTTTCAACTTGGAGGACCTGCTCTCCCCTGGCTGGGAAAGAGGGGGAGACAAGGGTTTTGTGGGCGGAAAAGCTGAAATGTCCAGAGTTCAGCCCCACCCCCAATCTCCCCACCCACACCCTTTCATTTTAAGGAAGTGATCATATAAAGGAGCTTCCTGTATGGTCTGTCTTCTCAATGTTGCAATTTATAGAATTCGAGGCATAGTTCCTTGAGCATCTCCCCATCAAAGACCACCGGGACTGTCCCCCAGAGACTCTCCCTCCCCTCGAATCCCACAGCCCAAGACAAAGAAGAGTGGTCTCTAGAAGAAGGGCTGCTGAATCACGGCACTAGTAACAGGGCTTCTCTGTGACGTCTGCGTGTCTACTGACATAAGCCATCACTAACAAGGATTCCCAAATGCATCACAAAACCACACAGAGCCCCATCTCAGGGGAGCCGTCAACCAATGACAAAACAAGGTCGGGAGCCCTGTCCCCGAGGACTGTCAATGCCCTCTGGGCAATGCCTTTGGGCCCTCACTGTGGTGGCCTCAATTCAGGGCTGTGGACACCCTCCCCTTCCCGCCCAGGAAGAGTCTTGTCCATGAAGAGATTGTCCTTATAGGGTGTTAATAGAAGTCCCTTCTCAAAAGAACTTGACCCTTTCATTGGTCTATGTAACCTCATCACAGGTCAAGGATGGGTTATCAGTGTGAAACATCTCCTGCACCAGCCAATCCCACAGCCCTAAGGACCCCCAGGACCTAGAGACCCCAGACAGGGTCCACTTGGTTCAAAGTTCTGTTCCTCTTTTCAAGGCTTCTCGCCGTCACATATTTATGTATTATTTTTTATTTTTTAGATATTTATTTGGCTGTGCCAGGTCTTAGTTGTGGCACGTGGGATCTTTTTAGTTGTAGCATTCCAACTCTTACTTGTGTCATGGTCTAGTTCCCTGACCAGGGATCGAACCCAGGCTCCCTGCTTTGAGAACATAGAGCCTTAGCCACTGGACCACAAGGGAAGACCCTCGCCGTCACATATTAAGTACATTAATCTGCAGCATAAAGTCACTGCATGTAAAGTTCTTGGGACACTGCCTGGCAGAACTGTGCTCAGAAACGCCAGCAGTGGTCACTAGGTGCTCTCTCCTCTGCAGCCCCTTCCTCCCTCTCCCTCCTCTATCTCCCTCCTCGATCCTGCAAGGGGATATGAAGGACATATAGTGATACAAAGAGAGAGACGTGACCACAGAGGGCATGGGAAGAGTGAAGAAAAAAGGGAGGTCAGGTGTCTCTGGAATCACCAAGGCCTCAAGAGCTGCTCTAAAAATCTTCCCAGAAACTATGAACAGCACACAATCCCCACCAAGCTCTCGAGGACTCCCTGCCCTCCTCCACACCTCCCAGCCACACTGGAAATCTCCTAAGGTTCGGAATCACTGAGGGGCAGAGTCTGACTCATCACACTCAATATTCTCGCCATGGCGACCCTGACATAGGATCCACATTGATCCAGGGCCCTCATTTTCCTCCCCAAAGACCTGTCTTCCCCTCTGCCTCTTCCCACAGCTGGCACTGGCCAGAGGACAAAACCCCAAGGAGATGGAGACGCTGCCATGAGCCAAGCAGGGTGACTCTCTCACACTTTTGCAAATGTTTTGAGCAATTTTTTTTCATTACACACAAAACACATATGAGGTGTAGAATAACTAGAAATACAAACAAGCAAAAAAAAACCTGCCTCACCACCAAAATAGCCTAGCAAACTCCCTATGGAACCTAAGCAAAAGGTTGGGGGCACGTCCTTTGATATTTTTAGCTGCTTCCATACCTGTCCAATTCGTGTCACATCTCCAGTGCCAAGCACATAGCAGGCACCCAACAAAACATCTATTGGTCAACAGAAAGAAAAAAGAGAGAGAGAAGTAACCATTTCATAATTTCCACCCAACACTGAAGTTCAGAGCAAGACAAAAGAAAGGGGGAAGGAGACAGCAGGAAATTGCCCCAGAGTCGGGCTGAAGCTGCCCTTACCTTATATAGACTCCCTAAGAAGTTATGCAAACAAGGTTCAGTAAGGAAGAAAACAACCCACACACCAAAAAAGCTGAGCTGTCAGCTTCCACCGAGCAAGCTCCCCAGAGTGGGCATGAAAGGAAACAGGAAAGAATTCAAACATCCTGCTGCTGGGGCAGAGGAACAGCTGGACAGAAGCCACAGCTGCATCATTTCCAGTGGGCTGCTGACGGGGGAGCCCAGGCGGCCACAGACGAGGACCTGGAAGCGGGGGAAACGGCCCCTCTCTTTCTGACACAGAGGACAAGGGCTCCATGGATGTGTACACAGTCCTTGCATATGAGCTCTCACAGTCCATGCACATTGACTCTTTGTCCCACCCTTCCTCAAAGCAGGAGATATCTCAAATGATTCCTTTCCCACTGGATTTTTGTGAAATGAATGACCCCGCTTTTCTAGTCTGACACAGAACACAAGAAAATGGAGTACAGGATAGCCAGGGGAAAAGAAAGATGATTACTTCAGTAGAACCCTCAGGGAAGGACCCGATCTGGAGACTGAAACGATCAGGACAGCTAAAGGTTTTCCCCCAGTGACAAAGCACCAGAACTTTTTTTTCTAATGATTACTTTTACTTCCTTAAATGGAAGTCGGTGTGCTACACCCAACTGCATCTCCTGAGTTAGAGAACCAGTGGTTGCAACCAGTTCCTGGAGGCTACGAGTACACGATGGCCTCGTTGACAAAGAGATACTCTGGAGACACTGAAGGATCCAGTGCCTGATTGCCTGAGCACTAAATGCCCTGGAGTACGCGCTCTGCATTCTCATATAGTTTTTCTGTTTCTTCCATTGCTGTTAGTCGTTTGACAAACACTTGTTGACAATTTGTGGTTCAAAGACTGCTGAATAAGAGACAATTCGAACCCTTCAAGAATACACACTCCAGCAGGGCAAAAAAAGAAAAACTAAGCATGTGACTACAGAGAAGTTAGCACCATGACCACAAGGCCTCACAGGGCAGACGGGAACATCACAGAAATAAAGAAATTAACTCTGCCTGGGGGGCAGTGATCAGGGCAGGCTTCACAGAGGCCGCGATGTTTGATCTCGGTCTTGAAGGACGACCTAGAATTCATCTAGCTAGCTAACAGGGTAAAGAGGAAGAAGTGGGCTATGTTAGCAACTTAAGGGCTAAATTCTAACAGAACTCCAAAGACAAGAGCACCAGCTTCAGTGGGCAAGTTCAAAATGCCTTCCTCTACCAGCCGCTCTGTGACTTGCCACAGGCTAGAGGGGCATATAATTAGCTTATTATTACTGGGTGTAAAACAAGCGTTGAACGGCTCAGAATGACTTCCTTTAGGGCTCCTGCAGTCTGCTCATCCCTACACGAGGAGGACAGGCATTTTGTCCCCTAGGAGGACATCTCCAGGACCCAGAACGGTGCCTGACACACTGCCCACACTCCATAAACATTTCTTGAGTAAATGAGGAGCTTCTGCCCATCTATCTTAGCAGCTTAGAAGCATTTCAGTCCCCAGTCCTCAGCTGGGTCACTTCAGTGGAAGATTCTGTCTTCTAAGAATAAAACCAATCCCCTCCCCAGATTTTAAAGGTGTGCCTTCTAACGAAGAGACCAGCAGAAATAATCAGATGAGAACAGACAGGTAGCAAGTGACTGATCTGGATAAAGGTGCCCTGTAAATAAAAGTGCATGGGAAGGGCAGCCCAACACCACAGTGTTGCTAGGATTAGCAATGCCTGCATCACGTGGGGCTTCTTCTCTCCCTTCCCTGCTCACATCACCAAGCACGGTGCCCCAGAAGAGCAAAGCAGACACCAGCTCTCAGCAGCTCAGAGAGCCAGGAGGCCAGGGTTCAAGCCCCGGCTCTGCCTCTCTCTGCTGTGTGACCAGGGACCCATGGCATCCCCTCTCTGATCCTCCATGTTCTAAGCTGGGGGTGGGAGGGGTAGCTTCTCAGTCCCTGTCTCAGAGCCCCCTGCGTGGCGGGGGCAAACACCCAAGCGGGTTTCACCCCCCTGTGGCTGTTGACACTTGCAGCCCTCGAGTTCGCCCACACATTTACAGCTGACTCATCCCACTCTTTTATTGATTCACATAGCTATTAACCCACACGAATATCCGAAACAGACTTTCACGTTTTAAGGATCCACTTCTGAGGAAGGGTTGCCAACAACGTAATACCCCCCTGGACACCAGTTCGGGGCCAGGCACTGGACTGGAAGATGAAAACCCAGCCGTGGGGACTGGCGCCGGGTCTCGTCATCAATCCTCATCTAAATTGTGGAAAGGAAAGCTCAGAACTGAACCTGGCACAGAGCCAGAGGCACTAAAAATGGCACAGGGTGACGATAAGGATGTGGACGGCAATGGCGAAGCGCACAGAGGAGGCGGGAAACGAGAGCGCGCGAGAGCAAGTTCGAGAGAAGTTCATGCGAGAGAGCGAGTTCACGCGCGAGCACGTGGCGGGGCTGAGCGCATCTGGACCACACGCATCTGCACAGCCGCCCTGGGGAAAGGCAAGTCTGATATGAAGAGGAAAATGGCAGAACCAGAGATGCCAACGTGGTAATGAACCACAGGAAGGCCAAAGGCGAAATTTCACAAGGTCGTGGACAAAAGTTGTGGGAATAAAATGCAGGCTGTTCAGGCAAAATCAGAGTCGTGGCCATGGCCCTGAGCCCCACCTCTGACCCCATTCCCTGCACACTGCGAGGCCATCACCCTCCTGGATTTCTGCCCTTCTCCCACCTCTTTTCTTCTTTACGTTTTAAAAACTGAGAGGTTTACAAACCATAAAATTCACCCCTTTTAAGTGTAAAATTCACTGGTTTTTAGTATATCCATGAGGTTGTGCAACCATCACCATTGTCTATTTTAGAACATTTTCATTACCCCAAAAGGAGACCTGGTGCCCATGAATAGTCACACTTTGTCCCTCATCCTCACTACTGGCAACCACTAAACCTGCTTTATATCTCCATGGACTTGCTTGCTCTGGAAACTTGAAATAAATGGAATCCCACCACACGCGACCTTTCATGTCTGACTTCTCGGCATAATGCTTCACTCAGCAATATGTTTTCAATGTTCACCCATGTTGTCTCACAAATCAGTACTCCATTCGTTTTTGCGGGTGATTAATATTCCATTAACCGATGGACCACATTTTGTGTATCCCTTCACCAGCTGATGAACATTGGGTGGTTTTCACTTTGGGGCAACTGTGAATCATGCTGCTGTGAACGTTCATGCACAAGTTTTTGTGTGTTTTCATCTCTCTCGGGTAGATACTAAGGCGTGAAAGAGCTAGGCTTAGCCTTCCAGGAACTGCCAAACTGTTTCCCACGGTGCCTGCACCAGCTCCCTTTCCCCCAGCGATGCACGAAGGTTCTGACTTGCGACACCTTACAACGCCTGTTATCACAGCCCCCTAGTGTGTGTGAAGTCACATCTCATTGTGGTTTGATTTCCATTCCCCTAGCGACTACTGATGCTGAGAATCTCTGCATGTGTTTACTGGCCATGTGTATGTCTCCTTTGGAGAAATGTCCATTCAGACCCCTTGTCCACTTTCCACTTGAGTTACCGGTCTTGTTGAGTTGTATGAGTTCTTTACATATTCTGGAAGCTGGACCATTACAGGATGCATGCTCTGAGGGCCTCCCCTTTTGCTGTGGTCACTCCTCACCCAGGTACCCGCATGCCCAGTTCCTTTTCATTCAGATCTTGCCTTCGTGTCCCCTCCACTTCAGGCCTCCCCTGATCACCCTGGCGAACAGCAGCCTCCCCACAATGTGTCTCTGGCCCATTGCTTCATTTCATTTTCTTAGCACTCATCTCATTCTGAAATGATCACATTTGCTAGATTGTCTATTAGCTTCCCCTGCATTTTCTGTGAATGTAAGCTCTGTGATCTGGATTGCTCAACTTCCCTAGTGTCCAGAGTCCCTGGCACATAGTAGGTCCTCAATGTACATTTGTTGGATAATGAGTGTAACAAAGTACCAAAGAAGAAAAGTTACTTTCCCCAAATCAAACACATGGCAGTTAGATTTTGCCAAATCAAGAACAGAGCAAGTGATGTAAATCAACTATATTTCAAAATATATATATATATTTTTTTAAATGGGCTTCCCTGATTGTCCAGATAAGAATAGATAAGAATTCACCTGCCAGTGCAGTGGGCATGGGTTCAATCTTTGGCTCGGGAAGATCCCACATACCACAGAGCAGCTAAGCCCATGTGCCACAGCAATGAAGCCCACATGCTGTAACTACTGCAGCCCACGCACCTGAAGCCCATGCTTCACAACAAGAGAACCCATCACAATGAAAAGCCTTCGCACCCCAGCTAGAGAGTAGCCCCTCCTCGCCGCAACTAGAGAAAGCCTGCATGCAGCTGCAGCAACCAAGACCCAGCGCAGCCAAAAGTAAATAAATAAAACTTAAAACACAGTGCAAGTGGCATTCCAGTTCAGGGCTACAAGAGCTCACCAGAGTGAACACAGGCCCTCCTTGATCAGGCAGGGGGCTCACAGGGGCTGCACAAAGTCTGACTCTTTTCCCTCCTCCCCAGAAGCCCCAGCATGTGACCCAGAGAGGCCCCTGGCCAGCAGCTTCCTTTATTTTCAAATCCTAAACAATACACTCCATTCTAGAGTCAGGGTAGAATTATAGCCCAAAAAAGGGAAGAAAACTACTTCCGGGTCAGATCAGATGACCTCCAAGGGCCATCCTTTCAGTCAAAAGCAGCAGAGTCAGAAATCTTTCCTAGGAAAAATGGAGGCGTTTGATTAAGGAGTGTTGCTCCCCAGAGACCATCACAGGTTTTCCACTTGAACAAAGGCAGAAAAATTACCTCTGAGCTGTGTATTCTTAGAAATGTGCCTCCAGCCAGAGGCACAGGCCTCTGGTCTGCCCCTTGGCTTTCAGAAAAAGAGCTTGTGGAAAACTGTTCAGAGAATAGCTCCTAAGAGTTCTTATTACAAGGAGAAAAATAATATTTTTTTTGTTCTTTTTATTGTATCTATATCAGATGAATGTTAACTAAGCCTATTAAGGTCATCATTTCATGATACATGGAAACCAAACCATCATGCTGTACCCCTTAAGCTCATACAGTGGTGCACCCCAATTATTTCTCAACAAAACTGGGGGAGGAAGGAGAAGGGGAAAAAAGAAAAGAGCTCTCCCGTGGTCTTCCCTCCTTGTTTCAAAAAAATTTCAGCTGCACGTGTTGGGAAGCAGCAGGGTGTCAGGAGTGGTGGGCAGAAGGGCAGACACTGGGTAAGGAACACGGTTCCACCCCCACGCAACCCAGGGTTGGTGCTTTCTCAGCTCTGAGCCTCAGTTTCCCTGTCTGTGAAATGGGAATGACAATAGGACCCTGGTACCACATGGGGCCATAGTGTCATGAAATAAAATGAGGATTAAATGACTCTGGCTGGCAAGACAGTGGCCCCCAAAGATGTCCATACCCTAATTTCCAGAACATATGACTCTGTGACTGGACATGGCAAAGGGGACTTTACAGGTGTGATTAAATTGAGGGTCTCAGCATGGGGAGATTGTCCTGGATGACTAGAGTAGGCCCAGCGTCATCACAAGGGTCCTCAAATATGGAAGTGAGGAAAGCAGAAGAATCAAAGAGATGACTTCATAAGAAGGACTCATCCAGATACTGCTGGCCTTGAAGATGGAGGAAGGGGCCACAAGCCAAGGGATGCAGAACCTGCAGAAGCCAAAAAAGGCAAAGAAACAGATTCTCCTTTCAAGCTTCTGGAAAGAATACAGTCCTGCCCACACCTTTATGCTAGTTCAGTGAGGTTGATTTTGGACTTCTGCCCTCCAGACTCTAAGACAAGAAATTATGTTGTTTTAAACCACTGAGTCTGTGGTCATTTGTTACAGCAGCCACAGGAAACTGATACAATGACCTCAGCACAATTTCTGACACAATAAAAGCCCAGCGTTAGTCATTATTTTTAAGGATTATGATAACTTATGATTGGCAAGGACAGTTACAGAAATGCACAAATGATTAAAAAAAAAAGAATAAGTGCATAAAGAAAAATGAGACAGGTGACCGGAAATTAAGCCCAGAACTAAAACAGGATGTCAGGCAAGTTAATTTCAAATCCATTGATGAAACAAAACAGAAAATGCTAAGGTTAACAGCCCTGCCTTAACACACAAGCCTCTGGGGACTTGGCCCTGCTGAGGCCATGAGCAGAATCCGAAAAGCCAAGGCATCTAATTCAGCTGGAGAGGAAGACACCTAGGGGCTCCAGGGCAGGAATGTGGGCCAGAGGCCAGAGGGGAACAAGGGTTTCAGAGCTGCAGCAGCTAAAGACTCTCCATACAGGCCACTGGGCTGTTACGTTGGCAGAGGGCACGGTGGACTGTCCAGGGGTGAGCTCAGCTCTCACACATCTCAGGGGACCATGTTCACTCATCTATTCAACACACACTTGGGGAGATCAGGTGTTGTTCCAGGTGCTGGCAGCACAGTAGAGAACCAGGCCAAGCAGGTTCCTGCCCCCAGGAGCTCAGATTCTATCTAGCAGCAGAGTCAAACACCAGACACCAGAAAGCTCCTGTTTTGGATATAGCTTGGGGAGTTGCTAAGGGCTCATTACCCATGACTTGGGTCCACACAAGAGAGTGACACAACCACTGGGGGAAAAGAGATTAGGACCAGGAAACCGTGAGAGGTGAGGATGCTCCACTGAGGTTACTACCACCAGAGAGACAAAAGTCCTTCTTTCCACGATCTCACCATTGAATTGAAGAAACAGATGCACACGTAATCACCGCAGAATGGGATGAACATCACAAAGGCAAGGAGGCCACCTGAGTGGAGGGGATATTTACACTGGGCCTTGAAGGATGTATAGAAGTCCTCCAGGAAAGCAAGACTGATGAGGACAGACCAAAAGAAGGAAAACTGTGCCCAAGTTCCAAGGAAGGGGGAGGGGAGGGCGGTGCAGCCTCAGACACAGACCTGGATTCAAAGTCCAATTTCTCTACTTACTGCACCATCACAAGCAAGTGATTTTTTATTATTTTATTATTGAATGAAAGATTCTTTAAGTTTTGTAGTGCTTTACAATCTTCAAAAGTGTCCCACATGATGTCATAAAATCCCATAATAATCATTTTTATCCCACTGCCCCTATCTTCCCCAGTGGTAAAGGATCTGCCTGCAATGCAGGAGACCTGGATTTGATCCCTGGGTCGGGAAGATTCCCTGGAGGAGGAAATAGCAACCCACTCCAGTATTCTTGCTTGGAGAATCCCATGGACAGAGGAACCTGGCAGGCCACAGTCCATGGGGTTGCAAAGAGTCGGACACGACTGAGCGACTTAGGACACACCCCTCACTTGCCCCTCCTCCCTCCCCTCTGCCCACTGGCAACCACTAGTTTGTTCTCTGTCATCTGTGGGTCTACCACACAAGTGACTTAGGACTCTCTGAGGAAACAATCAGATTTCTTATCAGTAAAATGGAGATGACGCCCACTCTGGTGTCATTGTTCTTATTATATACACACCCCTCACGGGTAAGAAAAATTAGATGAGCTAATACACGCAAAGTGCCTATCTAGTGCAGGGCAGTTGGCATCCATGGGGTCAGAATCATGTGTTGGGATGTGCATGAGAGGGGTGAGCTGCTGAGCATCCCATCCTAATAGGCATTCTGGGTCATTTCTAAGCATTTGGACCTTGTGGGCAAAAGCGACAAAAGGTTAAGGGGAGAGAAAAGCTCTCCCCACCTCCTCATCCCTACCTGGAATGCAAGCTCACCAGGTTCAGAAGGGGTCAACTCAGTCCTGGGCAAAGGGCTGGCACTCAAGAAATGCTCCGGAGAAGGAAAAGCGAGGGTCAAGGGTGGAGCCTGGGAAACACCCACACTTCTGGGGCACGAAAGGGAAGCAGGACCAGCAGACGGAAGTGAAAGCAGGAGATGAGAAACAGGAAAGGAGAAGTAGGTGAGCTTTGCACTACAGAAGCAGACGGAAGGGAAAACCATGTTTTTAGTAACTAGTGGTCACTGCCGAAGGCTAGAAGGAGAGAAAGTGAACAAATACAAAGAAACTTCCACTCCATGTGGCCACCAGGAGGTGACCGAAGACCTGGGCATGGGGTGCCAGGCTCCAGATGTGGGGCGGTGGGACGCCGGATGTAACAAGGTGAAAAAACGGTGGGAGATGAGGACATGGATGTAACATCTACACGATTCACCAGCAATAATTTCTAAAAGTTTGCATTAACGTCTAAATACTTTCAAGGAGGGAAAACTCAATTCATTTCAAGTAACTGAACACTTTCGCTGAAGCAGAGACACCCTACTTAGCAGGAAAAGGGATATCTAGCAAAGTTCTCCACGAAGGTATGGCCACAAACTCCACAGCAAGTGGAAATATCACCCAAAAGAGCTGTTACAAAGCCTACGCATCTTATGACACAAAGAAGCCACACAACGCGGCTGAGAATCCCCCAACAACCCGTGCATGAGCCAAGAAGGCAGCGGGAGACTGAATTTTGCAGAAAACTGAAAATAATATTTCCAGAGCACTTCAGGTACCACGGAAGAATCACCACCCAGCATTGTTTCTGGAGCAACAGAAATGATGTGTCAATCAATCCCCGTTTGTTGATTGCATGACAGACAGACTGTTTAGCACTTTACAAGGTCCAAAGCCCTGTCACAGATCTACAGCTTCCTTCTGACCTCATATTCCCTTTGACTCACTAGATAATTTCTCTCCTTCCTTTCTCACTCAAATTTCTAAATTTGAGTAAACCTAGAGGGGGAAAAAAATACATATGTGCAGCTTGGGGGAAAAAAATCCAGTGCAGAAAAGCAAAATAGAGAGACCACCATACATACGTGTGCTGCAAAGCTGCACACGCAGAGGCCAAATTTGTCTCTTTCCCAACCTGTCCCTCTTGCAATAATAGCAAAGAGTCTCTCTTTGACTGAACTCTAACCACGCACTTCTGAGCTCTTTTCCACCTGGGTCTCAACTTCTGGACTTCTGTGTTCATCTCGGCCTTCACTGATTTTGGCAAGGATCCCGCCAAGTCAACTGAGCCAGAATTCCCTGTTCGCCATATCTGATCACCCCTCAATATCTAATCAGACTCCTTGTTCTCATTCTTCCCCGGTGATGTCTGATCCCTGGCATGCCTTCAGCAAGAATCCTGTTAAGTCAGTTTAGCCAGCTTCTCCCTTCACCCCAGACCCTTCCTCTTGGTAACGTTCCAGCCATTGATCCCTACCTGGCTCCTTGACTCCAAATTCCCACTTCTCCTTGTGGTGTTCAGAGTTGAGTTTGAACTCTCTCCCTTGTAGTGGTCCCTACACCTATCACAACAGTCCTCTGAATAAAGTCTGCCTTACTGTTCTTGTTTTTTTTTGGCTGCGCTATGCACCATGCTGCTGCTGCTGCTGCTAAGTCGCTTCAGTCGTGTCTGACTCTGTGCGACCCCATAGACGGCAGCCCACCAGGCTCCCCCGTCCCTGGGATTCTCCAGGCAAGAATACTGGAGCAGGTTGCCATTTCCTTCTCCAATGCATGAAAGTGAAAAGTGAAAGTGAAGTCGCTCAATCGTGTCCGACTCTTAGCGACCCCATGGACTGAAGCCTACCAGGCTCCTCCATCCATGGGGTTTTCCAGGCAAGAGTACTGGAGTGGGGTGCCATTGCCTTCTCCTATGCACCATATGGGATCTTAATTCCCCGACAAGAGATCTAACCCATGCCCTCTGCATTGGAAGGTGGGTATCTTCACCACTGGACCATCAGGGAAGTCTCTGCCTTACTGTTCTTTAACAAGCGTTAGAATGAATGTTTTTGCCTTTAACAGTAAAGACACTCCCATTTTCCTTAACTATCCCGCTGCCAAACTCAGTCCCTGAGAAGCAGTTGCAAGGTTCTATGTTACTGATAACCATATTAACTGAGCACCCATTGTACAGTAGGCATTGCCTATAAGCTTTACGTGTATCATGTCAATTTATCCTCAATTTTAGCAATCCTGTACCCTGTGTGCAATCACTAACTGAATCTTACAGATGAAGAAACAGAGAATCTGGGAGACTTGCTCAAGGTCACACAGCACAACAAGGCTACAAGTCAAAGCAAGACACCCTGGCTCTACCATCGATGTTCGTAACTGATCGGCTCTAAAATCTGTATCAACAGAAAACTGGATTCATTCCCAGATGCTTAGATTCTTTCTAAAATAAAAATGCTTGCAACAGAGTATTTTGGGGTCAGTTTATCAATAAAAGATCTGTTAAACAATGTTACATTTATACAAGAGATAGATTAGGAGCCACTTTAAGGGCTGGATGATGACAATAAAACATCAGCACCATGAGAACAGGGGCTTTCTCTGCTTCTAGATTTACCCTCAGTGCCTAGGACAGTAACCTACAGAGTAGTCGATCGAAGGAAGGAAGGAGGACATGAATGAATGAAGGAACAAATTTCTGAGTGTTAAACTGTATTTGAATTATATCTGGTTTTTATTCTCTTCCTTTTGCTTAATCTTGCTTTCTGAATATTCTGCAATGGACCTGTACTACTTGTAAGGTGAAGAAAAAAAACTTTTCACAGACACCCTGAGCCATTGACCCAACACATACACATGATCTGTAAGCCCTTCCTACAGAGATCAGAGAGATCATACCGACAGTCAGTCTGGCAAATGACTCCTTTCTCCTTTCCCAGCTTAGCCCTGGCTCCTCCCCACTCCCCATGGCTCTGTCAGGGCAACCAGAGACCCTCCAGACAGCTCAGTACCCATTCCCCATCATCTCTTCCCTCCCCTCATCTCTCTGGTCACATACTTTACTTCCATATCAATTAAATTCCACCAATGAAATGACAATCACAGTGACTACAATTTATGGAGAACAGACTGCATCCTTGGCACCATGAACTTGCTTTCTTAATCCTCCTAATAATCACATTATATATAGCAAAAGGATGAGCAGGTGAATAATTCAGGTCAAATGATTGGCAAGCATTTGAACCCAGACCATCCAAAGCAGCCTAGACTTTAACCACTGTGCTAACCACCTCTCACCCTGTACTGACTACCTACTGCATGCAGACCTGGGTCAAAGGTCTCAAGCATGCCCACACGGCACCAACTGTGTGCCAGTCTGGGGTTGAGCACCTCTACTAAGTGAACTCAGAGTTGAGTGCTGACTGTGTGCTGAGCTAGGGCATGCACAAGAAACTTCAGAGCAGAAAGGACACTGTCATCCTAAACGCTGCTGCTGCTGCTAAGTCGGTTCAGTCGTGTCCGACTCTATGCGACCCCATAGACGGCAGCCCACCAGGCTCCCCTGTCCCTGGGATTCTCCAGGCAAGAATATTGGAGTGGGTTGCCATTTCCTTCTCCAATGCAGGAAAGTGAAAAGTGAAAGTGAAGTCGCTCAGTCGTGTCCAACTCTTTTCGACCTCATGGACTGCAGCCCACCAGGCTCCTCCATCCATGGGATTTTCCAGGCAAGAGTACTGGAGTGGGGTGCCATCGCCTTCTCCATCCTAAACGCTAGGAGAACAGAAATAATGATATAAAAAGTAATAGTAACAACAACCAATATGACTAGGAGAGTTAAAAAAAAAAAAAGTAACAGTAACAACAGCCAACTGCATCACTATGTCTGGGCTCTCTGTTTAGACATATAACTTCAGTGAACCTTTGCAGTCAGCGTCAGAGGCAGGCACCATCAGAACTCCCATTTTACAGACCAGAAAACTGTGGCACAGACAAAGAAATGCCTGAGGTCACACGGCAGGAGACAGAGTTGGGATGAGAATTTAGAATTTCTCTGATTCCAAAGGTCCTGGCTGTTGAAATACAGAAGGGATTGCACTAGGTGGGTTTGCTGGCTCAGTCTCAGATGGACAGATACAGGGGAGAGGAATTCCACCCAGAGAGAATCACTGGCCTGCAGGCTGAGAGTGTTACACAGGGTCAGGCTGCAGGTGCACAAAGGAGGCTGTGGGAGCTACTGCACAGGGGATGCAGCTGGGGACAGACAGACTGGAAGGCCAAGTAGATAGCCTATACTTAGTGGGCAGATGGCAGCTATAGATGGTTAACGAGCAGAGAAGGAACTTGAGGAGACCCACGATTTAGGAAAAGTTACTTTGTAGGCTTACCACTGGTGGCTCAGTGGTAAGAGTCTACCTGCCAATTCAAAAGACACAGGTTCAATCCCTGGGTTGGGAAGATCCCTTGGAGAAGGAAAAGGCAACCCACTCCAGTACCCTTGCCTGGAAAATCCCATGGACAGAGGAGCCTGGTAGCCTACAGTCCATGGGGCTGCAAACAGTCAGAAGCGACTGAGCAACTTCACTTTCACTTTCACTCCCATTTTGGGCGGTGGAGGGGGATAAAATGAATTTAAGACAAGCAAGACCATGGGCTGAGAGACTGTTGCAATAAAGGGCGGCCATGGACCACTTTTGGGTCTGCCCCTCTTCTGCAAGCAGTATGCCCTCGCCTTCACTCTTCCCTTAGGAACCCAACCTCCCCGACTCTACCTCCGGTTTGGTGGGGCTACCCCTCCCCCACTGTCTCCTGGTTTGGTGGGGGTGCCCCTCCCCGACTCCAGGCATGGGCACTGATCAAGCTATAGCCAGCCAGAATCGCAGGGATTTGTTCACATGCGCACATGAACCCAGTCAGAGTCTGTCAGTCTGGAGACTTCTGCGGAAATCGGTGGCAATCGGTCTCTCTCTCTCGCCCCCCCCAAGCCTGGAAGCCGGGTGGATAGAGGTTATCACGTCACCGCTCAGGGAAAACTTGCCCTCCTGCCCCCAAGACAAGTGATCAGGGAGGAAAACAGGGCTGGGATGGGGGGGAGTCAAGGAGGAGAGAAAGCCCACAGTGGGGGTGGGGGGGCCCTTCAACCCCCTCATTCCCCCCAGGGCAGACGGAGGAGCGACCAGATACTGTTTTTAGGCTCCCAGGTCCCCTGTGACCTTGTGAGAGGTTTGGAAATAGGAAAGCTAATACAGACCAGGAGCACTAGACCCTCTGGCTTGTCAGGACACATGGCCAGAGATGAGGGCCACGGAGAGGCCTCCCTGCATCACAGGAATGGGCCAATGTGCCTTCTGTAACTGCCAACAATCCCACCAGCCCCGACCAGAACCTGCTGTACAGCAAAGATGCTCCATGACTCAGAAATGAGCCTCTAAACCACTTTCTAAGTGAGAAGAGGTCAACAGCACAGGCCTCAAAGCCATCCTGCCCGGGTTCAAGGCCTGGGCCTGCCACGACCTTGCTGTGACTTGCACGCAAGTCACTTAACCTCTCTGGGTCTCCGTTTCCCCACCTACGGAAGGGAAGCAAGCTCAGAAACGGAGACAAGGTGTGCCCAGGGCACTGACTTGCGCGTAGAAAGTTACTAGTCAGCGTTCCGAATCCTTGGTCACTGGGTTAGGAGGACACAGTGGCAGCATGGAACCGGCTTTCCTAAGACAAACAGGAGCAGACACGGCAACCATAGCTCTCCTATCTATACATTTGTCCAACAGATGGCTGGGGAAGGAAGGCGGACTTCCAGCCAGAGCAGACGGAGCCTTCAGATCCCATGGCCCATTCATAATCTCAACAAGCAGCAGGGAAAGCATTTTTAGTTCTCCCACCAGGCCCTCCCCACTGCCATCCCTATCACTGGGGGAAGGGTTGGAGTAGCAAACCACAAAGCCCCAGGGAGGGAGGAAGTGTTCGCTGACCACAGCCTCCCCAATTCAGAATCCACTCACAGGATGCTCTTTATTCCTGGGGTCACCTTCTCCTATTCAATGGACAGAACAATAGCTTCAGAAGCTGGGGGGTGGGTGGGAGGAGAAGACCCCAGTCTGATGGCAGGGGGTGGGGATGATGGATGGCTAGCAGGAGGAAACTGCTACTTTACTGTCTAGAGAGGAAGGAAGCTAGCTTGTGAGAAAAGCTCAGAGCCGGCAAGGCAAAAAAACAATGGACAGAACAATAGCTTCAGAAGCTGGGGGGTGGGTGGGAGGAGAAGACCCCAGTCTGATGGCAGGGGGTGGGGATGATGGATGGCTAGCAGGAGGAAACTGCTACTTTACTGTCTAGAGAGGAAGGAAGCTAGCTTGTGAGAAAAGCTCAGAGCCGGCAAGGCAAAAAATACTGCTGAACCTCCCAGTTATACACCAAACCCCAGGAGCCTGCACTTACTCCACTTGTGAAAGCAGGCATCACGGTGGTGAAAGGACAGAGGTGGGTGAGAGACAGGGTTCCTGAGCCAGGGGCCTGGCTTTCAATCCTGGCCCCGTGCACCTCAACAGATGTGAGTTGTTATAGTACTTTACACATCTGCTTTTAAACAAAGGGTTCCTCAGATGGCTCAGCGGTACAGAATCCGCCTGCCAATGCAGGAGACTTGGGTTCCATCCCTGGGTCGGGAAGATCCCCTGGAGAAGGAAATGGCAACCCACTCCAGTATTCTTGCCTGAGAAATTGCACAGACAGAGGAGCCTGGCAGGCTACAGTCCATGGGGTCACAAAAGAGTTGGACACGACTTAACTAAACAACATTTTAAACACTCCTGTCCAAAAGCAGTGAGTGAAGGTCTAGAGGTAGCTCTGGGAGATGTTTTAGTTGGGAGATTTCTTTTGTTG
The DNA here is from genome assembly GCA_006410635.1 of Cephalophus harveyi. Lineage (NCBI taxonomy): Eukaryota > Metazoa > Chordata > Mammalia > Artiodactyla > Bovidae > Cephalophus > Cephalophus harveyi. The sequence continues at coordinate 1,128,905 of SJYT01054070.1, forward strand.
GTGGGGGCAGGGATGGTAAATCTCAGGCCCACCCAGTCCACAGCAGACACTTTATAGATACTCTTTGAATTAGAATAAATTCAAAATAGTCATTTGAATAAAGGAAAGGGGCCGTTGCATGATCTTGCGCATAGTGTTGTATTTTTTATTTATTTCACAAACGACCATGTCATCTATACAGGCACTGACTCACCTATCCTTTCGACAGCCCTCTAAGATAACAGGGGAGGAAACTAAGGCCCCAAGAGGTTAAGTAACTTGCCCCAAACCACACAGCTAGAAAGCGGCCACAAGGGGATTCAAACCCACCTTGCTGACTCTAGGTCCCCACCCTAACTTTCAGGCCGTACTGCCTTTGTCTGAAAATATCTATTTCCAAGCTAGAGCCCAGAGCCCAGAAAAAGAGCCCGTCCTCCAATCTTAGCTTTAAAGGGCCTTATTACCAGTGATGCTGGGCCTTTTGCTTCAATGGTGTGTGTTGTGGGGCAAGGATTGGAGGTTGTGGTTGTACATGCATGTGTTTTTTCCACTTAATGGTTCAAGACAACCCAGGGAAAGGCACAAAGTTTACAAATCCTAAAGATTTTGCTTGACAGATTTCTTATATGTACACACCTGTGTAACTGCCTCCCAAATCAAAATACAGAATATTCCCAACCCCTTGAGACCCCACCCCACCTTCCATGTGCCTCCCCCAGTCAGTGGCTAGCCACCCACAAGCGGGACCACTCTTCTGACTTTTCACGCTGCAGGTTAGCTTCACTTTTTCTAAAATTTCACATAAATGGGATCATATGGTATGTACGTATTCATATTCTGCTCCATATTCTACAAACAAAAACACATCACCAGCACATGGACAATGATGGCAGGAGAAAGGAGGGGGCTGTCGCTAACCATTCCTTTCTCCTTCAATAAGCACCAGAATTGTTTTTATTTTGGCTCTCTGACTGATGAAAGGGGAAACCCGGGAGGGCTGGACCCTGGAGTTTGGAACTCCGTGAGTTAAGGGTGGAAAGCTAGTGACCATGGGTGCAAAGGAGCTGTCCCGCCTGAAAAGGTTACTGTGAGAGGGAGGAGGCTGCCGGTCACCTCTGGTTGTTCTGGATGCCCAGAGGAGAGAAGGCTTGTGGAGGCTTTAGAACGTTCCAATCTGGTTCCTCCAGCGCTGGGGGCGCCCAGGGTAGCCTCAGGCTCCTCCCTAGCATTGACCTTGTTCCAAAAGACCGGGAGTCCCCCAGAAGGCGCGTCTCCCTACCTGTGCACTGTTGGATGAAGTCCTGATATTCCGCTCCCTGCTCGCCGGGGACGATGGTGGAGCCGTCATATTTAAAAGTCACCCTTTGGATTGGGAGAAGAGAAAAACACACACATATACATATACATCAGCGTTGGTGCCTGAACGGTGCCGAGCTTCCACAGAACAATCTAAAAGATGCTCTGGCTAGCGAAAAGCCAGCGCTGGCTTTCCACGCTGTCCCGGGTTAAGGCTGCGGGGAGACCGCACGGGGATGACCCTTAATCCGTCCCGTCTGGAAGACGGCTCAGCGCACCAGGCCCTTCGCGAGCTCAGGCAGCGGGGCTCGAAGAGCAATGCAAAGTTCCTCACCAGATGACGGCCGAGCTGTCGTCGCGCACCAGGTTGTACGCCGTTCGGCAAGCCTCTTTGTCGATCTTGGTGGCCATCGCCGCGGGGCCGCAGTGGGGATACTGTGCTCGCAGCGACAGATGAGCGCGCTTGGGGTCGGCTGCAGGGATCGGAGCGGAGCGGGGCAGGGACGCGCGGAAGGAGGGCGGGCAAGCGGGCGGGCGGGCCGCGGGCGACAGCAGCGAGAGAATGCGAGCTCCGAGCTCCGAGAGCGGTGTTGGCTCCGAGTGCGCGAGGAGCGCGAGCTAGACCCAGGCCACGCAGTCCCGCCCCCCTTCGCCCATTGGCCTCCCAGCACGCATTAAGCCCCGCCCCTATCGCTATTGGTCGTAGCGCGTGTCGGGGGCGTGGCGTCTTTACTCGCCAGCGGCCAATCCCAGCCCGAGCGGGTTGCGCAACCCTGCGAAGGGGGCTGGAGAAGGGGGCTTTTTCTCCCTCCTCCCCTCTCCTTCTCCCTCCCCGCTCTTCTCCTCCCTCCTCCTCTTCTCTTCTCCCTCCCCCAACCCTTTCGTTGTTCTCCCACTCCCCTAACTCCTCCCCCATTTCCTCCTTCCCAAGCCCTGTTTCTCCTTTCCCTCTCTCTACTCCCTCTCCCTCCTCCCTCCTTGAGTCTCCCTCCTCATTCACTACCCGCTCCTCGCCTCACCTCCTCTCCTTGCTCTTCCCATTTCCCTAACCCCTTCTCCCTCCTGTCTCCCTATTCCCACCTCCCCTCCCTTCCCCCATCTCCTACCCCTAGTCCTCCTTATCCCCCCCAAACAACAACTCCGTTTACCTCCTCCCTATTCCTTGTCTTCAAGCTTTTGTCCTCTCTCCTCCTCTCTCTCTCACTTTGCATCCCCCCTCCTCCGGATCCCTTCCTCCACCTCCCTCCTCCCCACCAGGGCTCCTGGGCTGCAGAGCTCCACAGGGAAGCTGCGCTCGGGTGACTTACTGCATCAAACTGCCCTGCCCCAGTTGTTGGGCTCCGTGGTTTCTAGGTAGGGAGGAATTGGAAAGAAGTAAGATTGTTAAATAGGAGGGGATAGAAAGTGGACTGCTTCCAAAACACTGGTGGGATCACTGTTTACTTTGTGCTCTGGTTATTTGCATTCACATCTTATCTCCCCCTTTGGGTTCCACTGAGGGCAGGAGCTGACTCATTCTGTCTTCTTCCTTCCCTCACTGACTCACTCATTCATTCCCTCCTGCAATCATTCCACAAAGACCAGTTACAGGGTTGAGGCAAGTAAAAAGGCTGGACCCCCCAAGACTCGGCTCTTGAATTGCATCCAGTGTTGCCTCTTTTTAACTGTGGGCCTTTGGACAAGCCTCAAAAACTCTCTGATTACTTTCCTCCAATGGGATAGTAATAGTACCAACAACATAAGTGTCGAACATAACTTAGCGACTAAACAACAACTACAACTGACATCATAGGTTTGCTTTATAATTAATGTTTAATGAAACTTGTAAACAAATATGTTAGACACCCAACAAAAGTTCATTGTTGTTGGTTATCAACTAAATTAAATCATAAATAGAAACCCCAAAGGTCAGGGACAATGTTCAATTAATAATAAAATTAATTCTCAATGGTAAACAAACAAAAATGAAGCATTGAACAGACATATGGGGGAAGGTGAGTGGGAAAAGTAGGAGCTGGTATGACTTCCCTGGTGGCTCAGAGGTTAAAGCGTCTGCCTCCAATGCAGGAGAGCTGGGGTCGATCCCTGGGTCAGGAAGATCCCCTGGAGAAGGAAATGGCAACCCACTCCAGTATTCTTGCCTGGAGAATCCCATGAACTGAGGAGCCTGGTGGGTTGCAGTCCTTGGGGTCACAAAGAGTCGGACACGACTGAGTGACTTTACTTGCTTACTTACTATTGCTATAAATTAAAAGGCAAAAACAATTCCAGTTGGATACAGCTCAAAGCAGCTCCTATCTTACTTCCTGATGAAGATAATGAGATAATTAGCTATTAGAAAGCAAACCAAAGTTGGATCCATACCTCACACTGCAGATAAGGGTAAATTCCAAAAGGATCGAAGATTTGCCTGTAAATAAAGGAAACCACAAAAGTGCCATAAGAACACATGGGAAGCTTCCTTTATAAGATTGGAATGGGAAACCAAACTAACCTTGACTCAAAATCCAAAAGCCATAAGTAAAGATAGATACATTCAGATATGTAAAAAGTCTTCTTTGAGGGGAAAAAAAAAAAGAAAACAAAACAAGGCAGTAGAGCAGTAGAAAGTATTTGCAACTCAAATCAGGAAGAATTTATCTCACTGACATGTAGAGAAACCAATCTAGAAAAAAGAGGGAATTCCTTGGCAGTCCAGCGGTTAGGAGTCCATGCTTCCACTCTTGGGAAGGTGAGGAGGGTTGGGTTTGGGGAACTAAGATCTTGCAAGCCCTGTGGCACAGCCAGAGAGAAGGGAGCGAAAAGAAAAGTGAGCGCAGGATATGACCAGATGGATCAGAAGGCTCTTAAACAATGAGAAGATGCTCAATCTCAAGCCCTAATAAGAGACATGCAAATTGAAGCAAAACTGAGATAACTTAAAAAAAAAAACTAACAGTTCAGCAAAAAGCAAAATTTGACAAGCATGCTTTGTTGATGAAGCCATGAAGACCCAGGCCATCTCATACAAGCTGGTGGGAGTGCAAGTTAGCACAACCAGACATGGAAGCCACTTGTCAATATCTAGCAAAGTTGCAAATCTCTGTGCTTTTGGCCAGTTTCCCCTAGAAACATCAACAGGACATAGGGCACCCTGTGTGCCTTAGTCCCACACTCAGAGATTCCGATGTAGTTCATCTGAAGTATGACTTAAGGGGTGGGATTTTTTAAATCCCCTTTCATCATTTTCATGTGCAACTGGGGCTGAAGGCCGCTGCTATAGACACAGTCAAGTAATCATTGAGTAATCATCATTCAAGTAATCACTGACTCGATTGATGAGTTTGAGCAAGCTCCAGGGAGCTGGACAAGGAAGCCTGGAGTGCTGCAGTCCATGGGGTTGCAAAGAGTCAGACACAACTGAGGAACTGGACTGAATTGAATCATTGAGCTTTATTGTTAGTAGCAGAAGCCCCCCATTGATGGGGGGCTGGATGAAGAGATAATGATACACGTGTGCCATGGAGAAATCTGAAGCTGGAAAAACAAAGAGAGTAGGGGGCTTCTCTCTATGCACTGTTACTGATAGATCTACAGTCTACATTAATGATAGATCTACAGTCTACATCATGATGGAACAAAGTAAAGTACAGAACAGTATGCTCAAAACACCTTCTTGTGTGGCTACCTTTTTATAGTCGGGGGAGGGAGTACAGAGATATTTGTGTTCGTTCATAAACACCGCTGGAAGAACACACAAAAGAAAAATAGAGTTGTACCTGAGATGGAGATGAGGAAGGAAGCTAGGTACAAAGGGAAGAGAAGGAGAGAGATTTTACCATATACCATTTTACTTCTATCTATTCTGTTCTGTTTTTGAGCATATGAATGCACTATCTATTAAGAATGTTAAGCAACAACAACAAAGTGGTTTCTAGCCTGAATTTGATTCCAGAGTTCAGGGACCCTGCCTGGGTGCCTTGACGGTTCCACTTTTAACTATGTTTCTCCTATTCGTAGTTGCTGTCGCCCTCTACTGGACTGAAAGTGTAAACAAAACCTGATTTTGAGCGTTGTGAGGTCAACATGCCCAGCTATGGCAGAATAATAAACTGCACACCAGTAATAAATGCGCTGTGTGAATATTTGTTTAAATCTGAGATCCACACAATATAAAAATCAATCTAATCAAACTCATATTTCTTTAGAAAAAATCAAACCAAAATATTTGACATATATTATGTGCTATGATACTTCCCTGGTGGCTCAGAGGGTAAGGTGTCCGCCTGCAATGCAGGAGACCGGGGTTCGATCCCTGGGTCGGGAGGATCCCCTGGAGAAGGAAATGGCAACCCACTCCAGTACTCTTGCCTGGAAAATCCCATGGACGGAGGTGCCTGGTAGGCTGCAGTCCATGGGGTCACTAAGAGTCGGACACGACTGAGCAACTTCACTTTCACTTTCATGATACACCTAGACAGTGTAATAAAAAGCAGAGACATCATTTTGCCAAACCATCACAAAGATCCATATAGTCAAAGCTATGGTATTTCCAGTAGTCATGTAAAAATGTGAGAGTTGGACCATAATGAAGGCTGAGTGCTGAAGAATTGATGCTTTCAAACTCTGGTGCTGGAGAAGACTCTTGAGAGTCCCTTGGACAGCAAGGAGATCAAACCAGTCAATCCTAAAGGAAATCAACCTTGAATATTCATTGGAAGGACTGATGCTGAAGCTGAAGCTCCAATACTTTGGCCAGTTGATTCGAAGAGCTGACTCATTGGAAAAGACCCGGATGCTGGGAAAGATTGAGGGCAGCCAGAGAAGAGGGTACAGAAGATGAGATGGTTGGATGACATCACTAACTTAAAGGACATGCGTCCGAGCAAACTCTGGGAGATAGTGAAGGACAGGGAAGCTTGGCAGTCCAGTCTATGGGGTCACAAAGAGCTGGATACAACTTAGGGGCTGAACAACAACAACAATGTGCTAGCTACTCTGTCAGGAATTGGAAGAGGGACTTCCCTGGTGATCCAGCAGATCTATACTTCCAATGCAGGGAGCTTGGATTTGATCCCTGCTCAGGAAATAAAGGACTTCCCTGGTGGCTCAGACGGTAAAGTGTCTGTCTACAATGTGGGAGACCTGGGTTCGAGCCCTGGGTTGGGAAGATCCCCTGGAGAAGGAAATGGCAATCCACTCCAGTACTATTGCCTGGAAAATCCCACGGCCAGAGGAGCCTGGTAGGCTACAGTCTATGGGGTTGCAAACAGTCGGACACGACTGAGCAACTTCACTTGAGGGAAATAAAATCCACTTGCCACATAGTGGGACCAAAAAAAAAAAAATTGAGAGCAGGTATAAATTCATTCATTTATTCATTCATTTAGCTATCCATCCATTCATTCACTTATCCCTGGCACTGCGTCTGTTGTGCATCTAAAGGGATCACAAACACACTTGCCTGTAGGGGGCAGGCACGTAATGGGAATGAGCCAAGTACACAGTCTAAGAACTTTTTTTTCCTGAAGGTCATTCTCCTCTGGGTGTCAGTTTCATCTTCAGAACTGCCCTTTAAAGGGGGCCGCTGGTTATCAGATCTGTCCCAGTTGCTATGCAGGAATCTTAGCATGATGAGGCCAAGCCTTCAAGTTGTCTAAGAAAAGCAAAAACTCTGAATCTTTTTGTGAAATCTCATCTCTAGATTCTTAAACTTGAGCAGTAACAATGTTACATGTAAGAGCTGCCTGCATGCATATTTGAACTAGACAAACATGCTCTGTGCCCTCATGGGAATTACCGTCTTGAAGAGACACAAGCCACTTTGGTGTGGGTAGTCTTCTTACTTGTTAACACTTGAGTGTTAGTCGCTCAGTTGTGTCTGAGTCTTTGTGACCCCACAGACTCTACCCACCAGGCTCCTCTGTCCATGGGATTCTCCAGGCAGGAATACTGGAGTGGGTAGACATTCCCTTCTCCAGGGGATCTTCCTGACCCAGGAATGCAACCAGTTCTCCTGTATGCATTTTCTGCATTACAGAGGGATTCTTTATCATCTGAGCCACCTGGGAAGCCCAAATGAAAACTCAGTTCAAATAGGCCTGGACAGTAGAGAGAAAGCAATGACTCCGTGATGGGAAAGCCCAGAGTTAGTAGAATTCTAATAAAAATAAAAGACAGGTAAGCAAATTTAAAAATATTGAAAGGGGACTTCCCTGGTGGCTCAGTGGTAGAGAATCCGCCTGCCAGTATAGGAGACACAGGTTCAATCCCTGATCCCAGAAGATTCCCACATGCCACAGAGAAACTAAGCCTGTGGGCCAGACTACTGAGCCTGTGCTCTGGAACCCGGGAGCCGAGACTGCTGAGCCCTTGTGCCCCGGAGCCTGTGCTCTGCAACACGAGAAGCCACCGCAGAGAGAAGCCCGCTCACCACAATTAGAGAAAAACTCATGCGGCAACAGAGACCCAGCACAGCCAAAAATAAACAAATAAAATTAGCTTTTAAAATAATAAAAGTACACAAAGGAAGGGAACTTCCCTGGTGATCCAGTGGCTAACACTTCGCACTCCAAAAGCAAGGGGTCCGGGTTTGATCCCTGGTTGGGGAGTTAGATCCTACACGCCACAACTAAAGACCACATGCCACATGTGTTAACTAAGCCCCAATGCAGCCAAGTAAATAAATAAATAAATATATATATTTTTTAATAGGACAAGCTAGGTCCCATCCCTGTGATATTAGGCAGGAGAGAAGAAGGGGACAGCGAGTGGTGAGGGGCAATGAGACAGTAGACAAATAAATTTTTAAGTCTGTTAATGACCCAGAAAGTGGACAGTGGTCAGAGACCAGTGCAGGCGGGTTCCCCAGCAGTTTACTGGTACTGCCTCTTTTGAGTGCCACCATTAAACCAGGTGGGCAACTTATATAATTTATATTGATATATTATTAATACAGCACCTATATACCCTATTCATGATATAGTAACTATATTAGGCAGTATTAGGGATAGTAATCAGGGGGCTTCCCAGGTGGCTCAGTGGTAAAGAACCTGCCTGCCAACGCAGGAGACAAGAGAGACACAGGTTCCATCCCTGGGTCACGAAGATCCCCTGGAGGAGGGCATGGCAACCCGCTCCAGTATTCTTGCCTGGAGAATCCCACGGACAGAGGAGCCTGGTGGGCTACCTTCGACGGGGTTGCAAAGAGTCGGACACGACTGAAGAGACTTAGCACTCATGCAGAGTGAGTAATAGCTTCCTATGGGGTTGTGTTCTTCGTGCCGGCCAACCGTTTTCTCAAGTAATTCTCACGTCAGCCCAAGAAGACAGTGTCACTAACTGCCGCAACATAAAGGAGGGAACTGAAGCGCTGAGAGGTGGCACCATCTCCCCAGGTCACACAGCAAGAACCTTGCAGAGACACTGTTAGAACCCAGGCGGCGTGACGTCAGGGGTCTGAGCCTCCCCGGGAAGAAGCAGAGTCTGGACACAGTGAAACTGACCCAGAGTAGCTCAGCTATGTGTGCTGCATACTAGAAAGGCCGTGCTGACTTTTTAAGACCATCATTTTTCATGCGCTTTGTTTCCGTCATTGCAAATAATAACCTACAGAATTTTGAAGGTCAGTGTCCTGGTTCCCACATTTTCCTCGGGGCTCTACATTAAAAGAAGGAAAGGAAGGAAGAAATCCCATCTCAGCTGTAATTAGAGATGGAAATAAAACATAAGCCTGAAATTTGCTGTTCTCAGCAAGGTGGTTGTCATTCTGAAGCAGGTGCCTTACAAGGAATAGATATTTATAGAAAAAGGTATTTATAGAATCGGTGCTGAGCTCACTCATTGTCAAATATCTGAAAAGAGGGCCCCTGGAGCTTTTGGGAAGTGAAGGTGCTGAGCTATTGACAGAGGGAATGTAATACCTACCTCCTCCCAAATGGTCTTTCTCAGGAACTGTGAGTCACTCAGAGAGAACTCTGCTTGGACTCCAGAAATCCAGCAAGAAGATACTGGAAGGGCAACATGATCTAGGATTTTATCTACCAGTGAGTAAGGGCAGTGTGGGTCCAAGCCTCTGAGTGGGGCAGTGTGGTCTAACTGCTGAAGGTTCAAAAAATTACTCTCCCAAATCCTGGCTCTGCCATTCCCTTCCTGAGCCTCAGTCTCGTCTTCCCTGAAGTGAGGACCACATGTGGAAAATCATATCAAAGGCAATAAAAGCAACTACTTAAAAAAAAAATTTTTTTTAGTCACACCCGTGCAGCATGAGAATCTTACTTCCCTGACCAGGGATCAAACCCACGCCCCCTACATTGGGAGTAAAGAGTCTAAACCACTGGGCCACCAGGCAAGTCCCAAAAAGCAGCTGACATTTTAAGTGCCAGCTACCCTCTCCCTCCCCTTTCCAATCAGTATGAAATTTTAAATTGCCTTACTAGAAGTAGCACACAAAACTCCACCAGGAAACAGAAACTGTATATATAGATCTCATTCAGCAAGTGGAGAAGTACATAAGCAGGAAGAATTATAAGTGCCAGCTACCCTCTCCCTCCCCTTTCCAATCAGTATGAAATTTTAAATTGCCTTACTAGAAGTAGCACACAAAACTCCACCGGAAAACAGAAACTGTATATATAGATCTCATTCAGCAAGTGGAGAAGTACATAAGCAGGAAGAATTGAATGCAGGATATTGACTGCTGCAGAGAGCAGAGAAGTCCAGCAGGTTGGTGAAGCACTCCAAGAAATCAGCCACAGCCCAGAGATGGGTGACCAGCCCTGGGTCAGAGAGACAGGGTCAGGGGACACTAGAGTAGAGCTGAAATCACCCAAGGGATGCTGCAGCTCAGAGAAGGTATGGCTACTGGAGATTTGCTCCAGAGAGGGGTAGAAATACCCCTGCCATTTCTTCCCTCCTGCCCTCCACTCTCTCACCAGGGTCTCCCACTATCAGACCCAGCAACCTGTAAGGGGGACCCCCTTCTCCCACTCCACCACCATCCCCCTAGCCCTTCAGGGTCAAGGAGGGTAGCTAGGAGGAGGCGGAGGGTAGTTAGGAGGAGGTGTTCTAATGTCCAGAACCAGGGAAGAAGACATGGTTGAGCTGATCAGACCACGCCTTGAGAATTGTGTTCTGATGTGGGGATTGTGCTTAAAGGAGGACCCCAGCAGACACTGGGAAGGATGAGAAGCCACAGATGTGGTTTATCCTGTAGGAGAGCGGTTTTGTGGAGGATAGGGGAACTGCCCCTTCACTTGGGAGGAAGTCCCTCTTAAAGCAGATAATAGTGTTCTTTAAAAAAAGAAAGAAAGACTTGGCTGCATTGGGTCTTTGTTGCTGCGCACAGGCTTTGTCTAGCTGCAGCGAGCAGGGGTTACTCTCTTTGTCTAATTGCGGTGCATGGGCTTCTCACTGTGGTGACTTTTGTTGTGTCTTGCAGGCTCCAGAGGTCAGGCTCAGTAACTGTGGCACTTGGACTTAATTGCTCTGTGGCATGTGGGATCTTCCCAGATCAGGGATCAAACCCACAACGCTTGCATTGGCAAGCGGATTCTTGACCACTGAACCAGCAGGGAAGTCCTAAAGGTAGTCTTATATGACCCTCCTGGGAGCAGATCTAACTAACCCAGTTACAGGAAGACAGAGTTGGAGTCAATATAAAGAAGCTCTTTCTCTTTCATAGAAATTAACACAACATTGTAAATCAACTACACTTCAATTTTCAAAATATATTGATTAAAAAAAAAAGGAGAAGAAAACTCTTTTCTGATGGAACTCAATTTGGCTTTCCTTGGAGGTAGTGAGCTCCCCATCACAGCAAAGGATTTGTGAGAGTTAATTCTTGGTCTAGTGACCATTACTATTTTTGAACTAGCTTCTACTTTTGACATGACAAGGAAGTTTCAGTAACCCAGGGGATCCAGTATTATCAGTTAAACTTTTAAACTTGCTTTGCGAAAACCTGTTTTATTTCCCGTGATGTGGTGAGGTGTATTTAGTCGTTCACAGGCTGTAAGTTTCTCACAGACAGGAATATGTATGTAGATCCATCCGCCTGACTTTAAGCAAACATAATATGTGAAAATTTTGGTTCTTGATTCCACTACAAACAAACAAACAAAAAGCTATAATTTAATTCCTTTAAACAATAATTTTCCCTAGAACATTTAAAATATACTTTCAGGATCAAATAAAATTTTTCCTAAAGTGTTTATTTTATGCAGGTTAAGGGAAACTATTATCCAGAGGAGGTCTATAGAGAGGAATAAATTAATGTGAACAATATGCAAATAAAAAGCCACAATTTTCTGCAGTATTTGTTAAAATAAGCATCTTTTTGGCTTTTAGCACCCTGTAACAGCAGCCTGCCGGAGAAGGCAATGGCAACCCACTCCAGTACTCTTGCCTGGAAAATCCCTTGGGCAGAGGAGCCTGGTAGGCTGCAGTCCATGGGGTCCCGAAAAGTCAGACACGACTGAGCAACTTCCCTTTCACTTTTCACTTTCACGCATTGGAGAAGGAAATGGCAACCCACTCCAGTGTTCTTGCCTGGAGAATCGCAGGGACGGGGGAGCTTGGTGGGCTGCCATCTATGGGGTCGCACAGAGTCGGACACGACTGATGTGACTTAGCAGCAGCAGCAGCAACCGCAACAAGTATATGTATATGTTTTTCTTTGAGCACAGGCTGGCTGAAATACACTAGTGTATTTTTTTTTAATTGAAGTATAGTTGATTTACAATATTGTGTTAGTTTCAGATGTATAGCAAAGTACTTCAATTATATTTATATCTACTCTTTTGCAGATTATTTTCCATTGTAGATTATTATAAGATATTGAATATAGTTACCTGTACCAGATAGTAGGTTCTTGTTTACCTGTTTTATATAGTAGTGAATATCTGTAATCCTAAATCCCTAATTTATCCCTCCTCCCTCTTCCCCCTTTGGTAATTATAGATTTGCTATACTTGAGTTTATATTTTGTAATAAGTTCACTTGTATTATTTTTTAGATTGCAGATCAGTGATATTACACGGTATTTGTCTTTCTCTGACTCACTTCACTTAGTGTGAGAATCTCTAGGTCCATCCATGTTGCTGCAAATGGCATTATTTCATTCTTGTTTATAGCCCTGTATCTTTCTTCTTGCATGGACCTTCTACAACCTTCTACTACGATTTCCCGTTTCCCATTCTTTATGGTGGTTAGAGAACCTAAAGAAGTTTTCAAAACCATCAATGTGCAGAATGAAGCCCTTTACCTGCAGTTCACAGTCCCTTCCACCTTCTCTTGCCTGGTTTCTACAGTTCATTTGATGTCAATTTCCTTAATCAGTGGCTTCAAGTTTTCCCAAGTTTCATTTCAGTTTTCATAGAGACAATATTCTTTCTTTTTACCCTCATGTTTCCATGATTTCTGTAACATTTAATGGAATCAATTATTGATGATAATAAACACAACTGCCATACACAACTTTGGGAACAAACACACTGACTCTGCCTAAGGGTAGAGGACATAGGTGAGAAAGAAGTATATAGGTGGAGAGTTCAGTGTGCACGTGTGTTTCACAGAAGAAATAGGACAAGTTCATTAACCTAGTGAGTCAGTTAAATGAAAGCTAGTTAAGAGAGTGTCTTAAAAAAATAACTATAAAAATTAAAACTTTGAAACTCAATTAAAGCTTTGAAAAAAATTAAAAGCTTTGAAACTCAAAGTGCCTTTTTGTGTGTGTACAGTAGCTCATATTACTTGGTCATCCATCATGTGCTCTTTCATTCAATAAATATTCCTTCTGTGATCTCACAATATTAGACATATTGCTGGCTACAGGCTGATTGGTAGGGTCACTCTATTATGCCCGTTTTATTGGTGGGGAGACTGAGGCTCAGCCAGTTGACATTGCCACACACATTTAAGGACAAGTGCCAGGTCTTTTGGTTGTACATCCTCATGTACTTCCTACCATGTAAGGCGGAGGGTTCAGATTTCTCTTCCCCTTAAACCAGAAGTTCAAGTTCTCCATGTTGACAGTATGAAGGAGAAAGCAGATTATTCTATAAGCCATTTGGAAAACTGACAGATAAATAGATTGAAAGGCAAATTTTCCCAGTGTTTGGAGTCAGAGTGCTGACAGCAAACAGAAGGCACATTAGATAGATTCTGAAGAGAATTTATTTTTTGAAATAAGTGTGTATGTATATATCTATGTATTTATTTATTTATTAGGGCTTCCCGGGTGGCTCAGCTGTAAAGAATCTGCCTGCAATGCAGGAGACAGAGGAGTTGCAGGTTCAGGCCCTGAGTGGGGAAGATCCCCTGGAGGAGGAAATGGCAACCCACTCCAGTACTCTTGCCTGAAAAATCCCATGGACAGAGAAGCCTGGTGGGCTACAGTCCACGCAATCACAAAGAGTCGGACACGACTGAGCATGAGAATACATTTATTTATTTGGTTGCACTGGGTCTTAGGAGGGACACTCAGGATCTTCAATCTTCATTGCAGCATGCAGGGTCCCTTTTTTTTAAATTAATTAATTTTAGTTTTGGTTGCACAAGGTCTTCATTGCTGCACGTGGGCTTTAGTTGCAGTGAGCAGGGGGCTACTCTCTAGTTGCAGTGCATGGGCTTCTCACTTCGATGGCTTTTCTTCTTGTGGAGCACAGACTCTAGCGTGTGTGGGCTTCAGTAGTTTAAGTACAGGGGCTCAGGAGTTGTGGCTTCATACTATATGTAGGATCCGTTAGTTGCGCATGTGGGATCTAGTTCCCTAACCAGGGATCTAACCCGGGACACCTGCATTGGGAGTGCAGAGTGCTAGCCACTGTACCAGCAGGGAAGTCCCTGAAGAGAATCTAGGGACTATAGGGAGTTCCCCACCTCTCTCCTCCTGCCCTCCAGTCTCCATCTGCTGCCTCCCACTGGTTGAACCCAATAGGAAGTCACAGGGGAGGGAGCCCAGGTGATGCTTTCCATCAGGGTCAGACTTCTAAGACATAGAGAAAGTGAAGAATGAATCTGAGCACAAGCGGATGGGTAACAACCAGAGCCCACCCCACTTGCCAATTGGCATCGCCGATATAATTCTTTTTTCCTTTATGGTGTTAAGAATTCTCTGAGACTGATTCAGAAGGAAGGGGCAGGGGAAGGACATTCCAGCCAGGGCCGTATTGGTACCAGCTCACCAAGGGGATCAGAGGGAGAGGGTAGGGGCAAGGTCCTACAGTAGACACAGGGAACTGTATTCAATATTCTGTGATAAGCCATAATGGAAAAGAATGTACATACACATATAACTGAACTACTGTGCTGTACAGCAGAAATTAACACAACATTGTAAGTCAACTATACTTCAATAAAATAATACACACATATATACACAAGTAAAGCTACTTCAACCACCCTAGCCAGGCACCCAGCTCACTGCCAAAGGGTTTCTGTTCTCATAGAGTCCAGCTTCCCCTCCATGGACCCCTGTAAGCACCCCATGTCCAGCCAACCAGAGTTTCTCCTCAACTGTCCACTGCTTCACTCCTCCGGGTCTTTGCGCATGCTGCTTCCTCTGCCTGGGACCCCCTTCACCACTCTCATCTGCCTAGAATCTCCCACTTACCCTTTCAAACACAGCTCAGGTGTCAGTGCCCCACAGTTTTAAGTCATGCACAGAAAAGCTTTATCTCAGGGGTGCCAGGGAAGTTTAGCATTTGAAAAAAAAAAAATTGTTCATTCCTGGAATTAACCATGCCAACAGAGCAAAAGAAGAGCAAAAAAAAAAAAAAGTCTCTGGGGATCTGAAGATGTATGTGTGAATGAAAATATCAGTGAGCCAGTATCACACACAGGTCATCATGCTAAGCCCTCTCCACGGAAGGGAAGGCAGGTAGACTCTACTGTAAACCTCATTTCTCAGAGGAGGAAAGCAAGGTATAGAGGCTGAGTAATTTGCCCAAGGTCACACAGCTGGCAAGTGGTAGAAGCAAGGGCTGAACTCTGGTATCTTCACACCACGTGTTGTAACCACGTGGCATACTGAATGAATGATTGAATGAATGCAACCACCAGAACCAAAATGATGGTCGATCCAGAGAGAGGACAGCCCTGCTGAGTCAGGGTGGGCTGTCCAGGTCAGTCCCCGCAGTCGGGGAGAACAAGGCAGGGACAGGCAGTTCAAAGATGGAGAAGGATGACACCCCTTCCCATGGAGCAGACCCTTCCCTGGGGACCTAGTGTTCCTCCTCCCCTGGGTCCCGACGACGGGGGGCCAGCCTCCACCCTCCCCTTATCTCACTATATTACAACTGCGAGTTCATGTGTCTCTCTCCCACTTCGGATGCTGGGCCTGGTTTCACTCAAACTTCTCTGGCCAGGACTATTTGTCCACCTAGGGACAATCGACTTTTCTTGAATAAAGGAGACAAACGATATTCAAGACTGCAGGAGCCCTGGTGAGAACACAGCCAGACCCCACTCCAAGAAACATTGGAGCAAGAAGCCAGTTGCTGGCAGGAAGTCAAAGCAGGACCAGCTGCTTGGCTGACAAGGTATCAACCAGGCACTTGCTCTTTTCCCTAAGAAGGGTCAGGCTTGGGCCTGAAGTCTGAGCTTGAACTCTATAGGCAAGAACTAAGGGGGCCTGCAGCTCATGGGGGAGCTTGGAAGAGATGTTGAAAAGGATGTGTCTGAGAGTGCTGCTCCACGCTGTTCCTAGAATCCCATCAGTACCTCTGGGCTCAGTGGGAAAGTGCTGTGATCAATTAGCAATATCTGCCATGCATACTCTACCAGATGTAGAGGTATGCATGCTATCTGTTTACCATCAGGTGGCAGGGGTGTGGGAGAAGGGGCTGGGCAGATTAGTAGTCATAACAGAATGAACATTTCTCAAGAACTTGGAATGTGTCCTGCTAAATGCTTTGCCTGTTCTATTTTATTTAAACCTCAAGATAACTCTTAGAGATAGGGACTCTGGTCCCACCCCTATAGCAACTATAAGAGTCACAATTTTACCTACTCATATATTTTTTGATATTTATTTATTTATTTGGCCTCGCTAGGTCTTAGTTGTGGCACATGGGATCTTTTGTTGGGGCATACAAACACTTAGTTGGGGCATGTAGGGTCTAGTTCCCTGACCAGGGATGGAACTCAGGCCTCCCACATTGGGAGCGTGGAGTCTTGGTCACTGGACCACCAGGGAAGTCCCATCATTTTATTTATCTGTGTTCATTTTGAAGATGAGGAAACAGGCCCAGAGAGACAAGTAACTTACTCAAAGTCATGCAGTTAATAAGAGCTCCTCTAGGGCAGCATCTCTGGACTGTTCTGAGAAATGGCATTGTTCTATAATCTGTGCTATGCACTAGCTACCGGTGACTAGTCAGGACGTGACATGGAGGTAAGGCAACTGAGAAAGTGAATTTTAAATTTCATGTAATTCTAACTAATTGAAATAGAAATGGCCCAGCACAGCTCTAGAGCTTGAGAGCTCAACCGCCCTAGACCGATACCAAATACCAGGTCCAGGTTTTCCAAGTCAAATGAAAACACCGAGAGTTTTTTCAGTTATAATTCCATCGGGAAGGGGAGGGGGGTGTAGCAGTGAATGAATCACGAGTAACTGTATTACTTCTGTGGCTCTCCTGGCCACACAGTTCTGCGAAGGCTTTTATCCACGCACTGGGTTTCACACGAGAGGCTTGAAGATTCCATGGGAGACGCGGCTAGTCAGGGTTACCTGCTGACCTTGGACCACAGCCAGCTGTGCAACCCTGAAATGCCAAGCATTTCATTTTCACAGCTGGCAAACAGGGAACCATGGCAAACAGAGTCAAGCTGTGGGCAAGGCCAGCTTCCTTAGAAACCTCAGCAGTAAGTGACCAGCAGTTCTGACCTGACAGGTCCCAAGACAGCAACAGCTCCAGGAGAAGCCGTGACACGCAGGAAGCTTCGTGTACATTTAGTGCCTCATATCTGTCCCCCTCCCCTCTTCTCTCTAACCTTCTTAGGGGCTGGCCTCTTCCTTTCCCTCTAGTCATGAAACAACATGATCTTGAGAAAGCGCCTGAAGCTGAAGAATGAATGCTGAGGTGTCAATGACTCATAGAATCCATTTTCAAGTGATTTCTATTTTAACAGGAAACAAAGTCTTCAGCTAAGGAAGAGTTTTCTAACTGGTAGACAGGCATCGTCAACAAGAGTTCAAATTTATGGAGCTTTGTGCATGGGGTTTTATGCTTCCCCGGTGGCTCAGATGGTAAAGAATCTGCGTGAAAGGCAGAAGACCTGGGTTTGAGCCCTGGGTTGGGAGAATCCCCTGGAGAAGGACATAGCAATCCACTCCAGTATTCTTGCCTGGAAAATCCTGTGGACAGATGAGCCTGACCGTTTACAGTCCATGGGTCGCAAAGAGTCAGACACAGCTGAGCGACTAACATGCACGGGGCACTGATGGAAGTAGTCAGCATGTATTAATTCATTTATTATTCATTCGTTCATTATATCGTTCATTCATCATCATGTATTAATTTGTGGGCACCACGAAAGGAACAAAGGCTACCCCATTTGGAGGTGGGAAACAGAGGCACACGGTGCAGCTGGTCCAGTTGGCACCAAGCCAGGGCCCAAATCCAGGCACAGCTGGGGAGGCAAGTTCTGTGGAGAAGGAAACAGGAAGCAGAAATGCCAACTGAGGGAAAGAAAGTCTTTTCTCTTTTAATCTGAGTCTAGGGACCAAGGCCTGGGCAGCAAACCTCTGTGGCTTCACCCATTTACTGGCCTGTTGCTTCTTACCCTCCAATCTAAACAGTTACAAATTTACTGGAGGGACGGAGCCAAGAATTCCACTTGCAGACGTGATCCAGGGTGGCCCCCAGGCTGGCTCACTTATGCTGGGCTGCAATTTTTCTAGATTACTCAGCCTTTGGGAGGAAAGCTGGGCCAAGGACAAACCTCTGGTGAGAACAGAGTGTTTAGAGAGCTGCCTGCCTCCTTCTTCCCTCCTCCTCCAAGAGACTCAGGGACCTGGAGGCTCCCTGGGGAGCTAGGGCTGCAGCTGCAAGGAGCAGTTCTCCTGGGCCTCACCCCATCCCCAACACCACCTCCCTCCCTCTCTCCCACCCGCCCCCCACCCCAGGCCCAGCTGTTCTTGGGACAGGGCTGGCAGTTCACTGACACCTCTCCAAAGGGCCTGCACCACACAGAATCACATGCATGCATCCGTGAAGAACACAGGCATGCAAAAAACACAGGGCTGCTCTACACTTAGGTACTGACAGCTGTTCTCCTCGAATGGGTAATGTTTTCCCTTTTGTGCTTGTCCCTTTTGATACTGAGTACTTCCTTAGTTTTTATTTATTTTTTAAATTTTGTTTGTGCTCTGCGGCTTGTGGGATCTTAGCTCCCCAACCAAGAATCGAACCTGCTCCATGACAATGAAAGTGCCGTGTCCTAACCACTGGACCACTGGGGAAATCTCAAATCCACCCTTTTTAACTGTACAGTTCAGTGGTTTTTCATCTATTCAGAGTTGTGTGATCATCATTATGACCGAATTTCAGAATATTTTTATCACACTCCTGCCCAAAATCATCCCTTAACAGCCACACCATTTCCCTCAACATCCCAGCCCTGCTACTGCTACTAAGTCACTTCAGTCGTGTCCGACTCTGTGCGACCCCATAGATGGCAGCCCACCAGGCTCCCCTGTCCCTGGGATTCTCCAGGCAAGAACACTGGAGTGGGTTGCCATTTCCTTCTCCAATGCATGAAAGTGAAAAGTGAAAGTGAAGTCGCTCAGTCGTGTCCCACCCTCAGTGACCCCATGGACTGCAGCCTTCCAGGCTCCTCCGTTCACGGGATTTTCCAGGCAAGAGTACTGGAGAGGGGTGCCATTGCCTTCTCTGATCTCAGCCCTGAGTAACCACTAATTTTCTTTCTGTCTGTATGGATTTGCCTGTTCTGGACATTTCATATAAATGGACTCATACAATACCCATTCTTCTGTGTCTTTCACTTAGAATAATGTTTCCAAGGTTCATTCAGGCTGTAGTGTAAGTTTGACAATGATAGATCCGTAGTGGTTAAAGCTCATTTATTCCTCAAACACGTAGTTAAGAGGCTACCAGGTGCCAGCCTTCGGGCTGGCAGCAAACCCTGCCCCAGTGGGTTTCCAGGTGGGGAGAGAGAAGAGTAAGTCAAATGAACAAGGAACGATTGAGAAGAATTAGACGGAGGTAAGCACAGAGCTCGGAGAAGGCAATGGCAACCCACTCCAGTACTCTTGCCTGGAAAATCCCATGGACAGAGGAGCCTGGAAGGCTGCAGTCCATGGGGTCGCTAGGAGTCGGACACGACTGAGAGACTTCACTTTCACTTTTCACTTTCATGCATTGGAGAAGGAAATGGCAACCCACTCCAGTATTCTTGCCTGGAGAATCCCAGGGACGGGGGAGCCTGGTGGGCTGCCGTCTATGGGGTCGCACAGAGTCGGACACGACTAAAGCGACTTAGCAGCAGCAGCAGCAAGCACAGAGCTGTTTGGTAGTGAAGAGAGGAATGGTGACTTTAACACAGGGGGCCAGCGAAGGCCTCGCTGTAAATGAAAGCACTGGGGCCGGCCGAACTAAGGCTGGAAGAGGGTGAAGGTGCAAAGGTGCCCCCGCGATGCCCCCTCCCAGCACTCAGGTCCCCCAGGCCCGGGATCTCGCCTGTCTGGTCCACGCCGTGTCCCTGCGCCTGGGACGGCGGTCGACACCCAGGAAGCAGGTCGCGATGCTTGACTCTTGAGTGGCCCGCCGGGGCCGCGAGCGAGTCCCCGGGTCAAGGGTGTGTGCGGGCCGAGGGGGTGCGCGAGGACCCCACGCAGGCCCCGCCCCCGGCGCAGGCCCCGCCCCGCGCAGGCCCCGCCCCCGCGCCGCCTGCTCCCACCCGCTCCGGGCCGCCGCCATTGGCCGCGCGCGCCTCCGCCCTCGGCCTCGCACTTCCTGGCGGAGCCATGGCCGCGCTCCCGGCCAGCCCGCGGGCTCCGGCGCTCCGGCCCCGCCGCCCCGCCCGCTCGGCCCCGCCGCCGGGGG